>CAJNDT010005312.1:313928-571488 GCA_905221615.1 Symbiodinium sp. CCMP2592 | reverse complement strand
AGGGACAGAAATCTGAGCTCTTCGGACGTCACGTTCAAGCAAAATCATTGAACATATAACGGACGATGACGACAGTAGTGGTATGATGCCCTATGAACGAAGCTACACCCCTTACCATAGCATGTTTCGGCTTTTTGTTGCAAAATGCAAGGTCCCAGGTCTTGCTTGGACTCTCAATATTCAAGCTCGGATCTGTGCTCACGATACTGTATTGCGGCAAGTCACCCCTCAGGCCTGAAGGAACATGAAGCTTAGGGTAGCTCATCTTTCATCAGATCCGGTCGAAATCCATGCGTCCGCGAGGAAAATCGTTCCTGGGCATATAGCCGTTATAGCCCGCTGGTGTGCACAAGCTTGCGCTGGTACTTTACATCGACCTCATGTGGTCTTACACGTTAGTAATACCCGCACACCGCCAAGGACCCGAAACCTGCAGAGCCGCGGGATGATGTGAGGGTTGTGGCCGTCATACCAACAAAGCTCGAAAAGAAACTTCAAGCCAAACCAACAGTCAACAGTCTGGTAGCAGCTGCGTTCGCTTGCATGTTTCTGCAAGCGCCCGCGAGCGCAAGCCACGTAAACATGAGTTGAGAACAAGGCGTGTTCAAAACTTATTCCTCTTGTACACCTACGGTAGGCTTCAAAACTTCAGAATACAGAAAAGCAAAGGTGCTGATCAGAATTCGTTCTAAGCACCGAAGCCGGGTCTAGAAAAGGTTGGCTCAAGAATCATTTGCGGGCTTGGTGATCGACCTTTGCTATGCAGAGGGAAGGTCTCTGCAAGCAGTCACAGCCGCACTAAAACTGAACTCGTCTGGTGAAAGCGTGAATGTCGGCGTTTGCGCCAGCAAGTGCACCGCCATATGCCACATGTTGACACATGCACTGATGGCAGCATTCAAGGAGATCACATTTGGCTCGGCTCTGGCAGTTGGCATTTCAGACAGCAAGAGCAAAGCAACCGGCCACTCACTGCCTTTCTCACAGGCACTGATGCCGGCACTGAAAGCGATCGTGTCTAAGCCAACCCTGGCTGCAGACATCTGCGCAAAGAATCGCAAAGCAGTCTGCCAGTTCCCGGCTTTCTCACAGGCACTGATCACTGCACTGAAACTGATAGTGCTTGGTACAACGTCCACGGCAGGCATTTGCGACAGCAGCTGCACGGCCATCTGCCATTCGCCACACTTCCCACACGCACTGATCGCGGCATTGAAACTGATCGTGCTGGGTGAGATCTGGCTTGTCAGCATCTCGAACAGTAGGAACGAAGCCATCTGCCATCTACCAGCTTTCTCGCATGCACTCATGCCAGCGTTGTAACTGATCTTGTCTGGCACGACTTTGACCCGTGGCATTCGCGACAAAAAATAGACGGCTCTGCGCCATTCGGCACCTTTCGCGCATGCGCTCATGCTGGCGTTGAAAGTGATAGTATCTGGCAACACTTGGGAGACGAATGATTCGGATAACAACGCGATGGCAAGCTGCCATTCACCACTTTTCTCGCATGCGCTGATGCTCGCATTGAAGCTGATTGTGTTGGGCAAAACTTCGGCACTCGGCATCTCTGACATCAGTTGGAGGGCCATCTGCCAATGACCGCCCTTCTCGCATGCACTCATGCCTGCATTGAAACTGACCGCATCCGGAGTGACTGCCATAGTCGACATATGTGAGATCAAGTGCAGGGCCATCCGCCAGTTGCCTCCTTTTTCGCAAGCGCTGATGCACGCGTTAATGCTGATCGTGCTGGGTTGGACTTCCGCAACTTTCATTTGTGAGAACAGACACACTGCCGTCTGCCACTGGCCAGACTTCTCGCAGGCGCTGAATCCAGCGTTGAAGCTGATGGTGTCCGGCTCCACCTCAGCCGCGTGCATTTGTTCAAGGAGGGATGTGGCCATCTGCCACACACTTCCCTTCTCGCATGCGCTGATGCAAGCACTGAAACTGAGCACATTCGGCGAGACTTGAGTTGCGGACATGCTAGTCAAAAGTACCAGCGCCCTTTCCCACTGCCCTGACCTCTCACAAGCGCTGATAGCAGCGTTCCAGCTGAACTCATTCGGAGCTGTATACATCAAGCCCATCTGTAGAAGCAGCCCCAGTGCCAGTTGCCACTTCAGGGCCCCTTTGCAAGCAGCAATGGCAGCACTGAAGCTGTAGACATCCGGCACGATCCTTGCTTCCATGATCTCTGCCAAAACCTCCAGTGCCGGCAGCCATTGCGAAGAGCTTGCGCAACTTATGATGGCTTTGGAGTGCGTCTTCTGGTCAGTCGATGTCGGCAAGGTGTCCTGGAGCAGATGGATCGCGAGCTGCCACTCCCGACCCTTGCTAAGCGTCCCACGGGCTGCGCCAGGAGCGGTATGAATAGATCCTCTTGCGAGATCCACCATTGCAGCTGCATGGCACATGCTGGATTGCAGTTTGCAGAAAGCTCAAAACCATGAAAGAACTAGAAGGCGACGGCTAATCATGAAAGCATGCTGTATCCGATTGCATGCTTCGGTGGGTCCGGCTCAAGCTTGAGAAAGGCAGTGCCAAATCCGCCTCCCATGCTGCGCAAAGCTCTGTTGCACAAAACCAAACTTTGATTTCGGAGCCTTCCGACTGGTGTTTCTCCTGTTGTGTACAGTTCGAAGCCATGTTCGGAGCGAGATCAATGCGCGATTGACGGACACAGCTTAGCTTAACTTACAACTCAAGATTGACTTTTCAAGTCGGGGTGCAAGGGCGGATCATGATCAACGCGGCTATCACGAATAAGACATTCATAGAAGACCTTTTGGCACCCAAGCGCCAGTCCGGCTCCACGGACCCTCCGCCGACTCTACAATGCCCTCTGTGGCTGGGCTGGCAGATTCGGCAACTGTAGCAGACCCTTGCACTCCGGCGCGGTCCACAAAATCTCTACTCACCGTTCATATATCACATCTGATTCGATGTAAAGGTCCGAGGACAGAGTGGCTCGCTTGACTTACCTTTGGTGAGTAGGGAATGGAAGAACGGTAGTAATTAACAGTGCTTATAATTGTACCCCATTCCTCCATTCCCTACTAGCCAATGAGCCGCCGAGAACCTGGACTCTCAATCGCAAGACTTCCCTCCACTTAAAGTGGGCACCCAAGCGCCCTTGCAGATCCTGTGCGGCTCTGCAATGCCCTCCGCAGGGCTGGCAGATTCTACAAAACTCGGCTAACAGCCCATATTGGCTAATTACCAAGGCTCTCCAGCCAATCATCTCAAAGCAAGCTGATGCTCATCCAGCTGGGCGTTTCAGCAGGTTCATATTTAGAATTAGAATCCTATAAGGTGATCCCAAAAAGGAACCACTATGGGGCCTATGGGTAAAGGCTCTCCAGCTAGGCGTTTCAGAAGCACTAAACATATTGGGGAAAGATATCCTAAAACACTAAACCCCAAACTCAACATGTTTATAATGCTGGGCGTTTCAGAGCAAGCTGATGCTCCGCAGCGAGAGCTCCACGGTCTCGCCCTGCTCCAGCGAGGGCCACCGAGCCTCGGCATCCTGCGGCCGGCTTGCAACAAGAGCTTTTGGGTGGTTTTGGGGTTTAAGCAGGGGTTTCTTACATTTCAGACCGGCGCTTTGGGGTTGTTCGTCAAGCAACGGCTCACTATGCTTCTTTTAAAACAAACATTCACAGTTCTTGAGGAGCCACTTGCGCTCTGCACATCTCGGCTCCCCTAAACATTCCCCGATCATTCTCATTTCCAGGGAGTTATCTGTTGTCTGCAGGAAGCCTGGAAGAGGCGCAGCGCCAGCGCTTCCGGGCCGTCTGCACAAAGAACCCAGCGGTCGAGTGGGTTTTGCAAGGAAGCACACGTCCGAGTTGTATTACAGCATGAGAGCTTCCTTGGGCTTCATGCTTTGTCTTCCTGCTCATGCGTCTTTTGGGCTTATGGCTCAGGCTGGTGCAGAATCAAAATCCGATGTCATGTAGTTGTGCCTTCGGGGTTTATGAGACTATCTACGGCTACCGGCTGCAGATTGCTGCACAGGTACAGGAAACCGCAACAAAAACAAACAACTCCAACCGACAAACAACGACAAATAAGCTGAACTACGGTGAACTATGCAAGCAGGCAGCAAGCAGGCATGGAAAGTAGAGGTCCCGAGATCGTTTCGACACACATGCGCTCTGCGCCTGGCTTCAACACCTGCGCGGCCGCCATCACGCAGGGCGCCAGCAGAGCGGCACGGGCCGTCAGCACGCGGCCTCTGCCACCGCGGATACACGCGGAAACGCTCATGTGGGTAGTTGTCAAAATTAGGGTCCCTTTTTGGATACCCTAAATAATAGGTGCCGTATCATAATAAGGACCCAAAAAGGGATCCTAATTTCGACAACCACCCATCCGAAGGTCTTCGGGGCATCCTTTGGCCTCGCCTGTCGAGAAGGCGAAGGCCGCGATCGCCAGACCTGGGCACGGATCGTTTCACAGTCGAAGCTTCAACTGCCGCTGCCTTTTCCACGGATTCCTATATCTACAATTCGGTGCTGGACCTGATCCATGCTGAACGGCATGGCTAATGAAACTACGGCCGGGGAGCAGAAGAAGCAGAAGCTCTGCAAGTCGTTGACCTGCACGGGAGCAGGAAAGGCGATCTTCGAAAGATCAAGAGAGCATGGGGGGTGATGTAGTATGTAGTTGTTGCCCTGCGAGCGGATGCGAAGTCGCCACGATCCTTCGAGTCGTTTTACATCGATTTACTCTCCAGCCCTGCAGCTGTGTAAGATATGACCGACTGCAGATCAGCTCAAAATGCTCAAGCAAAAAGTCGAGAGAATCACGCGTCTGGTCCCTCCTCTTGCAGCTGTCCCTCTCACACCATACACGATGCGACGCACATACTTAAACACAACTCTCCGAAAGCACAATCGCCTGGTGCTGCCGGAAGGGTCGGATGGTGGCGATGGCCAGCGAGGTGCACAAGGTGAAGCCCAGGGTGAACTCCAGGCCATTCTCGCTCCCGACGGCCTCGCATGCATGCAGGAGCCCGAGGTGGGACGAAAACATCCTTTTGTGGGGTCCTCTCGAAAGCCTCGAACAGCCTTGCGACCCTTTCAGCCAAGGTGCGGCCACCAAAGCAACGGCCACGATCCTCATGGCCTCAATGCTTAGAGATCTCACGAAAAGAGCAGATCAACAGTTCATGAGTCTCAGATTTCTTGAATCTTGCGGGACAGCAACGGACTTCAAACACTCCTGTGTGACCCGAACAACACGTAAAGCAAAATCAAACTCGACGATCCAGAAACTTAGGACAAGCGGAAATGCTGTTATTCTGGCTTCCGAAGCAAATTCAGTAAATACAAGCGGTCTGCATCCTCCCCAAAACATTGACGTGGAAAAACCTTGTGCTCAACCATTGGCCAGCGTGAATATATACGGTCCATCATGAACTCCCTCCTAATGTCTGCTTGGGACTCCCTCCGTTCTCAGTTTTGGATGCCTCTAGATAATGACAAATCACAGGACAGGATTCTAGGATTGGCTAAGAAAGCAACCACTCACTGGCCCTAAAACCAAGGAAATAAACGTTGAAACTTTCAGAATCGACTACCTTATAAGAACCCCCAAAAGTTGAAAAGTTGAGTTTACAGCCAATAAGACCAAGATGGTGAAGCGAGGGGCGATCTCGAACCACACGTTTTGGCACGCTGCCTCGGCAGTCGAAGCACGCCCTCTCTCTCTCGGTAAGCTCCCCGGACTCCGACCTGCGGATCGGTCTACATACACTATGTAAGGCGTGCATTTTGCTCAGACAGGCTGCTTTTCTGACCCAATACTTTAATTTCTGAAGTTGTCTCAGGTGCATATTTGACGAAGAGCTCCTTTGCACCGGAAACGATTCCTGAGACACTCATGCTGGACACGCCCATGGGGCCGGCAAACATGTCATTGCAAGATCTTTTGAATGCCTCTATCTTTTGCATGCAGCTGCGGCTTTATTAGACCGGAGGTGCGAGGAACCATCACACACGTACTCAAGCCAAGCATCTGTCGGAGGAGGCGACCTCTTCAAGTACATCCGCTCCTTCAGCATCCTCTGTGCAGGCGTCCGCTTCACTTAGACCGGTGACTTCATGCAGGCGGACAGCAAGTCGAAGAGCCCTCATAAGCAAACTCCGGACCCGGAGCGTCCCTGTCTGGGTCGGGGAAGGGATGAAGGTTCAAAAGCCACGGCCTCTCAAGAGCTTGGCAACGCCGAAGATCTGCATCGCCCTTGTTCCCCAGGGCTGTCCAAACGAAGCTGCTCGCCTGCAGTGCACCACGGCCCCACTATATGCACGTACGTCACGTACGGTCGTTCGAGCCAAGGGCGTCCAAGTTCACGTCGTGCTCGTGGCCTCCTTGCTCCTGCGGTCGGAGGATCCTCAGCTGAAGGGCGACGGACTTCCGACAGTTCAGCGGGTTGTTCCTTCAATAAAACCGGTGGCAGCCAAGACTCAGGTGCTCGTCCTGCAGCTGGACTCGGACGGCGCCTGAGAAGTAAATGCAGCTGCGGGCGACCGCCGCGGCCAGGAGGCTCCTACTCTTCAGCTCCTCCATCGTGTCGTGTTGGAAGGAACTCGAAAAATATCTAAGCATTGGCAACTGGTTTGGAATCATGCCACCCGGTTCCCACCCTGTCCTGGTGCGGCTCGGGCTTCTCGGACTCCTCCACGGGTAAAACCCAGACCGTGACGTCGCCCTTCTTCTTGGCGACGTGGCTGACGAAGCGTCGGCTGGGGGCCAAAGCCACGTGCTGCTTCAACATGAGGTACGCCAGGAAGCTGGGGATTAGCAGCCCGTAGCACACGACGCAGGACACAGCGATACCATCTGCCTCAGATTTTCAAGCCCATGCCTTCGACAACAACTTACAATTGAAACCACAGAGAGAGAGAGAGAGAGAGATACATATATATATATATATACCTAGACCCACTAGAACCTAATAAATTGTAGGTAATGAAAATTAACTAGGTTCTTTAGAGGAGAACCGGGTTTTGCTTGGAAACCGGGTTTTGGCACATGCTTGGAAAAGCTGCTGTTTGCATAGTTCATGTATTAAACGACACAGGCCAACATCCTCTGAACTTCCGAAGAACAGCCTCGAATGTAGATGCCTTTCAAAACCCCGCCGGAAGACCTTAACTCTCGATAAGGGCCCTGAAGATACCGAAATCCTTGCAGAATAAAACCAGCGAAATCCCCCGACGACTCCAAGCATAAACATCCGAAAGCCAAAGCCCCGCCCAAGACCCCTGCGAACCCTCGAAAGCCCCCGCTGATGTTTGGCATCTTGGCGATCTCCATCTCGTGCCATGCCGGGAGCTCAAGACAGCACTGGAGTGACAGGAATCTCAAACATTGCGAAACACCTCGATTTCTACCTATCTCGATGTGTGGTGTCATCCTTAAAATCTCGATTTGTGCTGTCATCTTTGCTAGCTGTCGTCGTCGACTACTAAGTACTGCGCTTCCACGTACTTCGTGAATGCAGCCTGCAAATGCCGCTGAGCAATCCGCTGTACAACCGTAGATGGGTGCACATGCCTGCTGGTTCTTGAATTTCTGCCAATGTAATCTTCAGCAAGTTGAACGGAGTAGCATAAGGGGTTGACAATCCATTCGGCCTTCTGGGAGGCCAGCACTAGATCCTGAAGACAGATATGCTGCACACAATGGAATTTGGGGAGGAGCAAAAACAAGCATCTTTGCTGCTGATGTGCTTGTGTAGCACACGAGTAGTATCGCCGAAGAAATCGTAGGCCGTATTCCCCAATTCTCTTTGCGGTGGTAGGGTCCAGAAATAGGTCGCTTTGATAAAGCCCAGAAAGGAATGCGTTCATAGCGCGCGCGGCTTCACCGCACTTTGTCAAAAGGTCGTCTTCAAATTCTGCATCTTGCGTGAATGAAGCGATGTACTCACACATCGTGGTGGACAACGACCCTTTGTACCACGTGGCATAGGGATAAGTGTTATTGTTATCCCAGGACACCGTCTCTTTGATGATCTTGGTCAAAAGCGGTTGCCGGCGATGCTGGGCACACCAATTCATGTAGTGCTCCGAAAGCGCTTCAAAGCGCGCATCCTTGGATCGACCATCGAAGGTTTCACTGAAGAGTGCCAATGCAGATCCAGCCAGTGCTTTGCACACACCTAAGTGACAACAATGCCACAGGTCGTATCGGAAGTTGGAGGCCGCAGCCCCCGGTGGGTGAGGAAGGTCCGCGAGCGGGCTTCTAGGATCCAAGAAGGGGCTTCGGACCAAGAATGTCTGAAGCCACGATGGGTCTCTCGTGTGGAAGTGTTCGAAGCTGTGCCCCCTCTGCCCTGCCTGACAGAGGTGACAGATCCCCTCTGGATCCGCCACCTCTTTTGTCTTTTTGACCACATGATTAAAGCTTCTTCCCAAATTCCCAGATTTGATTAGCCAGGGCCAATCACCAGTGACAGCAAGGATGCAAGCATGAAACTTCTCGCCGCTGTGTCCATCAGAAACACCCTGATGCAAAACGAAATCGTTCTCGTCTTTGCAGTGCTGAAGCAGCAACTGCACGCACCCCTCGGCCTCGATCACTTTCTTCGGCCATCCAGCCTAGGATTTCTGAGGTCAAGGATCTGTTGTTGAAAATTTGCAGATCGAGGATTCTAGAATAAGCGGCTTCAGGGTTTAGGTCTGAATTCACAGAATACACCCCACACAAAACAACAAATCCCCGGCTTCTTGTTTAGACCACATAAACATCGGCGACCTTTTTCTCTTTGTCCTATATAGTGATAAATTTGTCTTCGCTCCGTTAAAACAGCATGAGCTATACTAAACAAACGCGAAAATTCTGGCACATTTATTGCTGCTCTGTTGCCTGAAAGAATCTGTTCGTGAACGAGTGCCCTCTGAAGTTTGTACGATGTTTGATGAACTCGTTTCGGATTCCATGCTTCTTCCGATACTTATCCGCAGGCGCACATCCACGGCCAAGCATCGAAGACCAGCTCGTGACTAAAAACGGGGTTCTTCGCCGACCTCGTCCTTCATCACCGTGGTAAAGAAGAGGGGCTGTGCGCTCCAGAGAGAGCAAGCCCTGCCTCTCCATCTCATAAATCGGATGGTGCTCGTGAGTGCATCGGTACTTTTCCCAAAAGGACTTGAGAATCGCCCTCTCGCGGGCTGCGTCCCTGCGGACCAGGCCTGTGACGATATGCCAGCACTTCTTGTCGACTAAGAATTGAAGCCAGTCACGTAATCTCAGGACAGTCAAGTGTTTCTTCTCGTGCCTCACAGAAGAAAGAGGGACCCACTTCTCCAAGCTTAAATGAAGCTTTTTGGCAAAAAGACGATGTGTATCTCTCTCGGCATCCTTCTCTCGGCACTTCGACAACTCAAGCAGTCCCCCACTGGACGCAGCAGCTTTCTCGCCGATGTCGGCAACCACTCGTTGCGCAGCACGAACCGCCGCCGAGCATGAAGCCTCGGCGTAGGGACATTCTAATATATAACTTCAAAAGCAGGGGCATGCTAATCGATCAGCGATGTGAGAACATGGTGCTTGCAAACAGACTCTGCCATTCTTTGTTGCATCACTGAACAGCTCCAGAAAACTCAGCATGAAGGAACCTTTCTTTTGAAGGTTCTTGTGTTTCCGGAAGGTGGATACTTGAATGACCTGTACACCAAGTGAAAAACACATCGTCGGCTGAGGTCGTGCTTTCAGTGACGGTGTCGCCGCCGAGGCGTTTCGACATTCAGGCCGACCTCAATTTTCTCACGCTCTCTCTCTTTCTCTCTCTCTCTCTCTCTCTCTCTCTCTCTCTCTCTTTCCCTCCCTTGCTCTCTTGTTGTGTTCAATCCTTCACTGGCTCTCTCTTGTCGCTATATGTAGACCATCTATATATGTAGATTGTCTTTCAAGCTCTGCTAACGAGTTGCTCTGATGCATGCTGATTAAAGCAGCTTTCCAGCATAGCGGGTCCATAGGCTTCCTGGGACACATGGAGAAGAATAATTCGGACCAAATATCCACATCCTGGGTGTACCCGTAACACAAAGCGCATGCTGCAAAACACTGCCAGCCACGAGACCTTTGCGAGGAAGGCGGAAAGCCAGCGGAAGTTCTCGAGCATGGCTCTCAGATATCAACTGTTCTGTTTGATGTCTAACCCGGGGATTATCAATCAAATACTCACATCTATAGGCTTTGATTGTCTCGCTGGCGGTTCTTGCAGAAGTTTGGGTCGCGAAGAGACAGTAGTCAATGCCCCAGACACGCACGTAGAGCTCCCACAGGCTTCGTTCCATGGAAATGGACCATCAGTAGCCTCAGATACCCACGTGCAAATGTGCGGAAGATAGATGTTGAATCATAATATCGGTGCAACATTCAACATGCAGGTTTGCTGAGATTCGCCTACATATTCACTCCAGCAACGGGGCGGTGTTTTCGTGAGTAGGTCTAGGAGTTCATCCTCCGCCGACTCACAGCTCATGGCCCAAGGCGGCAGCAACAAAAACGGTCAGTGCTTGGACCATTGCCCTGGGATGTACTGGGGCCAAACAGCCTTCGGTAAACACAGTAAGCACCCTCATGCTGCGAGCTTTCGAAACGAAGCCGATCACCCCAAGGTCCAGGCTCCTTCTCCGATCTCAGCGGAAAAGCCGCGAGCAGCAAGCCCAGCTTTGGGACCTGGCCCAGGAATTTGGAAGCACAGTGCTGCTATATAGTGTAAGGGTGCCGCAAAACTGCAACAACTATATGTGGGTGCAGCACGATTAAATTGGCAACGTGATTTTGGTAGCCCCTCGCACATGTAGCGCTCAGAGTCATCGAAAGCTTGTGGCGCAAAACCACACGGCATCGACGTCCCCTTTCGGAACAAGTCTTTAATTGTAAAATGATGTTGGATTCCCTGTGCACTAGCATTGACTCGAATAGCCGATCTTACCTAAGCCTGGGTTTGGCTGGGGTTCTAGATATACATATATATAGAGTGGCCAATATAGTCTTAAGTAATACTTCTTTGGATAAAGAAGGAGAGCTGTACATACTGAGCCAGAAACCTTCCCGAAACTGGTCCAACCATAAACCCATATATAAAGACCCCGAGACCCTACATTGCCCATAAGTGATCGAGGCATGGCCGCAGCGCTGCAGCCAGTCTCGCATTTCCGGGAAGGCCGGTTATGATTTTGCACAGGGAACATCACCCCAACGTGCAGGATCGCCCGCACGGTTGCATACCCAAATTGGGAAAATGGCCCTACTTCTTCTTTTGTGCCTTCGGCTTCGACTGCTGAGTGTTTGACTTGGGCGGGGCTCGCTTGTTGGTGCTGTCCTTGTCCACCTTGTCCAGGTACTTCTTGGCATTCCTGCATGATGTAGGTTTGGGTTGGCTTCATTGTAAAAAAAATTCACTACGGAGGATCCGTTCTACTCTATTGTAAAGCAAACCTGCATCGTGAAGCCTATCAGCCCTAACCTTTGACCTACCAGGAACAGGAGCGCTACATATAACCCTGCATAACCCAATACAGGAAGCTAAAACATCGGTCCGGATGCGCGTTTCTGCCGCCACGGCTTTGCTACACCTCAGAATTGCTTTAATGGCTTGTGTACATATAGACATGCCAGCACTAGCAGCAAGAGGATGCTAGAGCCAGCACCGAGAACCGAACACAAATGTGGTGGTCTTCATCTGGGCTTCAGCCTTCTGCTTGAACCTTTGTTTACGACAAGACAGAAACTACAGATCATATATGATGTTCAACAAAAACGTCACGCGATCTAATTGTCTCTGGATGCTCTGTGTTGAAGTTGTTCAGCTCACCCTGGCTCAGCACCAACTGACAAGCTTCGTGTTGTTCCTCAAGTTTTTGCACCCATCCGTCCAGGTTCTCGATGTGCCTTTGTCGGCATGGACAGCTTTCGGCTCCGGGCTGAGATTACAAACTATGCAAAGTAACAGTTTCTCTAGATAGGGTAGATGGGAAAGATCTTTGGGCCTACAATATATAAAGGGATCTACACATAGTTTAAGCGTCTGGGGCAGGGTTAATTATATCACCAAAGTCAACTAATGCTTCAGATGTGTAGCTTCTTGGAATCATCACCGTGGTAGTTCTTGGCTAGGTCCTTGGCGAGCCCTCGGATTTTACCCAGCTTGGCCATCAGGTCTTCCAAGAACTTCTGGAGGATAGTGCTGGTCTGGTTCGGCAGGTTGGAACTGTATTTTATTGTCGGGGGTGGTAACTACCTATGTAGGGGTACGTAAATGGGGCAAGCAACTCAAACACAAACAAACCGACGGATCCTTGTTGGCAGAAGCACCGGAAGAGCCAGAAGCCAGGGAGGCTTCAGCGGCCTTGCTCTTCTGGTAGGCAGTCGCTCCTTTGAAGGAGCCCTCCGGGATCTCCACTGGGTCAGAAGCCTAAGTTTAGGAAACATTGAACCTTTCGAGATCCTGATATGGACTGCATCGTACGAGTCTGTTTGAGACATAGAGGCTTTGCCAATGTCCGTCTGTTTCTCTTCAACGGACACGGATTCCTTCCTAACCCCTGTCTCCCTGACCGTGACCCAGTACTCCTCCACGTCGTCATAGCAATTTCGCCTTAATTGGTTCAGATCGAGCAATATATAATCTGATTCTAAAAATACCCGAAACCTCGTGAACACTCCTGGGCCCGTGCCGGCAATGGCTTTCGCCCAAGGCTTTGCACCGGCGAATGGCTCCGTCAATCCTTTGCCTGAGGCCCCCCGGGGATATATGTGTAAATTGGCTGCACTGTCTACATCGCAGACCTGTAATGTCCACACATATTTAGTTTATATAAACACATCAGCTAAGTGTGATGCTGGGACCACTTGAGCTCGGTCTTCATCTCAGCAGCTGAATACCGGCCCTCGTCGAGCTTTATCGTGTACTTTTCTTTTTTCGTCACGATCTTCTCTAGCCTTTGCAAGAACACGTCCTGCAAAGATGTTGATGAGAGTCACTGCTAAATGACGACACATACATACACACACCTGAGAGAATGCAGAAGCGCTGACATGTCCTTGCAAAAGTTGCAGTCGCGAAGCAAGAGAGTCATCTCCGTTTTGTTCCCATCCTTCCAATGCTTCTTAGCATACTCTGGAGCCTCGAGATCCTTCTTCTTGGTGTGCGGCTTCATCATCCTGTTAAGTCTGCTCCTGGCGGCCAGGAGCAGTTTCTCCTCCGAGGCGGATGCAGGCTGAGGGCCAAGCTTCAGGGATGCCGTGAAGGGTTTATGTATGCTACATAAGGAAGGTGTACTGATATATCCGCTTTTGGGGATATATGGGTTTATATAAAGGCTTTAATATATGTATATATATATATAGAGGGTAGATAATAATTTGAATAGATCCTTTGGGGTCCGATGGGAGACTAAACCTTATACACCTTTAAAATTGCACTGTGCATCTTCAACCTGGCAACAAATCTGTCCCACCTCAAACCAAGACTCACATGTGTATGTACTTTATGTCGAGACTACTTATATAGAAGAAAGAAAGGCACCGGACAGGGCAGCGAGAGAGAGAGAGAGAGAGAGAGATGGAGGGAGAGAGAGTGAGAAAGAGAGAGAAAGAGAAACACAGACCAGGGAGGGTTTTACACATCACCTCAAGTCTTGTATAACCACACATGATGTAATTTCGGTAAGGACTTTTCTTCTAATATAGAGATGTATAACACCGAAGTCTACCCTAGATATATAGTACCCCAACAAATACAAGTGATTACTGGTCCTGGCGGGTCTGCTCCTTGGTGAGCTTGAGCTTGCTTTCGATTTTCACTGGAACCGGCGCACTAGATGCTCTGGCAGGGGTCGCGATTGGCCTAGAGGTTTCGGGGTCCTTGGGATCAACGGATGGGGCGGCTTTCGGGCTGGAGGGCAACCCTGCGCTGCCGTCGCCAGGGGGCTGGGATGCACCCTTTACCGGACTCTCCCCAGAGGGCTCGGCTTTGACAACAGTCAATGTCATAGACCCAAAGAAAGCTTGCACTTCATCATCATCTATGTCCTGAGATTGACACCATCACAGTGCCTGAATATCAGACATCCTATACACACGCGGGACGTCATTGTATATAGTTTTCGGGAAGCTGCAGGCAAGGAGCATCAACATCGATGGCGTCAGTCTCTTCAGGACCGGTGGTTGGGCCTGTAGACAGCCCAGCGTCCTCGAGCTCCTGTGTCGTTGCCTGGGCACAAACATGTTATGTTGACTCGGACTGAGACTTTGCTGCAGGGGCGCGGGGATTTTGGGGATGGTTGTTCAAGCCTAGTTGCAGGAAGGGTCGCAGCTTCCGAAGGGGGCGCATACTCATCGATAACCTTATCTGCATATATACAAACTAACACATTGAACCTAATCTTGCCTGCGTCGAGAGGCAGGATTCATACCAAGTGGCAGTGTCATGCTCGGGGATCGAGCCAGCAGCCTCCAGGTCCTTTACTTCCAGTGCAATCTAGATAACATGGCATGTTGTGTACACTATAGCTACCATACGTCTATAGACACACATATCGAATCACATCTGCGCTGTCATGTCTCCTGGAGCTCTTGTTGGAGTCGTGCCTCCTCCTCCTCCATCAGTCTTAGGTTTGCCTCTGTATCTACAGAAGCTATCCCTGCATCCAGAGTCGTGGAACTCCATTGCTTGGAAGCTACAGCCATCCTTCTTGCAGGAGGACACCAAAGTGTGCTACTGGCTTGCTGCTCGAGGACCTGCGAAGAGCACGTTCATTGTCTTTGAAGCCAGCAGCACTCACCCGCCCATGGTCGTCACAACATCAACACTTGCAGTGGCTGGGAACACGGTGTTTTCGGCAATGCTGGAACATCCTGTGTGTATTCACACACTGTTGCAACGAATTTGTTTGGTATCTCAGGCCTTGAAAGCACTTCGGGGCACGTTTCTGGTAACTACCCAGGCAGGGAAAAAACCCATATTTCAAATACGGGTTTATACGCGTTAAATATGGGTTAAATACGCTTTAAATACGGGTTGGGAAAAGTAGGTTGTAAACCTACTATGACCATATACGGGTTATATACGGGTCATATGCGGGTTATATTCGGGTAAATACGGGTTATATACGGGTTAGCTTGGGTTGCCTAGTACCAGACTAGCTCAAAACCACTTAAATCGTGCTAAAAAGCTCAGGAATGGTTCAAAACAGCGACAAAAAGCACCCCAAGAATCCTATTGGGAAGCACAATTCCTGAGCCCTGAGACCAAAAGCCAAAAGCTAGCTGCATTGTGCCGATTGCCGTGGCATTTCGATTCTAAGGGGTTGCTGGGTGACAGGCTGAGGTCGTTCTGTTCTAGAAAGACATCAGGCACAGCCAGCTAAGCAGCACCAGGGAAGGCATTGGGTACCAACTCCTTCCACTCTTGAGGAACTTCTCAAGTCACCCTGGCTACTGTACCGCATCGAAGCAAAAGTCGTTCGAGCAGATGGTACTTCATCAGGCATTTGTGGTTGTCCCTGTGCCGTAGCCTTGAGGAGCTCGCAGTGGTGGGCCAAGTAGCAGGCGAAGCGGGGAGGATACTCCCTTGGCTTGGGCAAGTTATTGGGTCATTGGTGATGATTTAGGGGCTGAGGGTTGCGGGCTTTAGGTTTTCCACCTATACACAATTTAGATATGCGTAAGCATAAGGGGAATGACTTTTATATTGTATGTAAATATATGATATATACACGATGCAATAATGTGAATGCAGCAACTATGTAGCCGGTGGTTTTAGACCGTCTCGATCCTTTGTATGGCTTATATAAAGTGTATATATATATATATGTAGGACAATAACCAAAGGTTGGGTATCTGTCCCATAGATAGAAGATTCTGATCTATAGTTAACATATATATACTTTTAACTATATATACTCTCTACCGTGTCTTCAACATGGCTATGGGACAGATACCCAACCTTTGGTTCTATATATGGTTGTATGTGGAGATATGTACAGAGATTGCACCCATTTCTTGCTATCGGTCGATCTACTTAATTTGCCCCTTGATTAGCCTCAAGATTCTGAGAAATAGTGTTTGTTTGCAACATTAAACACAGACACTGGTATTTCAGATCATACCTGGTTGTTGGGGAGCGAGTATGTTTTCGGGACAGTAGGTAACCCTGCACACACCCACCTAAGTAACCCTTGGGCCTACCCAGCTACATTACTATATATATATATATATATATTTCTAAAAATATAGAACATATATATGTAACATACCACACAGACGGCGGGAGTCGGGCTTTGAATCAGTCTTGAGGGCTTTCGCGTTGTATACACAAAGTCCTTAAGTTCGGTCCTATAGTTCTCTACGTGTTATAGCTTATACCATGTCTAAACCCAATTCAAAAAGCCGTATACTAGTTAATTCCCTGAATCCAATCGGTTAGGCGAAGGGTGTGGGCTTTGGCTTTGCTTCTTTTGGGGTTCTACATCGACACGACGAAGAAGCTTTGGCGCAGTGAGCTGTACAGCGGATTGATCGCAACAAAGCCGGGGGGATTATGTGGATCGATCGGGGATTAAGTTTTGGTTCACAACTACATACTTGAAACTATGTGGCTTGTGCGCCCTGCTTCCCTTCAAACCGAAGCAGAACAACACCCTTCCATCATTCCCCTTATATAGAATAACCTAAACCATCTCTACTTACCAGCCCACCCACATACCTATCGAGAAATGACTATCTTCAGTACCACCTACTTAACTCTTATAGCAGCAAGACATATACATGATACAAAAAATAGATAGCCAACCATCGACGATTTACCTGTAAACACAGGCCTGGAAAGCACCCTAAAACCAACCATGCCTTAAGCTAGAGAATGCTATATTCCAATGTAATGAACAACGATAACAACCGGGGCACTCCGTGGCACGTAACTCGGGCGTGCCTTGGTAGCACTCCTTTCCCTGGGCATTGTGCTTTCGTGTTGTTGTTTTCGATTCTCCGTTTTTGGACCTGGACCACACCTTCATGTAGAGCTTGCCTCGGTTCAGCAAGTGTATTTGATCAGTGTTGGCATAGGCATAGTGTCTTTTGGGAGTCGCTGAACCGTAGTGGCACATCCACCATTTGGTGTCGTATACCTTAGTCTACTATAGCGCATTGCTAAAGCTCCTACCCCATGACACTTTGGACCCAGCGCAGGTTCCTACATCTACCCTTCAGCATGTTTAACCCAAGAAATCAAGTGGCAGCATCTCGTCCCCGAACATTGAAGAGATCCATAATCATCTTGCGGAAACTGGGGTAATATTCGAGAACAGATTGATTCGGCTGCTCCACGAACCAGGTTCCTCCCAGCCCAGTGACCAGATAGATCAGGAGGACGGACCTGCACTGGGCTGCTTCTGTTGTTGTTCAAATACGTATGATCGAGGCCTAAATTGGGAGGGTTTATATAGGGGGTTCAGTGCTTTAAATGGGTTTAAGACACTTTCGTGGGCGAGTATGGACGAAACATGTAACTGTACCTGGCCTCTCGAGCAACATGTTGCTGGTACGGACGGACACATAAGCATCGTAGCCCAGGCTGTTACACTTGCTTCGCTTGGAAGTACCACTGTTCATCTTGCAGAACGAAGAGCACATCACTGCGAACATTACAAAGAAATTTTCAGGGCGGCCACGGAGGATGAAGTAGCAGGCGAGCCTCAGAGGGGCGAGCAGTTTAGGGTTTAGAAGGGTTGATATATGTATGTATATTAGAACTTACACTGTGTATTTACACCGAGGTGCAGGAAACCTGAAGCATGGGTCAGATCCATAAAGTTGGAGCGGTGTCGTAGGTCGGGTGCATTGTACTTCTTGTCAAACCGTGCAGCTTTGAGGGATTTGTTTCTCATAGCAGCGGTTGTTCGAGCACGACCAGCATAAAACTCCAAGCAATCATAATCCTTGGTGGTTGCAGCTTCCAAACTGCCGGGTTACATGGCTCGAAAGCACACACATGTAGCCAGCCTGGACCAGTTCATCTTCCGTGTAGCTGAAAATGAGGAGCAGCAGGCACAGCACAAACTCCTGGGCCAGAGCAAGGCTACGCTTAGATAGGGGCTGGGCTAATGTTCGGATTAGCCGAAGTGCATTACGTGATAGGCAATCGGGGCTCCTTCGGAACGTCGAGGCACTTCAGTGCGTACACAAGTCGGTCAAGGCTCACCATTGCAGCGAAAACAGCAAACGAGCTGAAAGTCACCTGATCAGCCCAGAACCCAATAGCAGGCCGCAGTTCTTAAATTGAAACAAGCCCTGCCAAAAATCGAAGCATATATACATGGCGGAAGCTCTCGGACCTTGATCCATATCTCATCCGAAAGAGGGCTCACGGCTAACTCCACAAAAAAGCCAAACTGCCAGCTTCTCACATGAACATGTTCATGCCAAAGGCAATAACACGTGGCCGGTGATACGTTTCTTGGGCAGGAGATCCAGCCTCACCTTCCATTTGTTCCCGCGCGTGGACTTCGCTTTGGCTCTGGCCTGGGCAGGGCGAGGAGAGCTTTAAAAGGTCGTGATGCATGGAAAGCTTGTCGAGCTGCATTGCTGAACTGTCGAATGCGTGTTGAAGCAAAAGCGATATGGTAGGCTCCCCGATTTTCGTGGATGCCCCAGTCTGGACGAAGAGCCGTCAGGCTATGAACGACAGTTTTAAATTCTGTCGATCTATGCAGCCAGAGCACATTGCGGAAAAGGCCAACCATGATATACACGTCATCTCGGGAAAGAACCATGCTGAAGTGATTTGTCCGTATATACGATGAAGTATAACTGAGAACCCTTTTCAGCTCCTTGCAAGCTGCGGAACTAAGTGCAGGCGTCCTTGGACAGCATCCCGAGCAATGCATGCTACAGGTAATTCAGGCCTTTGTAGAGCTTCTATCAGATCTTTATGAAGGCTATAGCCAAAGTTTTGAGAAACCTCTGAAAGTAATGTAGGTCGAAAATAAATACAGAACACCTGAACCCTGTACTGTATATTCTTGGTATACCACCGACATACCTTACCATTGGACTGGGGATGTTGTCAAGCTGTTATATATAGAGTCAACATAATACAAGTACAACGTTCAGACGATTGTGATCATCAAGGGCTTCGATGTGGCATTGCTCGAAACTATAGGACTGCACCACTCCTCTAAGCACAAGCCCATGCTACGCGGGGGGGTGTCGTTGTCACCCCACAAGCTGACTTTCATCAACTTGCATCCCAACCACAACCGGCACACCTACGCTCGAAAAGCTCGTGCACAGTAGCAGTGCAAAAACCTATTTGCCATCGAAGTTCATTGTTGGGCAAAGCTGCCGAACCACACAAAACTCACTTCTTGCTTGGGGCGATGACCTGCTGCAAGTACTTCTTGCAGCACTTCTCCACATGGCTGACCACGTTGTCCTCGTCGATCTTCGCTTTCGTTTTCTGCATCTGCGTCATACAATACATCCAAAAGGGGTCCTTCGGGCGTATAGCTAGGTTGTTGTGGTAAAACGAAAACCCACACAGAATGGATTGATTAACATATATACCCAACTGTATAAGCTACAGACTTAGAACATATCCCTTGCATAAAAAAACATATAGCATATAGCCCATATCCTCGTAAAGGCTGGGGCTGCCCGAAATCTGGGGCTTGATCTGCGACCGGAAGCAATTTCTGATTGCCTCCCACCGCTTCGCCTTGAAAGGCGTGGCCGGCCTGTACCGCCTGGCGAAAGTAGGCTCGCCGTTGGCTGCTTGAGCCCTCTTGTTGCTGAAGCCCGCACAATCCGGCAACCTCTTGCGCTTTGCCACAGGCGCCTCATCTGCGGACTTCGCATTCTTGGAAGCCCTACCCTTAGCCTTAGCCTTAGCCTTGGGCTTGCTCTTCGTGTCCTTCGACTTGGTCTTCGGCTCCACTTCGCCGTCGATCGTCGGCTCCTTGCGCTTTCTGTTGGTCTTCGGCTCCACGTCGCCCTCGCTCGTCGGCTCCTTTCGCTTTCGGTTGGTCTTCGGCTCCATGTCGCTCTTCGGGTCGTCGGCCTTGGACGGGTTCTTTGTGCTCTTGCGCTCCTTGATGGTGCTCTCCGGCTCCGTCACGGGCTCACGCTTAGATGCCTTTTTGGGCGTCTCGTACCAGTAATCGCCTGGCGCTTCATACCAAGCCATCCACTCCTCCACCGAGTAGTCGGCTTCAGCAGCCTCGCCATCCGCTGCCGCATCGGCAGATGAAGGGCCTCCGCGGCCGCGGCCGCGTCCACGGCCCCCTCGACCGCCACCACGGCCGCGAGTTCCACGACCGTCCTTCTCCTTCCTCAGCTGCTTCAACTTGAGCTGAGCGATCCTATCGACCGTTGGGTCCGTCTCCAATGGCTCCTGCACGAAACAAGTTTCTAAAAGCACTAGCAAAATAAGCGGGAACCCTATAAACCCCTATATAACCTGAAACCCGAAGTTCCTTAAACCCTTTCTAAATACACACAAGCAATTGTATCGATCCTTTATACAAGGATCGATACAATTGCATCCGTAGCCAACCATATATATAATATATTAGCTATATCCTCTAAACTCCGCTCCTTGTCAGGGGTGAAAACCTCGGGCGTCTTACTGCTGAAGGTTTCAGGCGAAGGGGGGTTGCCAGGCAATGGCTTGGTGACCTGGCCCTTGCCCTGGTACTCCAATCTGCGATGCTCAACACTTCGGCTGGGACTATCATGACTTGTCTGCTCAGGCGGGGTGTCAGCAGCATCCATATCGTAAGGCAGCGTGTCGGCAGCATCCATACAACCTTTGGACAAACACATTTTTCATCACTTACTTTTTGGACCCTCGGTTCTCTCTGTATATCTATCTCTCTCGTGCTCTTTTTTCGATCGTTCTGGAACAGTATATATACTACATACATACATACCCATTAATTGTGGAAGAAATACATAACAAGCATCTCTCACTATACCTTCTCGCCTGTCGGTACCACAGCAGCAGCAGCAGCAGCCGGCTCAGCCGGCTTGGCCACAGGACTGGTGATCCTGTCCCGCTTCGCACGCAACCTGATGATCGGTTATGTACGTGATACATGGGATATATAGTCGATCGATCGATTATAAAAAATATGCCACCAGAATGCTTCCACTTATACTCGAATCTGCAAGGAAGAAACATCTCCAATCGATCTTTGATCTGCTGGATGCGCTGTTCTTTCAAAGCCTTCTCGCCTCGACCCGGTGATCCGAATACCCAATCAAAGAAATGACTCCAAGCGAACTGAACCTCACGAGGAAACTTAACTAAGATTGTCACTTGCAGTCGGCTCCACCCCAGGGACAAAGGTTGTCTTAACTGGCACTGTTACGACTGCTCCCGGCCCACTGTTCTCGTTCGGCACTTTCACGCATGGACCCGGCCCACTGTTCTCGTTTGGCACTTCCACGGCTTCCACGGGTGGACACGCAACCGGTGCCGGCCCACTGTCCTCTGCCGGCACACTGCCCTCGTCCGGCACCTCAACGATCTGCAGGGGAGCCATGCCCACATCGGACGAGTCGGCATACTCATCCGTCTGCTCTGACCCCTCACACGCCGCCTGAAAGTCAGACAGGTGACTGGCGAGGTCACTGCAATCGTCCTCACCATCGTCGTCGTAAGCATCCTCATCGCTCTCGACTTGGGGGTCCTTCCATGCACAAAGAAAATAAAGTGGACCCTTATCCAGACCCATACATGAATCGGAGAATACATGACGATATATGTACTCAAGTCCTCAGCTGCGGTTGCCGCCTTCGCGGCACGTCGTCGCTGAAGGGACTCGTTGATCTGGTCCACGATGCCCTCCACAACTATATCAAATACTATATACGATGTTTTTTCTATACAGCATGGGACTCCACACTGTGTGTGTACTAAACACACCCACCCCCAAAGCCCCCCAACTCCTGCAAGTCGGGGTCCAAGGCCAAGCACAATTCTTGGAAGTCGGGATCCTTGATCGTGTTTATAGAAAGGATCGAAAAGTAAATCGTTACATTTAACCGCAGATATACAGGTCATTCCAGCTACATATGTAGTCTGACATTGCGCGATTGCCA
The DNA here is from genome assembly GCA_905221615.1 of Symbiodinium sp. CCMP2592. Lineage (NCBI taxonomy): Eukaryota > Dinophyceae > Suessiales > Symbiodiniaceae > Symbiodinium > Symbiodinium sp. CCMP2592. Next base: position 549,354 of record CAJNDT010005312.1, on the reverse strand, counting down.
GGACCATCTATTTTTAAGCCAGGCAGCATTCGACACCTCTTGACGTCGACATTTCATCTTGATGAAACCGCAGTTCTTACGGATTAGCCAAGCAGACTTCTGAATATCCTCCTCTGTTGGGTCTCGCTTGTTCAGTTGCATGAGCAATCGAACCTCGCATCGAAACGCCTCGATACTCGGTAGTTTCTTGTTGGCTTCCCGCATGCGATTGAGTATCGGCAAAAGCAGGAATCTGTGCTTCTTCGGCATCTTGATATCCACTTGCTTTTCCGATACTTCCACGATCAGGTTCTGACCTCTGCGCAGACCCTCACGTAAGCTTTCGATGGCATCCCATTCGGCCGCTAGACCGTCAAGCGAACACTCGGCCATGGCTTCAAGGACACAAAATGTGCCCCGTGAATCCCTTCAACCTATATAGACCCGCAAAATCCTTGAGATCACAACGATCGAGTTGTCGGAAGGAAGCTTGTGCACATGCGATACACATACTGCCCGAACGAGAGGAGAAGATGAGCGCTGGACCATGCAGCGGCATTTGTCGCCAGCCGTGGCAAAATGGCCGTTGGCTCGCTCGCCATGATATAATTACGAGAGCTGTCGGTAGATTTTTAACATCACTTGAGAAGTCTGCAAATCCACGGGGTGTGGCATTCTCAATTAGTGGGGTGAAGGCTAGAGTTGTTGGCTCTCGAATTTCGCACCAGCTTCTTTCTCATAGCACCCTCTCTACTTTAATGGATCGAAGGCGCTCATGTGCATGATCATATCAAGCTGTGTGGCAGCTAGCGACACCTGTTTGCTTCAGAATATCTAGATAAGTTCAGACTGTAATGGGTTCTTCAAGAGCAGCGGATCGCAAATCATCGCTCGAGGATGCCAAGCTTCCTCACAGAATGCCTTAAATTACAACCCCGAACCAGACCAAGATCTCAGAAATTAGGGTCATAACCAGAAACCAGGTTCTTCAAGAGAGAACCGAGTTATTTTCAAATTTAGCCCCAAACCCAGGTTCTTAAATTAGAACCGACTATTTTGTAGGTTGTTGGGGGTCTAGGTATGTATATATATATATATATATATATATATATATGTATATACGCCCTCTTCAGATTGGCATGATCTGACTTGTGGGTATACGTCTAAACCCTAATTGCCGTTTTTGCTACTTTGCGGAACTTTCGACACCGATGGCTCCGGAACTATAATACTGCATTCCATTACAAAATGTCTCCCAGTAGTGCTCTTGCGACTTCGACGTCTACCAGAACACCTGCAGCACAGTGACGAGCGGGGCCGGGTCCTGGCACTTGATGTCCGGCAGCGCCGTGCGGAATGCATACTTGTCGGGAAGCCGCTCCTTGCCTGTACAGGCTACAGTAGGACTGGCTGGGACCGGAAGTGAGCTGCACGAGCACAGGGAAGAGCAGCGACAGTCCACACCTCCGTCGGCATGCTGGCATCGCATGAGCTCCGCGCTGCTCGAGGCGCCCCCAATGTACAGCAAGGTGAGCAGCTTCAGCACTAGGCTGACACCTGCAAAGTGCTGCACCCCTTGCTGACTAGGGTCTCGTGGCATCGGCCATTGCGATCTGAGCCCGCTGCCGCTTCCCTGGGAGGCCACCTCGGGGAGAATGCAGAGCACCAGCAGCGCCAGTGGCACGCAAGGCGCAGCCAAAGCCATGACATCGTTCGCTGTCCTGACTGCGTGGACATGCGCGGCACTGAATTCCGAGCTGCTGTGAGCTTCAAGGCAGGTCCTTCCGAACCAGCACTCGAGGCTCGTCGCATCGCGAAAGCCTTGCGCAGTGAGCTGGAGCCACTGGACACACTCCTGAGCCCGAGCAAGCACGGAGGACTTGCTTTCAAGCGCTGATGAAGGGGTCGCTCGAGCGCACAGCAACGCCGACTCTCCTCCGCCCACAAGCCATCAGTCCGCGAGGGTTCGTCACCAGATTCTCGGTCAGATTCCAAGAGGGCCATCAACAGCCCCCAGAGCTGGAACAGCTGGAGCAGAACCGGGCCCTGTGCGGCCAACAAGGGCTGCATCACCTGGAGAAGTGTACTAACCGGCTCTCTGTCACTGGCAATAACGAGAGCAGTACGGAATCAGTAACGTTACCAGAGGTATGCAGCCATCCATGCTTGGCCGGTGACGCTCCACAGGGTCGGCTCGAGCGGGGTTGTCGCGGGCTGGCTGCGGCTCCTTCAGCGACAACTGAGTGGCTCATGCTCTCTGTCTCTGTCTCTCTCTCTCTCTCTCTCGCTCGCTCTCTCAGTTTCCGTCCCTCCCCCAAGGCATGTCTGCCATCTGCTGCTGCTTGCGCACATGGTCATATCTTTTGCAGGAACATTCTGCGAAGCTCTGGCCTTCGCCACACGAAGATGACGGCACCGAGCACTCCGGCGAGAACCGCGGCCCCGGCCACCCAACGCAAGTACAGCCTGGCCGCTGGCCATGCGCAGCTCTAACAGGCTGACTGGTGAGAGGATTCTTTTCAGAAGGCACTCAACCAAGCATGTTCGGTTCAGAAGTTCAGAACAGCTAAAATTGGGGGCGTGTCGTCCGGGAGGCCAGCGCGTGTCCGCATCGCGGGCCACTTCGCACGGAACGCAGACGCCGGAGCGGCTGCGGTAGCCGCTGGAGCAGGCCACGCAGAGCGGGCCCTCGTGGCCTCGGAGGAACTTCTTCACTACTTCTTCACTATACTGTATATACATCTGCATCCTCCTCTATACTGGAAATCCCCTGAGCGTTTGATGTGCGGCCCGGTGGCCGGCGGCACAGCCCAGAGCCGTGCCTTTCCCGGTGCCATTCACTGAAGAAGCGTGGCAGCGCTCCTCTGCCGCCGGCTCCAAGCACCTGGCGAGGCAACGACGAGGGAGCCAAGCGCCTCCAAAGCGAAAGCCTGGCTGGTGCCTGTAAGCACGCCGAGCTCGGGCTTCCAGGCGCGCGAAGCCCACCTGCGCTGGGCTGAATTCACCCCTCGATCTTCGCAATCCGAATATTTTTTAAAAAACCGCAAAGGAGAAATCATTGCAGGCCTGCGGTGGCGCCGAGCTCGCTTCGAGGCCGTTCTGCCGGCAGTCCTCTCGAGTCCAAACAGCACAGCTTTCCTTCCTGCAGCCTCAAGAAGCCCTTCTTGGATTTCTCGCTACATGCAAAACAACTGGCCACAACGTGCAGTTCAAGCGGCTACAGCGGTTACAGGCCATGCCTCGATCACAGCACTCTTGTTTGAGCACCCATTGGGACGGAATGGGTGGAGGAATTGCAATACAACGGGGCGCGGGCATGCGTAGAAACTCTTGCGTTCCAGGTCGTACACCTGTCTGAGATAGTCACGCACGATAGCCCGTGGCCTGAGTAAATCCTTCTGATTCTGGCTTCGGGGCAGGGACTCCTCTACACACTGCTGCAGCTCCAAAGCCGAAACCGCTCTCCCTCAAAATTTTGTCCTTTAATCACAAATCTACAAATCGGATGAGGCATATGACAGCCCTATATGCACACAGCACTCGGTCCAAGTGTAGCTCCCCGCAGTCTTCGCAGACGTCCCTCGGAAGCGGAGGTGAGGTCTGGGAAACATTCAGAGACCTATTATGTCCGACCGTGCTGACTACTTCGATGTGCATACTTCAAACTGTTTTATGGTGCAAGGAGTTGGAGACGGTTCGGGATTGGAGTGCTCATCCATACGCCTTTGAATCTCGCGATGCACAGCCAAGGGTCCGGTGTAGCGCCTTCGAAGCATCGCACTGGCAATCGTGCCCAGACCCAGACTTCGACGAATGCATCCTGCGGCAGGTGGAAGACTGGTCGACATAGAAGCATAAGTGGAGGACATACTGAAACCTCCCCGACCTGTCCTGCCGACTGTGCAGACGCAGCTGAAGACGGAGGTGGCCCCAGCCGGTGCGGCGCTGCTGTTGGGGCACGGCATGCAACTGCGATTGAAGTGCGCATTGTAGGTGTCCGGCTCGCACTGGTGGCACGAGGTGCCGTTCCCTTCAAAGCCCTCGCTGCAGGCGCAGAGGCCTTGGGGCCAAAACGAGGACGGAGACACCCGCAAGGACGTGGATGTGATGCCGTAACACTCGAAGCCCTTCGAGCGATCGCTTTGGGTCAGCTGATCAGTTCTGTGCAAAACTCCGTCATGGAACAGCGTGGCTACATCGTCCGCGTTGGAGATCTTGGTGGCCGTGACATCCAGCTGCAAGTTACGCCTTAGATCTAGCCGGGCTCTGCAACCCACCTGTGCAACTACGTATTAGCCAGGCATGAAGACAATTCTAAAATATACGTTTGTTTGGAACAAATAGCCTGTATGCCCTGTAGCTGTCATATAACCGAAGATAAAACCATCGTACAGGCCCGGTATGGCCGTGCGAAATATACGTGCGCAAAACATTATATGATGTACGCGGCCCAGGACAATCCAGGGCAGGGTTCGATAGATACCACGCAAAAGATGCGTTTTGAACCTGCCAAGCTGCAAGTTGTGCAAGGCTTTCACGTCAACGTACATCTCCGAGTTGTTCGCCAAGGAGACATAGACGTTGGCCGGGATGCCCTCGACACGGTGGATCTGGTTGCCCGCCAACTCCAACCCTTGCAGGGAGCTCTGTAAGCCACGCTCGCGTATCCCACAATGTTGCCCGTAGTGCTCGCCGTCCACGTCTACCTGCTGCAAGCAGCCCTTCACCAAACTGCCGCAAAGGTTCGCGCCATTGGCGCGGATCGAAGCCAAGCGTTGCGCGAACGAGAAGGGCTCCAACAGATTCTGCACAGGGCCATCCAGCGGACACAGCGAGACCTTGGATGCAAGAAACATCAAAAGATTCACTTTCTACCTTGGGACCTTGTTTTCAAAAAAAGCATCGACTTGCGAGTGTTGGCCAAGCCCATCCAATCCCTGAAGCGCAGCCAGGCAGCATCCAAGTTTGCAAGAGCTGGAAGGAGCTGGCGGGTCTCGTTGGTGAAGAAGGTCGCTCGGAGGTCTTCGAGGTCACTTCCGACGGGCAGGAAGTTCACCCGGCTCCCCTCGGCTTCATCGGGACGCGCCCAGGACAAAATATGCTCAGAGGCGAAGGGATGTACATGGGGCCTTGCTCTGAGGCCCGGTCTTGGAGCTTGAGCGTGTGGAGCTGCAGGAGTTGGCCGCGCCAGGCGGATGTCAAGCGCCCAGTAACGTGCGTGAATCTCAGATCGGCCTCCAAGACGGACGATCAGGGGTGCGGCCGCGGACTAGGGCCCGAGAAAACATGGCAATGCTACGTACAGGCAACACATCTCGTGCCCGTGCCTCTTCTAGACTCGTCAGATGGATTAGCTTGGTGATAGGGCCCTCCACGGCGGTATTTGCTATGATCAAACGGTGCAGCTCCGCCATGTTGGCAAGAGATTCCAAGTTACCGCTTACCTTGGTGCTATCCAGCGATAGCTTCTGCAGCTCACCCATCCCGCCCAAAGCCCGCAAATCTCCGGTTACGCCGGTGTTCTTCACCAAGAGCTCCTTCAGCTTCGTGAGGGTGGAAAGCGCTTGCAGGTCACCGGCCACCTTCGTACCATCCAACCACAGCTTCTGCAGCTCGCCCATCCCGCCCAAAGCCTGCAAGTCTCCGGTTACGCCGGTGTCCGCAAGAAACAGCTCCTTCAGCTTCGTGATCTTGGAGAGCGGTTTCAGGTCGCCGGCCACCTTCGTACCATGCAGCCATAGCTTCTGCAGCTCGCGCATCTCGCCCAAAGCCCGCAAATCTCCGGTTACGCCGGTGTTCTTCAGCAAGAGCTTGTTCAGCTTCGTGAGGGTGGACAGTGGTGTCAGGTCACCGGCCACGTGCGTACCATCCAACCACAGCTTCTGCAGCTCGCCCATCCCGCCCAAAGCCTGCAAGTCTCCGGTTACGCCGGTGTTCGTCAGCAAGAGCTCCTTCAGCTTGGTGAGCTTGGACAGTGGTGTCAGGTCACCGGCCACGTTCGTACCATCCAACCATAGATGATGCAGCTCGCCCATCCCGCCCAAAGCCTGCAAGTCTCCGGTTAATCCGGTGTCCGAGAGATATAGCTGCGTTAGCTTCGTAAGCTTGGAGAGTGATTTCAGGTCACCAGCCACCTTGGTACCATGCAACGATAGCTTCTGCATATCGCTCATCCCACCCAAAGCCTGCAAGTCTCCGGTGACTCCGGATTTCTGGAGCAAGAGCTCCTTCAGCTTCGTGAGGGTGGAAAGCGGTTGCAGACCACCTGCCACTTTCGTACCATCCAGCCATAGATATTGCAGCTCGCCCATCCCGCCCAAGTCGTGCAAGTCTCCCGTTACGCCGGTGTCCGAAAGAAATAGCTGCCTCAGCTCGATGAGCTTGGAGAGTGGTTGCAGTTGACCGGCCACTTTGGTACCGTGCAGCCATAGCTTCTGCAGCTCGCGCATCTCGCCCAAAGCCCGCAAATCTCCGGTTATGCCGGTGTTCTTGAGCGCAAGCTCCTTCAGCTTGGTGAGCTTGGACAGTGGTGTCAGTGAGGGTGGAAAGCGGTTGCAGATCACCTGCCACCTTCGTACCATCCAGCCTTAGATATTGCAGCTCGCCCATCCCGCCCAAGTCGTGCAAGTCTCCCGTTACGCCGGTGTCCGAAAGAAATAGCTGCTTCAGCTTCGTGAGGGTGGAAAGTGGTTTCAGGTCACCGGCCACCTTGGTACCATGCAACCATAGTACCTGCATATCGCTCATCCCGGCCAAAGCCCGCAAATCTCCGGTTACGCCGGTGTTCTTGAGCACAAGCAGCTTCAGATTGGTGAGCTTGGACAGTGGTGTCAGGTCACCGGCCACGTTCGTACCATCCAGCCGTAGCTGCTGCAGCTCGCCCATCCCGCCCAAAGCCTGCAAGTCTCCGGTTACTCCGGTGTCCGAGAGATATAGAATCCTCAGGCTTGTGAGATTCGCAAGAGGATCCAGTCTGCCGCTGATGGGTCTCCCATCTAGATCCAGCTTCCACACACAACCGTCCTGACGGAAGTGGACTCCTCGCCACTGCTCGGGACCTCCGGTGAGCTCTTCGGCCGGCACTCCGAGCATCTCCAAGATGCTGTGGAGCGTTTGCGGGGACGGGCCTTGCAAGGGCAGTCGGGAAAAGGTGCTGGAAGGAGCAGCGAGTGAGCGAGCACGGAGTCCGACATCTGGAGCCCAGTGACCCCAAACAAACGTTCAGCCGAGCATCAATCTCCGGATCCTTTTCGTCTTCGGCCCGCTTGCTGCTCCCCATAGCTGTCCTCCGGTGTTTCTTTACGTACACCCTAACGACGGGTTCACAAGAGGAACCTAACCCATAGTCTCCATTGCTGTTCCTGCTTTTGGTTAACCAGTTTTATGGTTAGGATCCTATAATAGACATTTTGGTTAGCCAAAAAAGGAACTACAATGGAGACTCTAGGTAGAACATCGGAATCTTCCGAGAGACGCCGGACCTCGAGGATGAGCGCGGATCGGGCATTTTCTCGGACGGCCTCGACTCCAGACCCACGGCAAAGCAATGTGACTTCAGGATACTTCAGGGTTTGACTTAGGGAATGGTAGGGTTCCCTTTAAGGGGGTCTATAAGGGTTACTATAAGGGATCTATACTTACCTTTGGTTAGTAGGGAATGGAGGAATGGGATACAATAACTACTATTACTACCATTCTTCCATTCCTTACTAACCAAGGGTAAGTTGAAGCTGCACACCGTGAAGACGCAGCGTCTGCCTTACAGTGGATTTCTTTTGTGTGTGCGTTCAGCCTCAATTCTGAGAAACAGAGAGACGAGGTGCCGCCCCGGAGTCCAGGCGCACAGCCAGCAGCGTGGCAAGGCACAGGGCCAGGAGACGCATGCAATCGACGGGGATCTTCTAACTTCCCCCGTATACACCCACCATGACAAGTCTCGAAGGAATGTCCCCACACGTTGCATCAAAATGTGAGGGCCATAGGGCCCGATTATGTATACAGCAGTTTTGCAGCACTAGGTGGTCGCATGAATGTTTCCCTGATCCGTCTTTCATGGAAGCTCCAACTTTAGGAGCCTCCTCGAAGCCGCAGAGCGCCGTTTCAACCATACGTGCACACGTACAACCGCAAGCTAACTCTGCTGAGTTCATGATGCGAATGGTCACACTTAGACTTGCGGGGCATCTTTTTGGCGTGATGCCGCCTCACCGCCTTCGTTCATCTTCAGCTGGTCTGGTCCTTCGTCTCCTGTGGCTTTCATCCGGTGCTGGGGTGCGAGCAGTAGCAGGACAAGCACGTGGGGCCGTTGTTTGGGCATGGTGCGGAGCTCTTGTTAAGGAACTTAGTTTAACTTACCAGAACAAGGAAACTGTCTTTTTTTCTATAGATCTCTATTATGGTCACTTAACATATATACGTTTCACGATGCCACAAACGAGCCAACACAGCTTCACGACCGCGGAAGAAAACCTGTTTGTCGTCTAGCGCCGGCACTCTTGACCTGGGTTTAGGGCTTGTAGGGGTTGGGGTTTGGGGGGTTTGGGGCTTTGAGGGTTTAGGGTGCACACAGAAGCTTCAAGTTGGTGGCAAGCCTCGTGGCCGCTGCTTCCGGCGATCGTTGGGCTCGAGAGGGGCACCCATGGAGCCGCAAAGAAAGAGCTTTGGGGCATGCCAAGTAACAAGTGCGGAAGTTTCCCTTGCAGTCATGATCCGGCGCTGATTGCTGAAGAGCTCAAAAGAACATCCCGCCTTCCACATCGCATCTGCTTAAGAATCCAGATTCTGCAGGAATGGCTCTGAACCGCAGACTCAAGGAACCTTGCAAGCAGAGCCTGAACCCTAAACCCTAAGCGGAGCCACATGCCCGATCCATGCAGCCGAAGTTTCCCCTGCCTCCAACCGAATTGAAACTCAAGGCGACTTGGTCTCATCTTGATTGGAGTCAATTCTTGGCCTGAGAATGTCAGTGTATTACATAGGGATATTCCAACATGTCCGGCCCCCTCTGACCTCTATGGCGACTGTGAGAGTTACGGATTCTGGGTGTAGAACACTGGCGGCCTTTTGCCTCGATCCCCTTGCTTTTGCTGCGTTGGTAACCACTGGGCAGCGCAGGATTCCTGCGCTACGGATGATGTTGACTTAAGGGTCGGGGAGGTCTGGTAATTACTCTTGTAACCCCTGCACCCTAAATTCCTTCACCAATATTGGCCATTACCGCTTGCAGCCGCTTCACATAGAAGCATAAGCCTTAAAATGGGCCTCTATCCTTTAGCTATGGGGAATTTGGAATCGCTCGAAAAGTTGCCTCCGACTCCGAAGTGCAGCCTTGACTCACTGTGAGCCCACAGAGCCCAACCCTTCAGGAATACATACTGTTCACAATTACGGCTGCTATGGTCTACGGCATTTATTCCTTCATTAACGTTGCGGCGGCGCCTCCCCTCTCCTTGGGTCGTGAGGTCGGGCTCCCGAGGCCCACCAACCCTTTTCAAGTGGAAAATCACATGTGCAAATGTCATATGTGCGTCTAGTGTATGCACATGCATACACACTTACATATGTATGTATGTATATATATATATATGAACATATATACATATACATACATATGGATAGATAGGTTTGGAAGGCGGCTCCTTCAAAGGGTCCTATAAGGGTTTCATCAAGGATGTTAGTAAGGGGCTTTAAAAGGTTTGTAGTTAGTATGGTTTTATTATTGTAGTCCGCTTATTGTCGTATTAGTACAGTATTAGCCTTTAGTTTATCAAGGATTGAATATGGCACTATCATGGTATTAATCTTGTAGTACTCTTATCAGAGGGAGAGGTGCTGGGCTCTCTGGGTAAGGGCTTCGGAAGCTTCGGGGGCTCGAGCCCTTCCCGCAGAGGCCCGAAAACGCCGGAACGGGTCTGGGCATATTTGACGTATTATAGTTCTAGATTGCTGATAGGGTTTAGGATGGTTTAAGGGTTCAGGGTTTAGGATGATTTAGGGATGAAATTAGGACTCATTCATCGGGGCAATGTGCCACTTCCAAGGAGTCTGAGGACAACTGTGCTTCCAGATATGAGGGTTAGGGTTCGCGACTAGCTCTCGGCAAACCCTGCGCAATCTGATTTTACATCGACTCGCAACTGGCTTCATGAATCATGCACGGATCTACTGGAAACGGCTTCAACCAGCCGGAGCATCGCAATGTCGACAAGACCACTAGGAGAGACCACAGCAATAAAGAACAACCGCAAACACTATCCTGCACACAAACGACCCTACACAAAATCACAGCTGTTGTCCTGCAGACAAGCCGATGACTGTTTCATGCATTTCGGAGACGCAGAGATATCGGAATCTGGACGAATGGGAAGCAGATAGCACAAGGTTCCGGAATGTCTGGAAGACATCAAAAAACACAAGTGAGATCTCCGTCGGCTCAAAAAGAGGGATCGCAGATCTGTCGTGGCTAATGCCACGGAACAGAAACATGCATTGGAGAGTGGGCCGAGTGAGCAAGGACAACTGAATGAGGGCGGACTGAACGGACGATGCCCTTTCTTGACCCTCTGAGACCCTACACATGGGCAGTTGTCAAAACTATGGTCCCTTTCGGGGTATCCTAAATATTAGGTGCCGTACTATAATGGGGAACAAAAAATGTCCCAAATTTTGACAACCACCCACATGGTTTGACAAGAGCGTGCAGCAGACTCTGACTGCCCTAAGAGTCGCGATGCATTCTTTCCTGTTGCCACGGCGCTGGATGTGTAAGATACTTCTTCATTGCAATCAACGATGCCGTCACTGTTTGCTTCAGCTGTAGGACATATATGCCCTTGAAAAACCCAGGCGTGCAAGTCTCGGCAATACATAGACTGATGTCTTCGCACACTGTGCTACTACTACCGACCCTGCCACTACCTGCCAATTTGCAGCACGACTGTGACCACGACCACTCTGCTATTGCTACTCCTGCTACTTCTGCTTCGTCTTCTTCTTCTTCTTCTACAACAACGGAGACGACGATGACGACTACAACTAGAACTACCACCACCACTGCCATTTCTAACACGCCGAGTTCTGGCACTACAATTTCCCCTACTCGTAACATTACTGTTGCTGCTTCTGCTTCTGTCACTGTTCCCACGACGACGCCGACGACGACTTCCACTGCTGGTACTGCTAGTCCGACTCCGGGGCTACTTGGAGGTTCATGGGTAGTTATAAGTAGGGTTATAAGTAGGGTAACTATACTTATAACCCATATGGGGGGACTTATAGCCCTACTTATAACTAGCCATGAACCTCCAAGTACTGCCATTGCGGATGCGACTGCGAAGCTGCTGCTGCTACTGCCACTGCGGCTACAGGTGGACTAGACTCTTGCCAAGACGGCGATGATGACGACGACTAAGGCTTCGACTACGACCATGGTCAATGCCGACCGACAACCACTACGACCTCCACGAGTTTTGGTACATAAGTTTGTGGGCGATGCCTCTGTGCTCCAATCCATGCTGTCCGGGTGTGGTTCAAGCGTTGTAAATCCAAGTCTTCTGTGGCGGTTGTTTGAGAATCTAGGTCGTCCATGCTGCGCTCCAGCGAAATCTGCGAATTTTGCTGCTGGGCGCATCAGCACTTGCAGCACTGCTGCCCTCGTCGCTCTCGCGCGTCTCTCATGATGCTTTTGAAGCGGCCGCCATCCACGTAGTCCCGGAAGTAGTCCTGAATGAACTGCGTCAGCTTTACTGGGGCCTGTTCTTCTTCACGGCGCATGGCTGAGCCAACTTCCTCTGCCTTCGTCCGGATCGACTGCGAGTTAATGCACTCGTTGATTGCTGCAGCGATTGTCGAGGGTGTCTGATGCCGAAGATGCTTCAGGCCTTTTCCGATGCCCATCTCATTGATCTTTCTTGAATGGTCATACTGGTCTAACAAAATCGGTATGATGATGGTTGGTTTCCCCGAGCGGACGGAGGCATTCATGGTTCCTGCGCCACCATGGTGAACGATGGCCTGGCACCGCGGGAAGAGGAGGCCGTGAGGTGACTTGGGCATGAAGAGCACGTTGCGATTGATGTACTCAGTCAGCTCCAACTCGTCAGCTTCACCTTCCACATGCTGCAGATCTATACCCGCCCAACCTGCACAGATCACGCCACGCAGGCCGGTAAGGTGCAAGGCACGGGCGCAGAGCAAAGTCATATACTTGGGCGTGAAGACCTTCATGGACCCAAAGCCGATGTAGACCGGAGCATCCCCCTGGGCGAGAAAGTCTTCCATCCTGGGATTCTATTTTGAGTTACCATCATAAGGGAACCATCGTCTATTATGTACTACGGACATGGCAATTTAGATACACTAAATTGGGGAAACCATAGTATGTACTAGAGAAATGGCAACTTAAACTAAATTCCGACTTAACGAATTCACAAGAGCCCAGCTTCTGCTGCATCTGGTCGCTGCCAAACTCATGCCCTGACTGACTGCTCGGCGCCAGCATGAGCGGACCAAGCGAAACGACTGTTTTGTAGTGCTTTCCCCAATCATCGCCATTGATGACTGTACTTTGTGCGACAAGATTTGGAAACACTGCTTGTTCTGACCAGTGCTCCAGCCAAGGTTGCGTTGTGATCTTTTTGGGCATGGACTTGCGCAGCTCCGGAGGCAAGACTTCCGGGATGCAGTCTAGCTCCTTCCGTTGCATCTTGAGGATCATTGACATCATGAACATGTTGAGTTGCCAGTTCAGAGGTTTCAATAATCGCGGAAGGTTGATGCTGGCCATGTTCCAGTCACGTCCCGCCGGTGTCTGAAGAGCGAAGTTCACGAAAGGGATGTCGTCGAAGATCTCGCTGAAGATACTGACCTCGATCAGGGTCATAAAGGCGGTGAGAACGAGCTCTGGCTTGAAAGTCGAGAACAAATCGTAGAGAGCCTTCCTCTCCGCAATCATCTCATCTCGGTCAGACCTTACCGGTACTGTGGGCATCTTCTCGTGGCTGATGGCATCAGAGAATTTGTCGGGCCAGTTCCGGAGGATGCTCTGACGAACGCGTTGAAACGGAAGGTCATGGTCAGCGGCCATCCCTGCAGCATCACCTGGGCCACACAGATGCACCTCGTAACCAGCTTCACGCAAGATGGTGCCAGCAACAACATACGGCTGCCAGTCACCTCTTGAACCGGTGTAGACGATGAGGATACGCCTGGGTGTGGAGGAGGTCGCCATGGAGCTGGACCGGAAAACTCGAGAGCGTACAAGAGAGCCAATGAAACTTCGGCACCACTTGTTTTAGATTATTCGCCCTCGGACTTCGCGCCCTGACCTCTACCTCTCGAGACCTTATAAATTTAAAACGCACCTCCTAGTGAGAATGACAAAACACGCAATTGTTACAATGATTCATGCAGGCTATAGTATTAGTTATGGCAATAATCACGACTCACCCAGCCTAGCAACAGCGACATCAGCCGTAGCAAAATAACAACAGCAAGACTCCTGACGAACAACAATCACAGTAGCAGCAACCGTCATAATTACCGCCGTTGTAATCGCGTGCCCAACCACAGCAGTAACGACGAGAAAGGAGTAGCGATCACAGCAATCCCAAGAAAGATAAGAAGCACTATGAATAGTACGGCAGCACTACTCACTGCAGTGATCGCGAGACGAAAAAGAAAGCAACTCCAGTATTTTTAGGCCACTGAAGAACATATGGGTAATCATTGCAGTCCCACGACAGACGTGCGGCGGTGGTGGTAGTAGTGCTGGCTACAGTAGTACTGTGGCGGAGCAGCAGCAGCAGCAGCAGCAATAGCGGCAGCAGTGGCAGTGGCGGCGGCAATGACAGTAGCGTAGCAGTAGTCGTCGTCGCAGTAGCAGTAGTAGTACTTGGAGCCCTACAGGAAAGCTGCCCCCAAACCGCAAATCCTAAAGACTGGGCATACTTTGAGCCTTGCTGCGGCCACCACCGCATCCAGCTTCTCGCACGAAGGAGGAAAGAGCGACCTGGCCCAGTAATACCCTGTAGGTTTAGGATTTTGGCCTTTCTGTGTTGGCTGGATTGAGCGCTTGGGGTTTTACCCCGTTTGTTTGTGGGGTGTAGTCTCTATGTCAATAACTGAACGGTCGGAAGAAGGGCGGTCTCTGGAAAGCCCTGGCCTTTTTGGTCTCGTGGGACTTTGGCGCTTAGCATTTAAGATGATTTCAGGGCTGGGGGTTTGGTGGCTTGGGGTTTCCTAAGCCCTCTAACTCCTAAACGGGCTTGTGGTGTTGATCTCCGTTAGTATGACTTCTTTGTTGATCCGTCAGGATTTGGCCTGCTGTAAGCAGAGATTCGGCGCTCCAGGCGAGTCACAATGCAGGGGCGCTGACAACTAGAACAAAGGTTTTCGGGCATACTAAAGAATACAGCTATAACTGTAAGAAACACTAAGAATAGCTCTGAGCATTTTCACGCCTCTACACTAAGTCCGCATAGCCTGTGGAGGATGAGAGGAGAGCTACTCCAAACACAACTTGTGGTTATGGAGTTGGAGTTTGGGAGTTCAGATCGTCAAACATTGTCGTTGCAAGTTCTACGGCTTTCAGAAACTCAGCGCTTAAGCTTTCGATCTATCAGTTTGCACGGTTGTGGGGTTAGGTTTTGTATGTTTGGCGCTTGAGGCCAAGAGTTCAGGGTCTGAGGGCTGGGATCAAGGTTCCCAGAGACTCCAATATCCCTTAATTAAGGAATATTCCTTAAATCATGGTAGGACCCCTTATATCATTTAAGGTATATTCCTTAATTAAGGGATATTGGAGTCTCTGGGTTTAGGGTTTCAGTTTCGGGCCCCTAATCCGTGCCGGACCCCTGCACATACGCGGCAAGCTTCTCTGGCCTCGCACGAAACTGAAGACGTGTCCGCTTGGAGTGGCCCAGACTAAGGACATAGCTTAAGGCACTTGGATGAAAGCAAAGGATGAGTTCAGAGCCTCTGGCTACTGTAGATGCATTATGTGTGGGTACATACATATGTATGTATGTATATATGTATATATACATACGCACAGAAATATTCATCTGTATATATATATATATATATATACCCCGGGGCCCGTCGCAGCCCTCTGACGATTCCCCTCCTCTTAAGGTGTGTGGACCCCCGGGGCGGCACTAAGGGCTGCCTTCCAGGCCCGATGAGCACCCACACCTTGTATCGTCAGCTGCGGCGGGGTGACAGTGCCCCCTCCATTGGCTCCTTAAATTCCAGGCCTCCTCGCCCATCTTCTTGCCAGTCCGCGCTCATCCATCCGTTCAGCCGCCTCCCTAGTTTCCGCCATGCGCTCACATGTAGTGTCTACCTACTTGCGTGTATTCATTCTGCCTTTCGCTCCTTTGTCGCAATCCGGTATGCCTCTCTTCCCTCGCATCACCACCGAGCTGGCGGACATGATCACCTGCTGGTCGCAAGGGCCTTCGTTGACCGCCTCGATTGCCTACCGGATGGCCTTCCTCCCTCACTGCGCAACTTCAGCTGCGACCTGAGCTTCGCAGGCACTTCTCCGCGCTCCACGGGTTGGACGTGTGGCTCATTGCTCACAAGCATGGACCCTACACTGGACAACTTCACCGCTCACCTTGGCCGTATAAGACCTCATCACCGCTGCTCCCTGACATGCTCATGCGCAGCCCACTCCCCCTCGCGCCGACTCACAAGGGTCTGGTCAACCGACCTCTGCAGGTTACTTAGGTCGCCTCCACTTCCTCGACGAGTGTTTGCGTTATCTCACCTTCGCATCCACTCCCTCGAGTAGAATCCTGTGTCATCCCAGTCGGCCCCTCTCGCCGTTCCTGGGAGTCTGGGCATCCGATTCTTTAGTAACAGGCCCCTTAGGTTCGGCACCTCCTCGACGCGTGCCTACCAAGTCACCCCCTCCAGTCACACACAGGGTTCTGGGTAACCGACTTCTGTAGGTTTCCTAGCGTTGTCTCCTCTTCCTCGACGTGTGTTAGCGCTCTTTGAGAGCGGATAGTGAAGGACTCCCCCTGTCGTTCCAGACCCTGCTCGCTTCGACATCGGGGATCTGGGTGAACGACCTGCGTATGGACGTCGTTCCGCTTCATTCCATTTCGTCCACCACGCAGCTCCTCATGTCGTTCCAGACGCCCCTTCCCACCCCGAGGTGGCGGGTCTTGGTAAACGACCCGCGTATGGCCGTAGCTCCGCTTCTTTCCATTTCGTCCACCACGCAGCTCCTACGTCGTTCCAGACCCACCTTCCCACCCCACGAGGTGGCGGGTCTTGGTAAACGACCCGCGTATGGCCGTAGCTCCGCTTGTTTCCGTTTCCTCCACCACGCAGCTCTTCATGTCGTTCCAGACCCCTCTTCTCACCCCGAGGTGGCGGGTCTTGGTAAACGGCCCGCGTATAAGGCCGTAGCTCCGCTTCTTTCCGTTTCCTCCACTGCCTCCACCACGCAGCTCCTCATGTCGTTCCAGACCTCCCTTCCCACCCCGAGGTGGCGGGTCTTGGTAAACGACCCGCGTTAGGCCGTAGCTCCGCTTCTTTCCCTTTCGTCCACCACGCAGCTCCTCATGTCGTTCCAGAGCCCCCTTCCCACCCCGAGGTGGCGGGTCTTGGTAAACGACCCGCGTAAGGCCGTAGTTCGGCTTGTTGCCACAAATTGTCCACCACGCAGCTCCTCGTGTCGTTCGTGGCGGGTCTTGGTAAACGACCCGCGTAAGGCCGTAGCCCCGCTTCTTTTTTCATTTCGTCCACCACGCAGCTCCTCATGTCGTTCCAGACCCCCCTTCCCACCCACGAGGTGGCGGGTCTTGGTAAACGACCTGCGTATGGCCGTAGTTCCGCTTCTTTCAATTTCGTCCACCACGCAGGTCCTCATGTCGTTCCAGACCCCCCTTCCCACCCCGAAGTGGCAGGTCTCCGGAAAACGACCCTCGTCAGACCGTAGCTCCGCTTCTTTCCATTTCGTCCACCACGCAGCTCATCATGTCGTTCCAGACGCCCCTTCCCACCCCGAGGTGGCGGGTCTTGGTAAACGACCCGCGTATGGCCGTAGTTCCGCTTCTTTCCATTTCGGCCACCACGCAGGTCCTCATGTCGCTCCATACCCCCCTTCCCACCCCGAGGTGGCGGGTCTTGGTAAACGACCCGCATAAGGCTGTAGTTCCGCTTCTTCCCATTTAGTCCACCACGCAGCTCCTCATGTCGTCCCAGACCCCCCCGAGGTGGCGGGTCTTAGTCTTGGTAAACGACCTGCGTCAGGCCGTAGCTCCACTTCATTCCATTTCGGCCACCTGTCGTTCCAGACCCCCCTTCCCACCCCGAGGTGGCGGGTCTTGGTAAACGACCCGTGTAAGGCCGTAGTTCCGCCTCAATCCATTTCGTCCACCAGCAGCGCCCCTCATGTCGTCCCAGACCCCCCTTCCCACCCCGAGGTGGCGGGTCTTAGTCTTGGTAAACGACCTGCGTCAGGCCGTAGCTCCACTTCATTCCATTTCGGCCACCTGTCGTTCCAGACCCCCCTTCCCACCCCGAGGTGGCGGGTCTTGGTAAACGACCCGTGTAAGGCCGTAGTTCCGCCTCTTTCCATTTCGTCCACCAAGCAGCGCCCCTCGTGTCGTCTCAGTCCCCCCTTCTCTCCCCGGTTTGTTAAATCCCGGCCGTAGCTCCGCTTCTTCCATCGCGTCCACCACACAGCGCTCCCCAAGTCGTTCCAGACCCGCTTCTAGCTCCCAGATCGGGGACCTGGGTAAACGACCCGCGCACGGCAGTAGCTCCGCTTCTTTCTGTCGCAGTACGCATCGCTCCTCACGTCGTTCCAGACACCGCTTCTCGCAAGGCCGTATAGTCTCGCTCCGAGAATGTACGTTTCTCGTGAAGCCGTAGCCGCTACCCCGAGCTGATAACCCAGACTTGGGCCACTTCCGGCGGGTTTCAGGCTCCCCATTTCTTTCGGGACCAGTCCGTGCCGGTCTCGGCCTTCGTTTCCACTTATAGTCCAGACTCTAGTTCAAGCCCCCTCTGGAACCTCCCGCGGAGGGGGCCGATGACGCTTGCGGAGGCCCCCCGAGATGCTGGGCGGGGAAGAGTGGTGGAGGCCGCGGCTACTGCTGCAGGTCGAACCCTACCTACCTACCCTACCTACTTATATATATATATATATATATATATACACCTACAGAGAGAGATATGTGATGTATGTGTGTGCATGCCTAAAGTCCAAGGTATAGGTACCCTACCGGGGCATTACTATAGACTTAAAGGATCATGGGACTTAGTAACTGGGGATATAAATAAGGTAACTATACTTATAACCACTTCTAAGCCCACTTAAGGTACTTATAACTTGACTTACTAAGTCCCATGATCCTCCAAGTACCCCACACCCTGAACCCCATAAATCCTGCAAACGCCCTTTGAGCCTGAGGTCCGCAGCTGTCGGTTTCATGGTTTAGGGCCGCTACGGTGACGTAGTTAGGCGAAAACATCTATGGGGCCGTAGCATTCTTGTCGAAGCGAAACTGCTGCGCTGTCACGACAAACCTCCCCGGCCCCTGCACTCTTCGACCTCTCATGCTTCCTATGCTTCTCGCAATCCGGTTGCACCAACGCATCAAATTGTCTCAGGCAGCCAAGCTCCTATACCCCGATGAACCCTATAGACCTTGCAAGCCCTGGAAACCCTGTCAGCCGACCTTGAGGACGAAAAGAACCCCAAAAGGGTTCCAGGGCATAACGGGATGTCCAGGCTCAGGTGGTCCCCAAGGTAAGCCGTATCAGCCCTAAACCCTGAACCCCAAATCCTAAACACTCGCTGTCATATGTATATTTAAACCTTTTTTTGCGACATCGGTCAATCTGGACCCCAATGTCTCTGCAGCTCCGGTCAATCTGGGTCCAATGTGGGTACACTTTTTGTTAAGGGTTCTGGGTTCGGGCACTAGCCGACTTCCGCCCCTTCCCCCCGTCCCCTCGGTTTTGCTGCAGTGGTCATCGCTGGGCAGCGTCGAAGCCGCCGGATTCCTGAATCGTGCTGCCAACAGATGCCGTCACTTTAACCCGAGATCAGCGGTGACGACTAACGCTTGATTCACACAGAAGGATACTCGGCCCTATGCGAAGGCACTCGAAAAGTTGGCTCCGAAGTGCAGCCTTGAATCACTCTGTGCCCACAGAGCCCAACTTACCCTTAAACGTATGTATATATATATATATATATGTATGCCCATGTCTGCGTGTGTGTATGTACATGTACATATTATAT
This sequence comes from Symbiodinium sp. CCMP2592, assembly GCA_905221615.1. Lineage (NCBI taxonomy): Eukaryota > Dinophyceae > Suessiales > Symbiodiniaceae > Symbiodinium > Symbiodinium sp. CCMP2592. Next base: position 530,105 of record CAJNDT010005312.1, on the reverse strand, counting down.
ACTTATAAAACAAACACACATACATAGACATATATATATATATATGTATATGTATATGTATATGTGTATGTTTATGTGCACGTACAGTTGCTTGTATTTTCATATTTGCATACGTATATATATATGTACACAAAATAGATTCACTTTTTAAACATATATTCAGTAAGCTTGCTATGACTTTTCATATTCCTTCATTTAGAGGTATTGCTTTCTCTAGGTGTATCCCTCGGCCATGCCTGCTGCCACCACACATGCCGACATTGCCACAACGGCAAGCGCGCTCGCCCGCAGAGAGGCTTCCTGCATTGGGCGGCTCTGATCTTGGCTTCTGACTGACTCTGCTAACCTATGGCTTACCTCTCGCAATCACAAGACGTGCCTATATTCTTAAGGAGCTCTATGTGCACACACCAGAGTGCCAAGAGCAAAGCGGCCGTTGTGTCACTAGGGGGCTAACCATCCGAGGACTTCAGCTGTCATGCAAGAGTCCGAGGCAGATGACCGAGCTCCCCACCAGGGAAGACCGTGTCGGGGCGGCTCCTCCCCACTCCTTGGGTCGTGTGGTCGGGCTTCCGAAGCCGATTAACCCTTTGCAAGTGAGAAAACTAGATTTGTATATACATATATATATATAAATACTTATTTGTGATTATATGTATGTATATATATATATATATATATATACAGACACACACACACACACACACACACACACATATATATATATATATATATATATATATAATGTACACACACCTGGTTTGGGATCGAGCCGAGGGCAGCCTCTGCTTGGAGTATAGAGCCCATTCCCCAGTGCGAAAGTGCAGACGACGCCATCATATTACCGTATATTATTTGTATTATTATGATTGACAGTAATATGATTGCAATATGGTGGTAATAATATGGTAGTAAGAGTAGTTATAATCGTACCCCATTCCTCCATTTCCTACTAATCCAATGTAAGACTAAGGGAACAAGGACTGGAACCCTGGTGCCGTGACCTCTGCCTTCTTGAAAGGCAGGGCGCTCTACAGGACGCGCAAGCCAATGGGCAAGAAGCCACGTATGGTGGATGGGAAGACCATGGGCAGGGCTACGAGTGGGAGGTGCCGCAGCAACCTGCTGCCAGGACTTCGGAGACGTCAGAGGTCAGAGGCGGCAGACTTGGTTCGATCCATTCAAGAGATGGTCACAAGTGCCCGCAAGGCGGAGGTCAGGACGCGCAAACAGTTCACGCAGGAGCGAGACCGCTACCTCAAGAAGGCACTCAAGATCGACTTGGAGCTGCGAGACAGCCAGGAAGCGCAGAAGGCGGCATTCCGCGACCTGCAGGAGGCTATGGCCAACCCCGAGATGCTCATGAAGAAACCGGGGGCCAGGAGCAGTCGCGAAGCAGACCAAGCCTGGGACGAGACGACCTCATGGGGGGCACGGAAGACAGCGGATGGCCGAGGAAACCATGGCGCTTTTCAAGCGGCGTCTTCAGACAGTCATGAGCGAGCCGAGTCTCCACCGAGGACCAGGACGGCTACGACTCCGCTAACGCCGGCGCAGGCAGGTCGAGCCCCCAGACGAGGCACTACCACGCCTTTCTCGGAACTTGTGGTGAAGGGCACTGGGCCTGCGGATTGTCTTCACCAACTATACTTCCATGACAGCTCCATCGCCGAGAACCCGATCGAGGTCTGTGACGAGGCCAGCACAGGTCAAGGAGCTGGGACGAACTCCGCCAGCGAAGGCGGCCCTGTCTGGGAAAGAAGCTCGAAGAAGCGCGGTTCCCCTTGCTGCAGAGAGGGAGCTCATCTTTGACAGCGACGAGGACAGACCGTGGACGCGACAAGTCCTTGACAACATGCTCGTGGCGTGTGCAGAGCTGATCACGGAGGTCAAGACGGTCCAGAAGTGTGAAAGTCCTGTACGAGAAAAGACCCAGACGTTTGAGGCATTCCAGGAACAGCTGGATGCCGACTGGGACGGTGTAGTGAAGGAGAGGATGCACAGGCACGTGAGTACCCTGGAAGCTAAGTGGGACTCGGGCAGGCACGCTCCCGGCAGCCCAGCCGTGTTGGACAGGTCCTAATATCTTTGCTACCTTGTCCTCCAAAAGGTCTGGCAAGCTATGCTTGAAGGGCACCGGCCCCTCCTCCAGGCGCCTGAGGCGTTTTGGAGTCACCCTGTCGCGAGACCATTTCGCAATTTCAGGGCTCCACTTGCAAGTAATTAGGCGGCCTATTCCTCTGATCGCACGATATTATATATATATATATATATATATATATACATACATATTTATTTGTTCATATACGTGTGTCTGCACGCATGCATGCATGCATGTAGCATGCATGTATGCATGCATGCATGTATGAATGTGTACCCATATTCATACTCATTGTCATATTCGTATATATACATATATAGATAGATAGCTGAGGGTCTTATACGTATTGCATCAAGGGTGTTGCTTGGCAAGGGTGTTTTAAACAGTTTTATATGAAGTTCACAGTTTATTCTCAAGTGAGGGGTTACAGTATTATTATAGTATAGATATATTCTAGTTATTTTATAGTAACTATTGAATTGTGGCAATATTGCAGTATCATCATAATACTGAGAGGTATTGGGCACTCTGCGGTGGGATTATGGGGCCGTACAAGGGCTAGGCAGCTTCTTCCAGCGGATGTCCTAGAATAAACAGAATCTAGACTATTGATTCGGGGTAAGCCCTAAACCCTAAACCTTAAACCCTAAACCCGAGGGTTTAGGATGACTTAAGAACGGTTACTAGGGCTCAAGATGGTTGAAGGGGTTGGGGATTTCGGATGATCTAGGGATGATCAGGACTGAGGAGTCGGGCCAATAAGAGGCATCTGAGGACGACCGCGCTTGCAGACTATGGTATTAGTATAGTACTAACTGTAGGTTAATATAGCATTACTACGGAAAAAATTGATGAAGGTTAGGGTTCCGGCCAGCTCTCAGCAAACGATCTGCAGTCCGATTTTGCACTGAATCGCAAATGGCTCTATGAATCATGCACGCATGTACTGGAAACGGCTTCAATCAGCCGGAGCATCGCAATGTCGGCAAGAGCACTGGGAGAGACCACAACAGTAACGAACAACCACAAACACTATCCTGCACACGAACGGTCCTAAACAAAACTCACTGCTGTGGTCTTGCAGACAAGCCGATGACTGTTTCCTGCATTTCGGAGCCGCAGAGATATCGGACTCTGCACCAATGGGAAGCAACTGGCACGGGGTTCGGAAGTGTCTTTGAGGACATCACAGAAGGACCAGGCAACAATGAGTTCTCCGTCGGCTCAAAAAGACAAACCGAAGATTGACCACGGATTCTGCCAAGGAACAGAAACATGCACTGGAGAGTGGGCAGTGTGAGCAAGGACAATTGAATCAGGGCGGGCTGAACCGACGATGCACCTTCCTGACTCTCTGAAACCCTACGCATGGGTTGTTGCCGTACTATCATAGGGACCCAAAACAGGAACATAATTTTGACAATCACCCACCTGGTTTGACAATGAGCGTGTGCAGTAGACTCTGCCTCTTCTAAGAGTCGCGATGCATTCTTCCTCTTGCCACGGCACTCGGTGTGTAATTCACTTCTGCATTGCAATCAACGTTGCTGTCTCTGTTTGCTTCGGCCGTATGACATTATGCCATTGAAAGACCCAGTCATGCAAGTCTCGGCATTACATAGGGTGATGTCTTCGCGCACTGTGCTACCACTAACACCGTCACTGTCACTACCACAGTCACTGCCTGTTTGCTGTGCGACTACGACCACCACCACTCTGCTGTTGTTACTCCTGCTTCTACTTCTGCTTCGTCTTCGTCTTCTACAACAACGACGTCGACGACAACAACTACAACTAGAAGTACCACTACCACTGCCAGTGCCACGACCACGGCTACTTCCATCAATTCTACTACCTCGAGTTCTGCCACGACTACTCGTAACATTGTAATTACTTTCTCTACTGACGCCCCGACGGCTTCCAGCACTGGTGCTGCTAGTCCGACGTCCGACCAGCTACTGCTGCCAATCAGGATGCAACTCCGGCTCCAACTGCGAAGCTGCCACTGCTAATGCGACGATGATGACGACTACGGCTTCGACTACGGCCACGATCAATGATGATACCACAACCACGACTACGACCTCCACCACTGCTACTGCAACTGCTACTGTTTCTGAGAAGAGGCAACATTTTGCAACGTTTTGTACATCAGTTTGTGGACGATGCTTCTGTGCTCCGATCCGTACTGTCCGGGTGTGGTTCAGGCTTTAATTGTAAGTCCAAGTCTTCTGCGGCGCTTGTTTGGGAATGTCCTTGCTCCAGCGAAATCTGCGAATTTGGCTGCTGGGCGCATCAGCACTTGCAGCACTGCTGCGCTCGTCGCTCTCGCGCGTCTCTCATGATGCTTTTGAAGCGGCCGCCATCCACGTAGTCCCGGAAGTAGTCCTGAATGAACTGCGTCAGCTTTACTGGGGCCTGTTCTTCTTCACGGCGCATGGCTGAGCCAACTTCCTCTGCCTTCGTCCGGATCGACTGCGAGTTAATGCACTCGTTGATTGCTGCAGCGATTGTCGAGGGTGTCTGATGCCGAAGATGCTTCAGGCCTTTTCCGATGCCCATCTCGTTGATCTTTCTTGAATGGTCATACTGGTCTAACAAAATCGGTATGATGATGGTTGGTTTCCCCGAGCGGACGGAGGCATTCATGGTTCCTGCGCCACCATGGTGAACGATGGCCTGGCACCGCGGGAAGAGGAGGCCGTGAGGTGACTTGGGCATGAAGAGCACGTTGCGATTGATGTACTCAGTCAGCTCCAACTCGTCAGCTTCACCTTCCACATGCTGCAGGTCTATACCCGCCCAACCTGCACAGATCACGCCACGCAGGCCGGTAAGGTGCAAGGCACGGGCGCAGAGCAAAGTCATATACTTGGGCGTGAAGACCTTCATGGACCCAAAGCCGATGTAGACCGGAGCATCCCCCTGGGCGAGAAAGTCTTCCATCCTGGGATTCTATTTTGAGTTACCATCATAAGGGAACCATCGTCTATTATGTACTACGGACATGGCAATTTAGATACACTAAATTGGGGAAACCATATTATGTACTAGAGAAATGGCAACTTAAACTAAATTCCGACTTAACGAATTCACAAGAGCCCAGCTTCTGCTGCATCTGGTCGCTGCCAAACTCATGCCCTGACTGACTGCTCGGCGCCAGCATGAGCGGACCAAGCGAAACGACTGTTTTGTAGTGCTTTCCCCAATCATCGCCATTGATGACTGTACTTTGTGCGACAAGATTTGGAAACACTGCTTGTTCTGACCAGTGCTCCAGCCAAGGTTGCGTTGTGATCTTTTTGGGCATGGACTTGCGCAGCTCCGGAGGCAAGACTTCCGGGATGCAGTCTAGCTCCTTCCGTTGCATCTTGAGGATCATTGACATCATGAACATGTTGAGTTGCCAGTTCAGAGGTTTCAATAATCGCGGAAGGTTGATGCTGGCCATGTTCCAGTCACGTCCCGCCGGTGTCTGAAGAGCGAAGTTCACGAAAGGGATGTCGTCGAAGATCTCGCTGAAGATACTGACCTCGATCAGGGTCATAAAGGCGGTGAGAACGAGCTCTGGCTTGAAAGTCGAGAACAAATCGTAGAGAGCCTTCCTCTCCGCAATCATCTCATCTCGGTCAGACCTTACCGGTACTGTGGGCATCTTCTCGTGGCTGATGGCATCAGAGAATTTGTCGGGCCAGTTCCGGAGGATGCTCTGACGAACGCGTTGAAACGGAAGGTCATGGTCAGCGGCCATCCCTGCAGCATCACCTGGGCCACACAGATGCACCTCGTAACCAGCTTCACGCAAGATGGTGCCAGCAACAACATACGGCTGCCAGTCACCTCTTGAACCGGTGTAGACGATGAGGATACGCCTGGGTGTGGAGGAGGTCGCCATGGAGCTGGACCGGAAAACTCGAGAGCGTACAAGAGAGCCAATGAAACTTCGGCATCACTTGTTTTAGATTATTCGCCCTCGGACTTCGCGCCCTGACCTCTACCTCTCGAGACCTTATAAATTTAAAACGCACCTCCTAGTGAGAATGACAAAACACGCAATTGTTACAATGATTCATGCAGGCTATAGTATTAGTTATGGCAATAATCACGACTCACCCAGCCTAGCAACAGCGACATCAGCCGTAGCAAAATAACAACAGCAAGACTCCTGACGAACAACAATCACAGTAACAGCAACCGTCATAATTACCGCCGTTGTAATCGCGTGCCCAACCACAGCAGTAACGACGAGAAAGGAGTAGCGATCACAGCAATCCCAAGAAAGATAAGAAGCACTATGAATAGTACGGCAGCACTACTCACTGCAGTGATCGCGAGACGAAAAAGAAAGCAACTCCAGTATTTTTAGGCCACTGAAGAACATATGGGTAATCATTGCAGTCCCACGACAGACGTGCGGCGGTGGTGGTAGTAGTGCTGGCTACAGTAGTACTGTGGCGGAGCAGCAGCAGCAGCAGCAATAGCGGCAGCAGTGGCAGTGGCGGCGGCAATGACAGTAGCGTAGCAGTAGTCGTCGTCGCAGTAGCAGTAGTAGTACTTGGAGCCCTACAGGAAAGCTGCCCCCAAACCGCAAATCCTAAAGACTGGGCATACTTTGAGCCTTGCTGCGGCCACCACCGCATCCAGCTTCTCGCACGAAGGAGGAAAGAGCGACCTGGCCCAGTAATACCCTGTAGGTTTAGGATTTTGGCCTTTCTGTGTTGGCTGGATTGAGCGCTTGGGGTTTTACCCCGTTTGTTTGTGGGGTGTAGTCTCTATGTCAATAACTGAACGGTCGGAAGAAGGGCGGTCTCTGGAAAGCCCTGGCCTTTTTGGTCTCGTGGGACTTTGGCGCTTAGCATTTAAGATGATTTCAGGGCTGGGGGTTTGGTGGTTTGGGGTTTCCTAAGCCCTCTAACTCCTAAACGGGCTTGTGGTGTTGATCTCCGTTAGTATGACTTCTTTGTTGATCCGTCAGGATTTGGCCTGCTGTAAGCAGAGATTCGGCGCTCCAGGCAGGGGCGCTGACAACTAGAACAAAGGTTTTCGGGCATACTAAAGAATACAGCTATAACTTTAAGAAACACTAAGAATAGCTCTGAGCATTTTCACGCCTCTACACTAAGTCCGCATAGCCTGTGGAGGATGAGAGGAGAGCTACTCCAAACACAACTTGTGGTTATGGAGTTGGAGTTTGGGAGTTCAGATCGTCAAACATTGTCGTTGCAAGTTCTACGGCTTTCAGAAACTCAGCGCTTAAGCTTTCGATCTATCAGTTTGCACGGTTGTGGGGTTAGGTTTTGTATGTTTGGCGCTTGAGGCCAAGAGTTCAGGGTCTGAGGGCTGGGATCAAGGTTCCCAGAGACTCCAATATCCCTTAATTAAGGAATATTCCTTAAATCATGGTAGGACCCCTTATATCATTTAAGGTATATTCCTTAATTAAGGGATATTGGAGTCTCTGGGTTTAGGGTTTCAGTTTCGGGCCCCTAATCCGTGCCGGACCCCTGCACATACGCGGCAAGCTTCTCTGGCCTCGCACGAAACTGAAGACGTGTCCGCTTGGAGTGGCCCAGACTACGGACATAGCTTAAGGCACTTGGATGAAAGCAAAGGATGAGTTCAGAGCCTCTGGCTACTGTAGATGCATTATGTGTGGGTACATACATATGTATGTATGTATGTATATATGTATATATACATACGCACAGAAATATTCATCTGTATATATATATATATATACACCTACAGAGAGAGATATGTGATGTATGTGTGTGCATGCCTAAAATCCAAGGTATAGGTACCCTACCGGGGCATTACTATAGACTTAAAGGATCATGGGACTTAGTAACTGGGGATATAAATAAGGTAACTATACTTATAACCACTTCTAAGCCCACTTAAGGTACTTATAACTTGACTTACTAAGTCCCATGATCCTCCAAGTACCCCACACCCTGAACCCCATAAATCCTGCAAACGCCCTTTGAGCCTGAGGTCCGCAGCTGTCGGTTTCATGGTTTAGGGCCGCTACGGTGACGTAGTTAGGCGAAAACATCTATGGGGCCGTAGCATTCTTGTCGAAGCGAAACTGCTGCGCTGTCACGACAAACCTCCCCGGCCCCTGCACTCTTCGACCTCTCATGCTTCCTATGCTTCTCGCAATCCGGTTGCACCAACGCATCAAATTGTCTCAGGCAGCCAAGCTCCTATACCCCGATGAACCCTATAGACCTTGCAAGCCCTGGAAACCCTGTCAGCCGACCTTGAGGACGAAAAGAACCCCAAAAGGGTTCCAGGGCATAACGGGATGTCCAGGCTCAGGTGGTCCCCAAGGTAAGCCGTATCAGCCCTAAACCCTGAACCCCAAATCCTAAACACTCGCTGTCATATGTATATTTAAACCTTTTTTTTCGACATCGGTCAATCTGGACCCCAATGTCTCTGCAGCTCCGGTCAATCTGGGTCCAATGTGGGTACACTTTTTGTTAAGGGTTCTGGGTTCGGGCACTAGCCGACTTCCGCCCCTTCCCCCCGTCCCCTCGGTTTTGCTGCAGTGGTCATCGCTGGGCAGCGTCGAAGCCGCCGGATTCCTGAATCGTGCTGCCAACAGATGCCGTCACTTTAACCCGAGATCAGCGGTGACGACTAACGCTTGATTCACACAGAAGGATACTCGGCCCTATGCGAAGGCACTCGAAAAGTTGGCTCCGAAGTGCAGCCTTGAATCACTCTGTGCCCACAGAGCCCAACTTACCCTTAAACGTATGTGTATATATATATATACATATGTATGCCCATGTCTGCGTGTGTGTATGTACATGTACATATTATATACTTATAAAACAAACACACATACATAGACATATATATATATATATATATATGTATGTATATGTATATGTGTATGTTTATGTGCACGTACAGTTGCTTGTGTTTTCATATTTGCATACGTATATATATATATATATGTACACAAAATAGATTCACTTTTTAAACATATATTCAGTAAGCTTGCTATGACTTTTCATATTCCTTCATTTAGAGGTATTGCTTTCTCTAGGTGTATCCCTCGGCCATGCCTGCTGCCACCACACATGCCGACATTGCCACAACGGCAAGCGCGCTCGCCCGCAGAGAGGCTTCCTGCATTGGGCGGCTCTGATCTTGGCTTCTGACTGACTCTGCTAACCTATGGCTTACCTCTCGCAATCACAACACGTGCCTATATTCTTAAGGAGCTCTATGTGCACACACCAGAGTGCCAAGAGCAAAGCGGCCGTTGTGTCACTAGGGGGCTAACCATCCGAGGACTTCAGCTGTCATGCAAGAGTCCGAGGCAGATGACCGAGCTCCCCACCAGGGAAGACCGTGTCGGGGCGGCTCCTCCCCACTCCTTGGGTCGTGTGGTCGGGCTTCCGAAGCCGATTAACCCTTTGCAAGTGAGAAAACTAGATTTGTATATACATATATATATAAATACTTATTTGTGATTATATGTATGTATATATATATATATATACAGACACACACACACATATATATATATATATATAAAATGTACACACACCTGGTTTGGGATCGAGCCGAGGGCAGCCTCTGCTTGGAGTATAGAGCCCATTCCCCAGTGCGAAAGTGCAGACGACGCCATCATATTACCGTATATTATTTGTATTATTATGATTGACAGTAATATGATTGCAATATGGTGGTAATAATATGGTAGTAAGAGTAGTTATAATCGTACCCCATTCCTCCATTTCCTACTAATCCAATGTAAGACTAAGGGAACAAGGACTGGAACCCTGGTGCCGTGACCTCTGCCTTCTTGAAAGGCAGGGCGCTCTACAGGACGCGCAAGCCAATGGGCAAGAAGCCACGTATGGTGGATGGGAAGACCATGGGCAGGGCTACGAGTGGGAGGTGCCGCAGCAACCTGCTGCCAGGACTTCGGAGACGTCAGAGGTCAGAGGCGGCAGACTTGGTTCGATCCATTCAAGAGATGGTCACAAGTGCCCGCAAGGCGGAGGTCAGGACGCGCAAACAGTTCACGCAGGAGCGAGACCGCTACCTCAAGAAGGCACTCAAGATCGACTTGGAGCTGCGAGACAGCCAGGAAGCGCAGAAGGCGGCATTCCGCGACCTGCAGGAGGCTATGGCCAACCCCGAGATGCTCATGAAGAAACCGGGGGCCAGGAGCAGTCGCGAAGCAGACCAAGCCTGGGACGAGAAGACCTCATGGGGGGCACGGAAGACAGCGGATGGCCGAGGAAACCATGGCGCTTTTCAAGCGGCGTCTTCAGACAGTCATGAACGAGCCGAGTCTCCACCGAGGACCAGGACGGCTACGACTCCGCTAACGCCGGCGCAGGCAGGTCGAGCCCCCAGACGAGGCACTACCACGCCTTTCTCGGAACTTGTGGTGAAGGGCACTGGGCCTGCGGATTGTCTTCACCAACTATACTTCCATGACAGCTCCATCGCCGAGAACCCGATCGAGGTCTGTGACGAGGCCAGCACAGGTCAAGGAGCTGGGACGAACTCCGCCAGCGAAGGCGGCCCTGTCTGGGAAAGAAGCTCGAAGAAGCGCGGTTCCCCTTGCTGCAGAGAGGGAGCTCATCTTTGACAGCGACGAGGACAGACCGTGGACGCGACAAGTCCTTGACAACATGCTCGTGGCGTGTGCAGAGCTGATCACGGAGGTCAAGACGGTCCAGAAGTGTGAAAGTCCTGTACGAGAAAAGACCCAGACGTTTGAGGCATTCCAGGAACAGCTGGATGCCGACTGGGACGGTGTAGTGAAGGAGAGGATGCACAGGCACGTGAGTACCCTGGAAGCTAAGTGGGACTCGGGCAGGCACGCTCCCGGCAGCCCAGCCGTGTTGGACAGGTCCTAATATCTTTGCTACCTTGTGCTCCAACAGGTCTGGCAAGCTATGCTTGAAGGGCACCGGCCCCTCCTCCAGGCGCCTGAGGCGTTTTGGAGTCACCCTGTCGCGAGACCATTTCGCAATTTCAGGGCTCCACTTGCAAGTAATTAGGCGGCCTATTCCTCTGATCGCACGATATTATATATATATATATATATATATATATACATACATATTTATTTGTTCATATACGTGTGTCTGCACGCATGCATGCATGCATGTAGCATGCATGTATGCATGCATGCATGTATGAATGTGTACCCATATTCATACTCATTGTCATATTCGTATATATACATATATAGATAGATAGCTGAGGGTCTTATACGTATTGCATCAAGGGTGTTGTTTGGCAAGGGTGTTTTAAACAGTTTTATATGAAGTTCACAGTTTATTCTCAAGTGAGGGGTTACAGTATTATTATAGTAAAGATATATTCTAGTTATTTTATAGTAACTATTGAATTGTGGCAATATTGCAGTATCATCATAATACTGAGAGGTATTGGGCACTCTGCGGTGGGATTATGGGGCCGTACAAGGGCTAGGCAGCTTCTTCCAGCGGATGTCCTAGAATAAACAGAATCTAGACTATTGATTCGGGGTAAGCCCTAAACCCTAAACCTTAAACCCTAAACCCGAGGGTTTAGGATGACTTAAGAACGGTTACTAGGGCTCAAGATGGTTGAAGGGGTTGGGGATTTCGGATGATCTAGGGATGATCAGGACTGAGGAGTCGGGCCAATAAGAGGCATCTGAGGACGACCGCGCTTGCAGACTATGGTATTAGTATAGTACTAACTGTAGGTTAATATAGCATTACTACGGAAAAAATTGATGAAGGTTAGGGTTCCGGCCAGCTCTCAGCAAACGATCTGCAGTCCGATTTTGCACTGAATCGCAAATGGCTCTATGAATCATGCACGCATGTACTGGAAACGGCTTCAATCAGCCGGAGCATCGCAATGTCGGCAAGAGCACTGGGAGAGACCACAACAGTAACGAACAACCACAAACACTATCCTGCACACGAACGGTCCTAAACAAAACTCACTGCTGTGGTCTTGCAGACAAGCCGATGACTGTTTCCTGCATTTCGGAGCCGCAGAGATATCGGACTCTGCACCAATGGGAAGCAACTGGCACGGGGTTCGGAAGTGTCTTTGAGGACATCACAGAAGGACCAGGCAACAATGAGTTCTCCGTCGGCTCAAAAAGACAAACCGAAGATTGACCACGGATTCTGCCAAGGAACAGAAACATGCACTGGAGAGTGGGCAGTGTGAGCAAGGACAATTGAATCAGGGCGGGCTGAACCGACGATGCACCTTCCTGACTCTCTGAAACCCTACGCATGGGTTGTTGCCGTACTATCATAGGGACCCAAAACAGGAACATAATTTTGACAATCACCCACCTGGTTTGACAATGAGCGTGTGCAGTAGACTCTGCCTCTTCTAAGAGTCGCGATGCATTCTTCCTCTTGCCACGGCACTCGGTGTGTAATTCACTTCTGCATTGCAATCAACGTTGCTGTCTCTGTTTGCTTCGGCCGTATGACATTATGCCATTGAAAGACCCAGTCATGCAAGTCTCGGCATTACATAGGGTGATGTCTTCGCGCACTGTGCTACCACTAACACCGTCACTGTCACTACCACAGTCACTGCCTGTTTGCTGTGCGACTACGACCACCACCACTCTGCTGTTGTTACTCCTGCTTCTACTTCTGCTTCGTCTTCGTCTTCTACAACAACGACGTCGACGACAACAACTACAACTAGAAGTACCACTACCACTGCCAGTGCCACGACCACGGCTACTTCCATCAATTCTACTACCTCGAGTTCTGCCACGACTACTCGTAACATTGTAATTACTTTCTCTACTGACGCCCCGACGGCTTCCAGCACTGGTGCTGCTAGTCCGACGTCCGACCAGCTACTGCTGCCAATCAGGATGCAACTCCGGCTCCAACTGCGAAGCTGCCACTGCTAATGCGACGATGATGACGACTACGGCTTCGACTACGGCCACGATCAATGATGATACCACAACCACGACTACGACCTCCACCACTGCTACTGCAACTGCTACTGTTTCTGAGAAGAGGCAACATTTTGCAACGTTTTGTACATCAGTTTGTGGACGATGCTTCTGTGCTCCGATCCGTACTGTCCGGGTGTGGTTCAGGCTTTAATTGTAAGTCCAAGTCTTCTGCGGCGCTTGTTTGGGAATGTCCTTGCTCCAGCGAAATCTGCGAATTTGGCTGCTGGGCGCATCAGCACTTGCAGCACTGCTGCGCTCGTCGCTCTCGCGCGTCTCTCATGATGCTTTTGAAGCGGCCGCCATCCACGTAGTCCCGGAAGTAGTCCTGAATGAACTGCGTCAGCTTTACTGGGGCCTGTTCTTCTTCACGGCGCATGGCTGAGCCAACTTCCTCTGCCTTCGTCCGGATCGACTGCGAGTTAATGCACTCGTTGATTGCTGCAGCGATTGTCGAGGGTGTCTGATGCCGAAGATGCTTCAGGCCTTTTCCGATGCCCATCTCATTGATCTTTCTTGAATGGTCATACTGGTCTAACAAAATCGGTATGATGATGGTTGGTTTCCCCGAGCGGACGGAGGCATTCATGGTTCCTGCGCCACCATGGTGAACGATGGCCTGGCACCGCGGGAAGAGGAGGCCGTGAGGTGACTTGGGCATGAAGAGCACGTTGCGATTGATGTACTCAGTCAGCTCCAACTCGTCAGCTTCACCTTCCACATGCTGCAGGTCTATACCCGCCCAACCTGCACAGATCACGCCACGCAGGCCGGTAAGGTGCAAGGCACGGGCGCAGAGCAAAGTCATATACTTGGGCGTGAAGACCTTCATGGACCCAAAGCCGACGTAGACCGGAGCATCCCCCTGGGCGAGAAAGTCTTCCATCCTGGGATTCTATTTTGAGTTACCATCATAAGGGAACCATCGTCTATTATGTACTACGGACATGGCAATTTAGATACACTAAATTGGGGAAACCATAGTATGTACTAGAGAAATGGCAACTTAAACTAAATTCCGACTTAACGAATTCACAAGAGCCCAGCTTCTGCTGCATCTGGTCGCTGCCAAACTCATGCCCTGACTGACTGCTCGGCGCCAGCATGAGCGGACCAAGCGAAACGACTGTTTTGTAGTGCTTTCCCCAATCATCGCCATTGATGACTGTACTTTGTGCGACAAGATTTGGAAACACTGCTTGTTCTGACCAGTGCTCCAGCCAAGGTTGCGTTGTGATCTTTTTGGGCATGGACTTGCGCAGCTCCGGAGGCAAGACTTCCGGGATGCAGTCTAGCTCCTTCCGTTGCATCTTGAGGATCATTGACATCATGAACATGTTGAGTTGCCAGTTCAGAGGTTTCAATAATCGCGGAAGGTTGATGCTGGCCATGTTCCAGTCACGTCCCGCCGGTGTCTGAAGAGCGAAGTTCACGAAAGGGATGTCGTCGAAGATCTCGCTGAAGATACTGACCTCGATCAGGGTCATAAAGGCGGTGAGAACGAGCTCTGGCTTGAAAGTCGAGAACAAATCGTAGAGAGCCTTCCTCTCCGCAATCATCTCATCTCGGTCAGACCTTACCGGTACTGTGGGCATCTTCTCGTGGCTGATGGCATCAGAGAATTTGTCGGGCCAGTTCCGGAGGATGCTCTGACGAACGCGTTGAAACGGAAGGTCATGGTCAGCGGCCATCCCTGCAGCATCACCTGGGCCACACAGATGCACCTCGTAACCAGCTTCACGCAAGATGGTGCCAGCAACAACATACGGCTGCCAGTCACCTCTTGAACCGGTGTAGACGATGAGGATACGCCTGGGTGTGGAGGAGGTCGCCATGGAGCTGGACCGGAAAACTCGAGAGCGTACAAGAGAGCCAATGAAACTTCGGCACCACTTGTTTCAGATTATTCGCCCTCGGACTTCGCGCCCTGACCTCTACCTCTCGAGACCTTATAAATTTAAAACGCACCTCCTAGTGAGAATGACAAAACACGCCACTGTTACAATGATTCATGCGCAGACTATAGTATTAGTTATGGCAATAATCACGACTCACCCAGCCTAGCAACAGCGACATCAGCCGTAATTAGCAAAATAGCAACAGCAAGACTCCTGACGAACAACAATCACAGTAACAGCAACCGTCATAATTACTGCCGTTGTAATCGCGTGCCTAACCACAGCAGTAACGACGAGAAAGGAGTAGCGATCACAGCAATCCCAAGAAAGATAAGAAGCACTATGAATAGTACAGCAGCACTACTCACTGCAGTGATCGCGAGACGAAAAAGAAAGCAACTCCAGCATTTCTAGGCCACTGAAGAACATATGGGTAATCATTGCAGTCCCACGACAGACGTGCGGCGGTGGTGGTAGTAGTGCTAGCTACAGTAGTACTGTGGCGGAGCAGCAGCAGCAGCAGCAGTAGCGGCAGCAGTGGCAGTGGCGGCGGCAATGGCAGTAGCAGTAGTCGTCGTCGCAGTAGCAGTAGTAGTACTTGGAGCCCTACAGGAAAACTGCCCCCAAACCGCAAATCCTAAAGACTGGGCATACTTTGAGCCTTGCTGCGGCCGCCACGGCATCCAGCTTCTCGCACGAAGGAGGAAAGAGCGACCTGGCCCAGTAATACCCTGTAGGTTTAGGATTTTAGCCTGTCATAATGCAGGGGCGCTAACAATTAGAACAAAGGTTTTCGGGCAGCATATTAAAGAATACAGCCATAACGTTTGGAGTTTCCGAAAATAGGGGACCCCAATATAGTACCCTAAATAGCAGGATCCTTATTATAAGCACCCCAATATTAAGAAACACTAAGAATAGCTCTGAGCATTTTCACGCCTCCACACTAAGTCCGCGTGGCCTGAGGAGGATGAAAAGAGAGCTACTCCAAACAGATTTTGTGGTTACAGCACAGAACTCGAGTTCGGGAGTTCCGGGCGTCAAACACGTTGCAAGTTCTACGGCTTTCAGAAACTCAGCGCTTAAGATTTCGATGGTGCAGTTTGCACGGTTGTAGGGATTCTTTGGAGCTTGAGGCTAAGAGTTCAGTGTCTGAGGGCTGGATTTTTTCCCTCCTACAAGGTTTAGGGTTTCAGTTTCGGGTCCCTAATCCGTGCAGGACCGCCTGGGTCCCCAGATCTTTTGCTCGAATCCTCAAGAAGTATCGGCTCGGAGGCTTGGAGTGGCCTTGTTACGGACATAGCTTAAGGCACTTAAGAGAGCAAATGATAAGTTCAGATACTCGCCGGACATGCATACATATATATATATATATATATATATATATATATATATGTACACACATATACATGTATGTAAATACACACATTCGCACACATATGAATAACTAAATACAGATACACACGAATAGACAGACATAACATTGTATTCATATATATATATATATATAGACATGTGATGTATATGTGTGTACATGCCCATCCCTTCCGATTCCGAGCCTCCAGCTGCAGCTCGCAGACGAAGCGAGCAGAAAGTGGGCACGCAGGAGAGAGATGGTCGCCTGCTGCAAGCGAAGCTTCAACGGTTCGCAGGCTGCAGGAGTCTAATATAGGGGCCTTAACAGTTAGACTAGGGTTTTCGGGCTTTCTGACCGGACAGAAACCCGAAGCTTCAACCCTAAGCACCATATCCTAAACCCTATACCCTCTACCCGACACCCTAAACCCTGTATACCCTTAACCTTATACGCTACACCCTAAACCCCATAAGTTCTGTGTCCTGTACTCAAAGCCTATAAGGCCCAGGCAAGAACGGCCATGTCAGCTCCCGACACGAGGGCTTGGGCGCTGAGGTCACCTCATTCAGGTTTTGAGCTTCGGGTGCCAGGTTCAGGGCCGCTATGGTGGCGTAGTTAGGCGAAAGCATCTGTGGGGCGGCAACCTTCTTCTCGAAGTGTAGCTGCTGTGCTATCACTAAAGACCCTAAACCCTTTTTTTTTTGCATCCAGGCCTCTTGAAGTCTCTAAACCCTAAACCCCTAAACGGATCTCCCCGGCCCGCACCCTTCGACCTCTCAGGCTTCCTATGCTCGCAACCCGGTTGCCCCAATGGATCCCCGAGAGATTGTCTCGGGCAGTGCTCCCTTCGTTTTGGCTCCGATTTTGTGTAGGTGCTGTTTGGACACTGTAGAAGTCTGCCAAACCTCAACATGATCCATCCAACAGCACCTGCCACGTGCGACACAAACATGCTCATTTCCGACTTGTACCTCAACCTTTCCCGGACACCTGTTTTCGTGCGGCACTCCCACCTTAACGTGATTGCGGTTTATCCCGCAGGAGTGGACTTGTCCGAGTGTAGGTTGTGGGTTCACGCGCAACTCTTTTTCCAACGTTTCGTTGTGACGTTTTTCTGTACCACCTGGCATCTGTTGACGCTGTTCTGTGTTTTCACGCAAGTATTGGGTCAATAATTGACTCATGTCAACTGCTTCTTCTCAAAGTCCACAGAAGCCAACCGCCAAAAAACATCTCTCTGTGAATCGTAGTAGGCTGGAAAAGCAATGTTCTAACCAAGAAATACAGCCTTTCCATTCCACTTGTGCAGGCATATTATAAATGCATGCGGCTGTTGTCGTTCTTGAAAAATCTATCGTCTATTGCTGTCTAATTTCTATGTTCAAAGGTCCTCATGTCGAATCTTCACATCTCATGCTCTCGATGATCCTACCCAATGCAAGCCTTGATCCGAGGCTGTCACAGCACCCTCTCTCCCTCTCTCTCCCTCTCCCGCTTCCGCTCTTTCTTGTTTGCTCCGCTCGCTAACTCTCTCTCTCCCTCCCTTTCCTCTCCCGCTATCTCGTTTCTACTTTTTCTGTCTTTCTCTCTCTCTCTCTCTCTCTCTTTTCCCCTTTTCCTCTCTCTCTCCCTCTCTCTCTCTCTCTCTCTCTCTCTCTCTCTCTCTCTCTCTCTCTCTCTCTCTCTCTCTCTCTCTCTCTCTCTCTCTCTCTCTCTCTCTCTCTCTCTCTCTCTCTCTCTCTCTCTCTCTCTCTCTCTCTCTCCTATCGAGTTCTCTGCTTGCTTGCGACGGAACTGAGCTCGGCCAATGCTTTCGTCAGATTCCGAGGGTGCTCAGCCCATGCTTCAGCCTGTGCTGACCGCAGACAAGACTAATTGGAGCCCCCTCCCGGTATGTGCTTGGACTGTGCTTACATCCATCCATCCATACATGCATCCGTCCATGCATATATACACACACGTCTGTGGATGTATGTGTACAGAGATACATACGTATTACAGTATACTATGTGCTGTATACTGTGGTATGGCACAGTATAGTGCTGCATAGCACAGTATAGTATCGTATGTTACATATTCTGTACTATCTTATTTTATCTCATATATTATACTATTTTAGATATTAAATGCTTTCTTATACACAGACTGAAACCTACTCGGGCATTTGCTGCAAATTCAATTTTAAGCGTCGCAACTGCATCAGGAATGGTGCATAAGCTTACCGAGATATCGTGTGCACAGTTTGATGTGCCGCAACATGCCATGCTGTGTATCCGTGGTGTCGAGAATGTTGCTGTTTTATCCTGGGCATCATTGCAGAACTTCCCTTGCCTGCTGCATACCCTTGAATTACAATGGCTAGGGTTGGACAAAAGCACGTGGGAGATTCGGAAAGCAAAGCGCCACAGATGCCCTTGAGGAGGATGGGCCCCTATAGCTGGAACCCTGGATTTTTCCGGAACCCCCACCCCTGCTCTGTACTTTCAACAGTTCATGGTCACTTCATCACCTCAAAGGGTTTGAGTTTGCACTGCGTGTTTGGGCTTCTGTAGCTCTTGCGCAAATGCCGGCTCGCAACACAGCACTGCTCGAACGGCCTAGCGTGAATACACAGCTGCAGACATGCTCTCAACAATTAGGTGACTTGGTATGAGGAGCGGCGTCTAAATACACATCATAATTATGACGCGGCACGCTAAAATCACGGCGTCCCAGGACAAACTACACATTAAGTGCAGCTTCTCCTGAACCCAGCGAGTTTCGTGTCGCACGCCGTCGATGCCTCCAGCGCTGCACACCGCAGCCGGCCGGCGGCAGAACCCATCGAAGCGGCAGCACAGCTCCTGGCTTCTGCGACAGATCTCCGTGATTCTTGGTTTCCACGGAAGTGCCGGACAAGACCGGGGCCTCAAAGATGCAAGCACTCAAAGACGAGTCACTCAACTAAGAACGACAGTTCTGTAGGGACAAGACTCGATTGTGCCACTTTCGTCTTTGGGACTTTACCCATGCTGACATACCCCATCAAGCCCCTTGAAACATAATTCGTCGGTGGTGCCATGCATGGGCCGCGCCGAACTCTCGGAGCCTCCAGCCAACAGCTTCGAAGGAGCAAAGTCGAGAAAATGTAGTTTTCAAGCGGTAGCTCAAATCCCCTCCACCTCTGTTGATCGTCTCCGCTATCTCTCTTTCCTTCCCTCTCTCGTGCACGGCAGAGGCACCACTCCAAGTGGTGCCCTGCAGCGGCCGCTGCCGCAGCAGCATCTGGCAATGCCTCGCAGATTGAAGTGTTCCAAATCTTAGTCAGGTGTTAGGCTGAACTGCTTGCGGCGGCTGCGCGATGGATTGCTGAGCGTTCCGGACGGCGCGGGAAGAGGCTCGGCGAAAGCGCACTAATGCTTGGGATGTCATGTGATCCAGTGCCGCTTCAAAGACAGGACACATGCTGTAGGAATGGCCTGAAAATTGCGGAAACCGGCCACGGGCATCTGTTGAATTCATGTCCGTCTGGCCTGAGCAATGGCGCTCCCAGCAGGCATGGGCAAAGCCTGATTTGCAGATCGAGACATGCCAGAGAAAACCAAAGAGTTGCGAAACATATACATATATATATTATATGTGTATATATATATATATATTTCTATGTATAAAGCATGTATATGTACGTATGTACATATATATGTGTAAATAAATAAATAAATATATATATATATATATATATCAACTCCGAAGGAGGTTTTTAAGATAGCACGAAGTGGGAACTGGAGCCCGCAATATTGTAGCGAACAAACACAGCACACCGCCGCCGGCGCAACTGTCGCAGGCGGCGCGTGCCTAATTATAGCGATCGCGTAGGAATCTCATTTTGCCATACTAGCGCTATGCTTGGGAACATACCGCCGTTCTGCTACACAAACCAATGCGAAGCTTCCATGAGTCAGGAGCGCGTGCCTCCGAAGCCCTAGGGTGATCAGCAGCCCGGGCGCGATACCTTCCAAGAGCAAGTCGGCCATTATCCATCCATCCATCCATCCATGTTTCCATCTGTCTGTCCATGTTTAGCCGTTTTTATTTCTATCTATCTATCGGTCTGCCTATCGACGTATCTATCTGCCACCAATCTACAGTATCTATCATTCTCTCTCTCTCTCTCTCTCTCTCTGTCTATCTATCTCTGTCTGTACTACAAATCGGGGTGTATTGCGGCGGCTCCAGTAAGATGCCCGATGATACGCTGTATAGTAACATAGGACCAGAACGTCCAGTTCATGGCGTTTTACCTTCCGTTCACAGGGTTATGCACGATTCCCCATAAGATGAACTTCTGGCTCACATGTTCGTTAACTGCCAGTGCCATCAGAAGCAGGAGTGATGTGTCTTGGCACCTGTCAAGGGCCGCCGTCATCAACGAGGGCAGACTACGACGAAACTGCACATGACATTGCATCTCCGGCAAAGCTTTGAAACCTTGGCTCACCCAACATTCCACCACATGAAGGATCCCTTTATCGAAGCGTAGAATCAATCTTTAATCTTTTCTCGCGGGGCAGGCACACCTACAGCGGTGCCCAGCTCCATCGCCCACTCCC
The DNA here is from genome assembly GCA_905221615.1 of Symbiodinium sp. CCMP2592. Classification (NCBI taxonomy): domain Eukaryota; class Dinophyceae; order Suessiales; family Symbiodiniaceae; genus Symbiodinium; species Symbiodinium sp. CCMP2592. Next base: position 509,188 of record CAJNDT010005312.1, on the reverse strand, counting down.
CTTGCAGAATCTGGGCTGACCACTGGGCTGTAGCGGAGGCATCAGTCGATTCTATGGGAGCCTAGGGCCTAGGAAACAGAAGACGCTCCTAGAATCCCTCTTAGAAGGTATCGCACCACGCCAGAGTAGTTAGAACAAGTTCACTCAGCCCAAGCACAAAGCAGCACATTGCCGGGCGGGAGCGTCTGCCTGGCACGGTTTGGCGATCTGGGCTGACGAGCGCATGGTCTTCTTTTCTACCCGGGCCCGGGGCGGAAGTGGCAAACCTCCTAGAGAAGATGAGATACTGACACTAGTTATTAGGGCCCCTGTATTTGTCAGAACTGCCGGAACCATCGTCGGGACATGTGCCTCATCCATGCAGTGATTCTGGCTTGAGTCCAGCTATAAGCCATGGACGGGGCAGGGCAACACAATTGCCGAGAATACGAACGTGAAGCCATCAAGAAGAACAATTCCAAGGCTCGCGCCTTTCAAAGACGCAAGTAACTGAACTTCAGACTTGACAGCAGAAGCTCTTCATTCCATGACTCTTGCACATGAGGCCAAGAGACAACTCCCTTCATGCAGAACCTGGCCTGCCACGGAGAGCATGCAGACAGTGCGGAGCGTGTGTAACTTGGCCTCCAGCGGCACCGGATTCTAAGTTCTTCTCTCGACTTGCGCTCCGGAAATTCATGGCTTGAGCCGGAGTTATCAGCAAAAAGAACAGGATTACAATGCCCCTCGAGTACAGCAACACCAACAACGACTGCTGCCACCACCACCACCAGCACCAGCGCCACTGGCAGTTTTGATCGGAAGATCGTTGACAAGCTGCATCACAAGAGGAAGCGTGACCCCTGAATTGGAATCACCATCGTCATCATCATCATCACGAATATCACGGCCACCACCATCATCATGCAAACAGGAGGGAAAAGAACAATGCACAAAACGGCCAAAATAAACATACCATATTGTACTAGAGTATACCGTATATTAATTACTATGCAGTATATCATACAAGATGATGGCGTTTCAGTAGGTGCCTATATCCGAACGAAGCACAAAGCTAGCTCGACACTGAGATCATGAGACTTGACCCTCGAGCCCCCCAAAATGGCAGCAACCTACGGTGCCACAGGATTTTATACTCTCGTCTAGCTGACAGGTCGTTCCTGCGATTTGTTGGCAAGTAGTCTCTCAACTAAACCTCACATTTGAACCTGTGGACCACCATCCATCAAGCCTAGTAAGCACGAACTCTGAGCATCTCTGAGCCCTAGAATCCTAAAACTCTGAAACCATGAACTCCCCAGCCTAAACCCAATCTTCGCTTGCACCCTGGCCTAGAGGCTAGAATCTACGTTTTGAACCCAAAGCCCTGCAAGCTCCAACCAGAAGATCTCGTTTAGTGTTCAAGTCCAGCCAAAACTTCATCAAACTTGCAAAAGACAACACAACCTTTGTGGAAGTAGCAGAAGCAATTGCTGGTAGTTCGGGTTGTTCCAGATATACCCTGAATCTAAAGGCGGCAATTGCAAGGAGGATCGCTGCTCATAGACACCAGAAATACTCCTAAACCCCTGGAGCCCTAAACACGCTATCCAATCTTTAGCTCCCAGCTCCTATACCCCGATGAATCCTATAAACCCTACAAGCCCTATAGTAAACCCTACTCTACCTTCAGGACGAAAAGGTTTAAGGGTCATAGACCATATAGGGATGCATAGTAGCAAAAATGGTATAAGGCCCCTGCTTATCTGGGTCAGGTGGTCCCCAGGTCAGGCCTTGGCAGCCCTCAGCCCTAAACTCCGAGCGCTTAAGCCCTGAACCCCTTTATAGAACCCTTTCATACTGCTGGTGGACAAAATCCTGCATGACCCTAAGGACTCTAAACTATGGGAACTATGGTATATTCCTTATGATGGGTAATGCAGGAGTTTGTCCATCAGCAGTAGGTCCCTTTAGAGGAGCCCTAGGCCCTCAACGTCAAGTCTTAAACCCTTCGTTGCATCCAGGCCTATTTGGGACTGCCGGGTACCCCTAAACCCTTAAATCCCTCAGACCGTAAACCCCTAATCCTTGAACCCTTAATTACAGACCCTAACAACTAAATCTTAAACCCTTAAACCCTTAGACCATAAACCCTAAATCCTGAAATATGCTTCTTGGCCCAGGCCTGCAGGATTCCGGGCGCTGCCCCGTCAGCCGCAGCGTCTGTGCCGAGGCATCGGCGGCCGGTAGCAGCAGGTCGCAACGGTCCGTGAGCTGGCCTCTTTAGGGGGGTTTGGGCTCTAAGGGTTTAGGGTTTAGGGGTGGGTTTCGGGCTTTAAGCATAGCCTCTGATGATCGTTTTGTTCGAGCTCTTTAGCTTTAATTTAGGCCGTAAGGCTTAGTGTTCAGTTCAGAAGGCCTTGGAGCTTGGCTTCAGGGTTTACGCTCTCGCACTCGGACAAGCCAGACGAGGCCTCGCGGTATGATTGCGCACTAAAGGGTAGTGACAAGGCTTTAGGGCTCGATCGCAGAGCAAAGAAAGAGACACGGTTTAGGGCTTAGGGTTTACCTCAACCCTGAAGGACCTACCTTTTTAAGGACTTATACAAGGAAATTATAATAAGGAACTCTAAACGGTAGGTTATTCAGGGTTAAGGTAGGTAGGGTTTAGGTATGGAATCACATCCAAGCGACCGCTGAGCTGGGATGATCACTCCGAGCATCCCAAGGTCAAGACACTGGACCCCGGCTTCAGGGTCTACAGTGGATCCCAGAAAGTTGGAACATGGACTAAGGATGATTAGTGCTAGGATTCCCTATGCTTTACCTTAAAGGCATGAGGATAATGATGGGCTTTGCATGTACCTCAATCTGCATACGAATGTATTGAAAGAGACACATGACACATGCATACCCCCAACCATGATGAGAGGGGCATAGACAGGATACGAAGCGACGTCTATGCATGCATGTGTTTCCATGGCTTTACACACGAGTGCCTATTTTTGTGCATGTGTGCGGTTGCACATATGCATATGCAGCCCGTGCTCGTAATTCTGCATACCGTTGTTGATGCCCAGGCCGCCAATGCACCCCTAAGCCGCTTCATGTGAACCTGCCCTGCAGTTCAGGTTTTTCGTTAACTTACATGGAGAGCTTCTGCAATGTGCCAGCACAAGAAGGCTCGAAACCAAGTGTAGCGTTTTAACACAACAGCCGTAGAACACCATTTAACTCTTCGAAATCTACGGCCCAGCCACAAGGGTTGGGAGAAGACGTTGGTACGCAGGGCAACCGTCTCTGCGCAGGGGCAATGAGACAACGCAGAAAGCCACGCCTGTAAGCTCTGTGCATTCCCCTGAAAGCCCAGGATCGGGCATCCTCACCTCAATCTGACGGTTTAGCTGTCGAGTCAGCCGAATCGACTTTTCGAACCAAGTCGCAGTAGCTCGTGGCATACACAGTCACGAAGACGCAACCCGGCTCTTCACCTGCAGCTCTAGTCTCACACTCGGAATCTCGAGGTAAGCTTTCGCGGGGGAAAGACTGCAGCTGTCTTTGACGGAAGAAACCTTTCGTCTGTTTGACAGCACAAAACTGGGCCACTGAAGCCACCTGTTCGTGAGAGCAGTCACTGACACCAAGACACACAGCAAAACAACTTGCACGTGCTCTTTTTCTGAGTGCCCTGCCGCACCTCATCACACCTTCAATGCAAACCCCGGGAAAACCGACATCTCAGTCGCGGAGAAACAATCATGACAACGCAAAACCAAGTCACGCTCTAACTACCAAACAAAAACTGGACAAGCTATGCCTGCCTGAACTGAGAGATACTGAAATGAGAGATATTGAAAACAGCCCGGCATTCTCTTGAGGGTTTATGCATAATTCATTCTTGCACGGATGTCAGTAAAGTCTGAAAAGCCTTGTACACGAAACTTCTGCGAGTTAATGCAAAAAAGAATCTCGAATAGAAGCTCCGCTCGCATTGATTACATTCCCGCACGAGCTGAGCGAGCCCCCAAAAAGGGTCATCATTTTGGCAAAGCTGCTGTCCCTCAGACAGGAACATTTCCGCCTACCTACCTGCGACGCAGGATCCACAGAAGCAACACAGCGAACATACAGGCAAGCAACAAGAGAGCCGGGTGAAGGGTTTAGGGTTTTGGGAAATGTTAGATAATCACACTGATAGACAATTGAGGACAACCGGAAAGCTGAACAAACAAATGGACCGATAGATGCACAGTTTGTAGGACTGCCAAACATTCATCTGCACGGGTCTGCCCCATGCATCCTACAAAACGCTTTTGTGCATACCTTGCCCACTTGAAGGCTCTCGCTCTCTCTCTCTCTCTCTCTCTCTCTCTCTTTCCCTCTTTCTTTCTGTCTCTATCTCCAGACTACAGGTTTCCCATGCCGCAATCAAGGCACTTGTTCTGATTTTGCAGATGCCAGTACCACAGCCGCACTTGTCGATGTTACAACGGCCCCTGCTAGCCACATCTGGACCCTCCGAAACCCCGTTTACTGTAACTGGCTTGACATAGGGACCTCGGTAGGTCTGACTTCCAAGTCCAGGCACACTCTGCCGGCATGTACCCAGGCTCATTGAAGAGAAAATCGTCACAGGCCTCCTCAAAGCAGAATTGTTTTCATGCCTCAGAAACCCCGAGTCAGTCTCCTGCAGCAGGAGAGCCGCACACAGGCTGGGCGACTGTGATCGTGCGAAGTAAAAAAATGTGAAGAAGGTGCGATGGTATGTAGACCCAAATCGACCCTAATCGAAGGTCCAGAAATTGGATGATTCAGAGGCCATGCGAACACCAAAAGCCCGGTCCAATACGTGAAACTCTGGATCTCCTCTCCGCGCTCGCCATTGCAGCAGAAGCGCCCTGGCTGTGTACGAAGACTCGACAGCAAGGCTTCGAGAGTTTGGCACAAATTGCCAGAAGGCAGCCGTGGGAGCAAGATGTTCAGTTGTTCCTTGTGCCCTTGAGCTGAAGAACGTGTACATCCGCGTCTCCCTGCAAGCTCCACCCTCTCAAACGCGGCACACTGCCTGTCGCAACAAGCTCCACTGTCACGTCCTCGGTGGCGTTGCACCTTCCGGCATCCTTGCAACAGAAAGCAACCCATAATTCAACAGAGAAACTGGACAACCCTAAACCCTAAAACCCTTCTCTCTGCGTACAGTATAGTATAGCCAGTATAGCACTCCGGATGTTCGAACCCTTGCGAACTTAAGAAACCCTTGTAAAGCCTCTATCCAACCCGTGTAAATCCACAGCAGCTATCCCAGGGAACTTACACCTAGCCTCCAGTGGCTTCCCTTCTCATCGGCATCTTAACATCGCTGCACTCTTTCTCTCTCACATTGCCTTCTGATTTGGAGTCTTTAGAGGGTTAAGGTTGAGAGGGCTTAGGGAGATTATGTAATTCTTTTTGCAGACCTGTGGCGATTGCAGTAGAAATATGCAGAAACTATCGCCAACAAGTCCAGTGAGGCAGACATAGGCAGACCTTAGGGTTTGAGCCACGGACACACGAACGGTAGCGGCCCATGATGTGTCAGTCGGGGTCCTCGTCCACATCGGTTTCATTGACGTCCCTCTGTCCTGCTCCATCCCATGCACCTGTCACGGCCGTCTCTGCATTGTGCATGCATGGTATCGGCTGCAAGATGGGGCAGGCCACTTTCTCGGCATAGAAAATTCGCTCGAAGTTGTTGCGCGGAGGGGTGTGAGGTTTGAGGGATTCGGGCACACGTTCAACTCAGACTCCTTCTGGTTCAAAGATGAAACTAAGCAGTTGGAGATGAGACGCAGGATCTACGGAAGTTGCAGTTAGCACGATCTCATATACACGACATAGCCAAGGCTTACACAATTTTGCATATCAGTGGGAGCCAGGTGCTATAAGCACTGTAGTTACTGTAGTTTTCTGCGTCGAACGCGCTTGTCAGCCTTGGGAGAACGTGTTGCGCCACCCTAGTGTCCATGACAACACCGGTTCAGCATCACGGCCGGCAGACAAGCTTCTTCCCAACCATGATTTGTCTGCTCAGGACACATCTCTCGCCAGATGGGCACGGTGCAGCAACTGGCACCAGGCCGAAGGCAAGACCATGCACATGCCGAGAGCAGCCGAAGACATCAGGCGAAGAGCAAAAAAGGCAATCATACTGAGACGAGCACAACTCCCACTAATGTCACCAAAGCTCATGAGGAGCAGCCCCAAAGCCAGGAATTGTAACAAGAGTCTGACCCGTCTTCGAAGAACTTACGCACGCAGGTCAAAGGGACTGCCTGTCCGCTCCTCCCAGAAGAGCGCCGCATTGCGGTGTGCCTTGGTGACCTTACACAGCAAGGCACCCCATGTAATTTAGAACCTCGTTGTATACGACTGAAGGGACCGACTGAAGGGACAGACCGGTTGAGAAATCTACTAGCTGACCGTCGGCCGACCTTACTGGGGGGTGGTGTTTATCAGGATCCTACCCTCTGGGGTCTACATTCGGACACTATCCTGACAATAGCGTCCTTGCTATGCGGAGCTGTGTTGAATGACGTACTTCTCATGCTTCGCTTCGGGGGCCTGAGGCTTTTCCATGTTGTATTCGTGTCGGGGAGGAAGCGAATTCGGGAAAGCATCTTCAACAGTAAATGGCTATTACACTCTTCGGCTTGGGATTTGCGGCTTGTGTTTCTCTGAATCGAATTCGCTTCCACTCGTTGTCGTCTGCTGACTGTTTCATAGATCGGGGCTTGAATCTTGTTGGATGGCGTGCCCGAAGCTTCATGTCTTGGGTGGCTCTGACTGAAACATGCTGTCACCCAACCGCGCAAAAAGCAACAAACCGAACAACAAAGTATGCCACTAGGCAGCAATGAGAACAAGACAAACGATCATCATGCAAGAAATGAGCATGAAGTAGGGGCTGTGGTGGAAATGAGAACAGCAGTCCCTGTAGTTCCTAATTTAGTTACTATTAAGGCCCCTACATTGCTTCTCAGTCCCATGGTGGGTGTCGCCTCTGGTCCAAAGCACCGACACACTGCTGAAGAATCTGCATAACAGCACCATGCAACCAAGTTGTCGATGGTCGATTTAGAGGCTTATGATATACAAGGGCCCGGACTTTGCTCAGATTACAAGAAGAAGTTTAGGAATTGGCGGGTTTTAGGTTTAGGATTGTGGATTCTGGGTTTTGGGAGACGACATTCCTGCTTCGCTGTCGGCAACCAGGGCAGGCATCAGAGCACCGGAGGACAGAAGCCAGGGCACAGAAGCGTTTAAGGCTTTGGGGCGGTCGAGTTCATCAGCACCTTCCGACATGCTTTGTGCTAATTCGGGCTTTGAGAGCGCTTGAGCAATCGGAAGCAAAGCCGAGCCATGCCGCGGGTAGAGCCCGGGTGCCCGACGCCCACATCGCTGAGCAGCGCAAAGAGCATCGCAGCTGCCGGGCGCGAGCCCCTGTCCCAGGCCCTCAGTCTCGGGAATCGATGGTTGAGGCTTAGACATATTTAGTGCTACAGGTGTTTGCGGACTTCTTGCGACTGCAAGCTCCGGACTGTCAATGCTAGAGCTGCTGCTGCTTCTGCTGCTGCTGCTTGGAACGTTCCTACTGCTTCCCACCTCCTGCTGCAACTGCAACAACTGCAACTGCTGTACTACTACTGTGATGTAACTACCTCTGCCAATGCCAACATCCCACACTGAAAGGAAGCCAGGGCCAATGCTAACATCCCGCCAGGATTTCCGGGCGACCTCATGGCAAGCGCGAAGAGCAGCCGGACGGTGGGGTCCATGTCACGAGCCTCGATTCTGCGTGGGGCGGTCAGAAAACATGATACTATACAAAAGAGCCTTTAAGAGTTAGTATAGGGTTTGGGGGCACATTATACTGTAAGAAATTAAAGGAACCACCAAAATACTACTATAGGTCATCAGCAGGGCCCTTATACAACTATACAGGGACGAAGGCCGAGGATTCTGCTGCTTGGGAACCTTAATGGGGACCCCTACCCTATAATGGGCTATGTAATGGGTATATAATAGCTATATTAAGGGTATATACCTAGGGGTCTTTATTAAGGGTCCCTCCTTTTACCCTTGGATGTACTGAAGATGCACCAGGCTGCCACTTCGGCAAACTCCAAACGAATCTCGTGGCAGTCGGCCAAGGACAGGTTCTCCTCACCAAATTGTGAAGGCTTTTCTTTAGGCTCAGAAACACCGAGCGTGGAACAGCACTGTGTTTGTCCTTTGTGACACATCTGCAATCCCAAAAGCTATGGCCCCAAGAACCGGCACAAGAATTTCAGGCGCAACATTCTGGAACCAAAGGCTGAGCAATAAGTGGCCAATCAGCACCTGAACCTGCAACCAAAACGCGAAACTTGAACTCTAAAAGTCAATCCGCAGGGAAACCATGACAGTGCAGCGGTCCGGTATGGTGGCGCCGCTACCGTTGGTCAAAGACTGGAGCAAGAGCACACCTGGGAGCTCCGATTTCACAAGCGGGCCGGGGGATCTAACCGAATCGACTCAGATCGTGGCTAGCCAGATTCAAGAATCCCGGCATTTACAGCATGAATTCTGTGTACTCATGTGCTCTGGCTATCACCGCTTCTGGCAACAACAATCAGGCAGCTTGGATCCCCAGCCGATGTTGTAACGGGTAGGCAGTTGTCCCGCGCTCGCCACCTCAAGACACACGCTCGGTGGAATGGGCAACTTGCCAGAAGCTCTCTCTCTCTCTCGCTCGACCGACCCCTGCCGCTCATGCCGGATTTCTGAGCAGCTTGCCGCTCACAATGCACGGCCAGTACAAGGACTGGGGGGGAGCAGTCTAGAAACCGTTGGAATCGAGAACGAGGTCGGCTTAAAATACTTAGTGGCCTTGAACAATTAGAATAAGGTTAGGGGTGCATTATACACGATAGTCATAATAATAAGGAGCCCCCGCAGTAGTATAGGTAAGTTCTTTAGACGAAGAGAAAGCAGAAAGATATGGGAGCTCGAAACAAGGAAGGACTCCGTGTGTACACCTTCACCCAAAGGATCCATGGTAACATCAAGACTTGAAAGAACCTACTTGTCCAGTTTATTGGGGTTATACAAGGATTATCTACTCTACTACTAGGAGAGAAAGCTTACAAGCCCCTAAGCGCCAGAAATCCGGACTCCACCGCCTGTCGAAAGTAGTCAAGGGCAAGCGAAAGATTGCGGCCACCGGGCAGCTTCACATCTGCATCCTTCGGACAAGGTTGTGGGCGCAGCAAGGGGATCTAAACCCTGGCCCTTTTCCCTAAACCCTAAACTTGCAAACATTTGTGGTCGATGGCTGTGCTTACGAAGACATGAAGCATCTACCAACAAGGTTTATACCAAAAACCTCTGAATCGACACGTATAGTTCGGGGTTCCGTGAACTCCGCCTGAGACGCTTACCCCTTCCCTTCATAATTTCGTTGTAACCTGCATCCCGAGCGTCCGTCCCAAACCGACTGGTGACAGACCTGGCCACATTTAGAACCCTTCGAGGCTCCTTTTCATAAGGGTGCCGTATTTTCGGGGATTATAAAGGGGACCCCTACCCAGACCCACATGTTAGCACCGAGCCGCCAAAGAACCACCCTGTGCCCCAGGAGCCTCCCGGGTGCTGAGCTCGGCCAGAAGCGTCACGGCGTTGATCTGTTTGGAGGGTTTAGGGTTGAGGGTTTAGGGTTTAGGGTTTAGGGTTGAGGGTGTGTCGGAATACAGCCGAAGTGATAGTACGACGAATGGTAACAATGATCAGGAAACAGAAGTGCCTCATGATGCTTCAAAAGCCATGATCTCAGCAGATAATCATAACAATGGAGGTATTTCTGCATGTTCTCACTCGGCCAGTCGGATGAGGTCTCTGGGTGTGCGGCAGTGTCATACTCGCACTCAGCTTGACACAGTGAGGAGGGTCTGGGGTTCTGGTTGCTGGCAGAATGTACAGTCGTTGGCTTGAGCGGCTTTCCATCGAACCCCTAAAGGCCAGTGAATGAGAGCTGACGACTTGCATTAAAAGGCTTTGTTGGAATATCAGTATGCTGTGAAGCGAAGCGTGTCGATTGAATTTTGGAGGAGACTTCTTGCAGAATTCTTCAGCAGCTTGGGGCAGCAAAGTCGGCGCTCCTTACAGTGTTGTATAAGGGCTCGTCGACAGACATGTGGCAGCCAAACAACTTCAAAACCATCATCAGGAAGCTGCCTGTAAGAGGATACAAAGTGACAAAGACTACGCGGCGTCCAGCACAGGTTGAACCATGTATCAAACCTTCTTGTGTAGTTGTACCGTCCGAGTCGCGCAGAACCCGAGCCGGGTGAAACCATGTCTGCGAAATCCAGCCCAGGGAAATCCTGCAAATAGTGAATCCACTAACCCATTTCTTCGGATTTCTTCGACGAAACAAGGCCCGGCCCCTCGCATCCCGCAACGCCTCGCCGACATCTGCGGCCTGCTGCAGCCTCATGTAGGACCGGAGGCACAGGATCAAATGTCATAACAATCATCTGGACTTATCAGGTCCAGGTGATGCGAACCCAAACACATCGTGCTTGTCAAGCAAGCTGCCAGGCAGCTTCCGCGAATTTTCGCTTCCGGCAAATGCTCCCGAACCCTATGGCCCTCTGTGCCCTTACACGCTAGAAACCCTCGACCAAATTCGATGACCTCGACCTGCATCAGCCACCCAAACGACCAAAGCCACCGCTTCCTTCGTTTTGTCCACCTGCTGCAGTTCAGGCAGCCGCGGCATTTTGGAGAAAGCCTACAATACAGAAAGCAGCTTGCTGCGGCAGTTCCGCAGCAGTCTAAACAAGTACTCCTGATCAAGGCTATAAAGCCCCAACGCCTCTTTTCTTTTGGGCTAGGCCCTCGTCCACCCCAGCACACTAAGCCTCGAGAACCTGGACCCAAGCCCCATTACCACCCTTATAAACTCTAGACATTGGGTTAAGGGTTTACGGTTCCTAACCCTGTAATTACCCGTAACCCCCCCCCCAGAACCCCCTAAACCCTCTCTCTCTCTCCCAGGCATTCCTGCAACCCCCTAAACCCTAAACCCCTAAACCCCCATGAACCCTAAACCCCCGTAAACCCTAAACCCCCAGAACCCCTTAAACCCCTCAAACACAGGGCTCGATCTTCGCCAAGCCGCCAGAGCCCGGCTTTCTCGGGATCCTGGCAAGGAGGGAGCTCGGTCTCCAAAGAGCCGAGATCTGGGTTGTCAAAATTAGGGTCGCTTTTGGGGTACCCTAAATATGAGGTGCCGTATGATAATAAGGACCCAAAAAAGGATCTCAATTTTGACAACCACCCATCTGGGCTTAGGGCTCAGGTCAGGATTTCCTTTGGGGTTGCGGGTTTAGGGTTTAAGGATTTTTTTTTCCCTTCGGTCAGGGTTTCCTCTGGGGTCTTTGAGGTTTCGGTTTAGGGTTCATGAAGTTTTTTCCCCCCAAGTCAGGATTTAGTGTCTTTGGGGTTTCGGTTTAGGGTTCATGACGTTTTTTTCCCTCCTACGTAGCAAGAAGAGGCTTAGAGCTTAGGGTTTAGGGTCTCGGGGGATTCGGCGCTAAAACTCGGACAATCCAGGCGAGGCAAGGCGGTCTAGTCTAGAGGCTTACCCAGAGAGCCCAATACCCCTAAGTAAGGAATATACCTAAAATTATACGGGGATTCATAATATGAATTTAATTCCCTAATTAAGGAGTATTGGGCTCTTTGGGTAGGGTCTTTGGGGTTAAGGGAGCTACGCTCTCGCAACTCGGACTCAGCCAGACGAGGTTTCTCCGTTCGCAAGCTCACTACTACTTACAGCCGAGGGTCAGGTCTACACCACGAAAACGACAGGATAGACTGGAAGAGAGAAATTAACAAAGGCGGTGTACATTTCGACCTGAGCCCAGAAGGCGATACTTTGATCGAGCATGTTTACGGCTTCAGTGCAAAATCTTGGGTCCAGGGTCTTTGGGGTTTAGGGGCCAGGGTCTTTGGGGGAAGAAGGCTGTTGTTGTGCCGCGCTTGTGCATGTTGTCAATGCAGGTAACGGTGAAGCTCCGCGGAGATATACACCCTATGGCGATGGTGAGAGTGACAAACATGGGAAGGCCATTGCAGGCTTCCTCAAGGTGAACCTTGAAAACCACTTGCGCCGTACATTCTGCATCCAAGAGGGGGTTCCAGTTGAAGCAAGGCAGAATGATAAAACAACAAGCGTTCCTTCACACCGGCTTGGACTAACATAAATTCCAGCACAGCACTCAATTTACAGCACCACAACCGCGCCGCCTCAAAAATAACTAGCCACCACAATCCTAAATCTTGGGGCTCGTAGCCCCTAGCCTGATGCACGTGCCAGCCACCCAGAACAATGAGTTTTCGACACGCACTATTCACCCATGTCTAAACTACAAGTCTCGAGTTCGTGGCTCCTCAGTTCTTTTCAGTTCCAGGTTTGCACGCGACATTTGCACGAGGCTTCGCCCTGAGCTTCGGGATCCCCAAACCATCCTACCATCCTACAGCGGAATTGCGAAAGAGGCTGCGGAATAACATCTGGAGGGCCTGGAGCATGAAACATCTGGGAGACTGAAAGAAGGAAGAGCTCATCTTTCGAAGCTCCGGCTGGGAACTCCGGCACAAATCGTTCCGGCCGGGCCGTGGAAAACAAGGCCGTGTGCACTCCCAAAAAGACCCTGGAGCCCAGAGCATGATGCCTCTGAAATCCTCCGAAGACTTGCAGCGCAGCGTTTCAGAAAAATTTGGATCCTTGGCCACACCCAGTCCCAGACGATGGCGGAAGTATTGCGCAAAGGCACGCCTTGGACTGTGCCGGCATGGAAATGGGCGGGAGTTTTGTACTGACTGTGCTCCTGGCTGCGAGTGTCTTGAACTGCATGTGAGGCTCCAGAAGCATGCCCCTGAAGCCATGAGTGACATTTACCTGCAAATTACCCTGTCGCGACCTACATGGACACCTTGCAGCCGGGTGGCGCAGCTTCGTCCGCATCCGACTCCACCACTTGGGTCAAGTAGGGCTCCGCCTCGCCTGGACTCCGTGCAAGACGCACCGAAGAAGCACTCACGGAAGCAGTGCGAGTGACAAAACAACATGTTGCAAGTGTGCACGACTGCCATGCAGTGCTCATCTAGTGCAGAGAAGTAACACCTGAAAGACATGTACGACGATACAGTTAGCCCCAGGCTTAGGGTTGAAGGCAAAGGGTTTAGTGCCTACGGTTTATGTACTGTCGGTTCAGGATGCAGGGGCCGAGATCCTAGCTCTTGTTGTCGCCATCGAGCTTGATCATCGCCAGGGCATAGGCCTGGCACCCAGAGATTCAAACACAACTCATGGCACTCCGGCGGTACAAGACGAGTATAAGCTGTATATCATAACACCCTGAGTCACGGGAAGGTCATATAGGTTCCCTCAACCCAAGACAGTAAACGTTCTGAGAGCCGGCAGCAACCCTGGCCGTTGGGGTTCGGCTCGGTGGCCCGCCTCCCCTTCCCCACCCCCACAGTAACCTGCACAATGTAGGGCACTATAGTTCTATTTAAGGAGTCCTCAGAAATCGCACAGCGAAAGCATGAGATGGTATTAGTTGTTCTGACCCCCAAAACCCTTTTGCATCCAACTCCTGAGGGTGTGGCCCAAACCCTAAACACCTAAACCCCCTATATGCCCGAGACAACTGCAACTCTTCCAAGGCCGCCACTGCTCCCCAGTGGCCAGCGTCCGCCGCTTCACGGAAAAGGCTGCTTGCCTGAGTCGGCGGTTCCCAGGGTGGGGGATTTAGGGGTTCCTTTAAAGGGCTCTATCAGGGTACTATAAGGGTACTATAGGGGTTTAGAGGTTTACGGGTTGCGGGTTTAGGGTTTTGGGGTTAGGGTTCAGGGCGGATGAGGATTCAGGGTTTTGGGTTGTTGGGTGTAGTGTTGTACACATCTTTGAACACATAAGTTGTTCAGTTCTAGAGGTCATAGTGTTGCTTCAAGTTCGACTAGGGCAAGACGGCCGGTCAGCCCGAAATCCGGAGTTGCAGACCGTCTACTTGGAGGATCATGGGACTTAGTAAGTCAGGGTATAAGTTCCTCAAGTGGGCGTATAAGTGGCTATAGGTATAGCCGTCTCAAGTCGCAAGTGGGTTTCAGGAGTTTGGGATTAAGGTTTGATTATGTTTCGTCGCAATTTCAAGCTGTAGCGGAAAGATCCTGTCCGACAGAAGCGCTAGTGAGTCTGCAATGTGCGACTGACTCTTGCTGGCTATTTATAATTGTGTAGAGAGTCGAATGGCCCTTGGAACAAAGACAGGATTGAGCTTTGAAAAGATCAATGCCTTGAGGCTCTTGAGCGTGTAACTTTTGGTAGCCTATAGGCGCTGGTCTCCTACCTCTCGAATGGACAAAACCCCACCTCCGAGCATGAGCAACAACCTCAAATACCACGCTTTCAAGCCATATGCAAACCTCTGCACGGAACCCTCTTTGTGCTCGAAGACTTAACCAAACAACAGAACAAGCAAATATCCTCTCTCTCCGTCTCTCTCTCTCTCTCTCTTTCTCTCTTTCTCTCTGTCTCTCTGTCTGTCTCTCTCTCTCTCTCTCTCCTTACGTACAACCACGCACACACACACACACACACAAAACAAAACAAAACACGCCTTGAGACCGAAACTCCATAAGTCGCAAGCCTCGAATCTTAAACTGTCGAAAACCCGAGAAAACAACTCAAAAACGTTTAAACCTCGTAGACTCCACAAGCCCCTAAAATCCCGACCCCTTATCCTAGAGAACCCTCAGCCACCGCAGTAGCCCCGGAGTGCTACAGTTGACCCCATCGCCTCTGCAGCGTCCGGGGCCAAGTCAGCAAGGTCCGAAGCCCCGGGCCCTGCAAAATAAACACATAAAGCTCCGAGGACGAGAGGAGCGATATCGGTATCATTACCTAAACCCCCAACCTAGGTAAAATAATGGGCCAATTCCCCTAAAAAGCTATTAGTCTACATACTTTTGGGGTCCAGGCAAACCCAAACCTCCCTCATTTTCATCCTGACCCTGCTGGAGGTGAACTTTCAAGGGTTAGCGTGCCTGGCCAAGCCAGCCATGCAGCAGCCGCCAGCACCAGCCTTGGCTTAATTTCTTCGATTCTACAGGCATCGTTGCTTCAAGTGCACGAACCAGTCGAGCACAAGAGAGCCCTACCACTATACTACAACAATAGTAAGGAACCCCGGAGTAGTGATTGGTATAGGTCATTATTTAAGCCCCTATGTTATGACGCTGAGGCCCATGCAACAGCAGTCGTAGCCAGACGCAGCTCCTGGTGCCCTGTCGTTTCGTGGGGACGGGCATCGGTCGGGATGTTGTGGATATGGGAGTTTCCGAAATTAAGGGTACCTGATATTTGGGGTCCTTATAATAGAAATCCTTCTGTTTAATTAGGGTACTATACTCGGGCCATCTCGGGCCCCTGATTTCGGAGACTCTCATATTATGGGGATGGCAGAAAATCCGGGACCAATCCATGACATGTTTGCTTGGATAGACCATGACCGCCGTCATCCGAATCCGAAGGACCCCAAACCACAAACCCTTAGTTTTCATAATTCCATGGACTCCTCGACAAAGGACCCCGAATATCAATCGGCTACCAACTGGCATGTTAAGCAGCCTTGGGCTCGGAGTTTGCAAGAAGCGACGAACACCCCAGCGGTCAATCCAGCTAGCTCACGAACATCAGAACCTGGAACTAAATCTACGTATGCACGTGTGTGTGTATAGGTATGCATGCAGGAAGATGGGTATGTATCCATGCATGTATGTGTATATTGATGTGTCAGCGCATTCGTGTATTGTTGTAACAAGTGGCATAGAAATATGATGTAAGGCATGTGCACACATTTGCCAACCCAATACATAACATACATGCGTCTGCATATATCGTCAACCGTATCAGCTACATCAGAGCGCCCTACGCACAGCAAAGCGGCAGACCTGCCAAATATTGACGAATTCGAGTTTGCAAGTGCGGTTTGCAGGACCGCTCAGGGCCCCGAGCGCCCGGAGGCCCGGAGGCAGTCCCCAGTTGACTTTTCAGCTACAAGTGCAAAGTCCCGACACACACAAACACAAACACACACACACACACACAAGCCAAGCAAACATGGCAAAGCAAGCATCGGACTCGCCAATCGTTCTTCCACATTGTAGCAGCATTGTAGCAACAGCTGAGAGCCTAAATTCTCTGACAGCTCAGAACCCCAAACCCTAAAACCCGAAAATCCCAACCCTAAAGTTTGGAAACCTTAAACTTAAACCCACTGAAAGCCTTAAACTCCCTAAAAGCCCCCAAACCGAGCCTCCTGCGCAGCTGCCTCCTGACCTTCCCTTGCCAGTGCCCTGGGAGCTCTCCGACGACAGGCTTTGGGAAGCAGCCACGCAGCCAAAAGCAGGCCAAAAACAGCCTCACTTTGGGTTTAGAAAGGGCTTCAGGGCAAAATTGGTGTAGGGCTTAGGGCCTTACCCTAAGGCCCCACTTTTGGGGGTTCATAATATACAGAATCCTATAAGGTAATCCCAAAAAGGAACTACTTTGGGGCCAATGGGTAGGGAGGATGTTTCTGGGTTGTTGCAGTTTGGGGCTTCTCCTGGTCTTCGGTTCCTCCTCTCAAAGCAGGTCCTTCAGCTCCGACTCTTGTGTCGCGCGACTTCACTCTCTCAAAATTTGTGGACACACATCAACAATAACCCCCCCGAATTGACGAGAGAGTCGTCGGAAACAGAACAGCATCGCAGTGAACTGTTCCCGTGGTCTGCGGGCGATCTTCGGCGACGAATCCGGGTTGTACGTGCAGAACTCACGAAGCAGACTGCACGTCGGAGACGAGGTTCCAACTTTGGATGATAAGAAACACAAAAAAGCAGGATTCCTTGGTTCTTTGACTAGTAGCGCGAATCGCGCAAGGCCAGATACTCCAATCAGTGGTGTGAAAAGCGGAGGATTCCACTCAACTCTCGGTCACAAAGCCCAAGGCAGCCGATCGCAGATCAAAGCAAAGCAAGCGGTGCAAAGCAGGACAATCAGAGATTAAAACCGTAAGTTTGACGCTCAGCGGAAAGGCAACACTAGAACCCCCAGGCGCTAGCGGACCTTTTGCTGGACCTGACACAGGGTCGGTCTTGAGCAGTCAAGCTGCGTAGTGAGACAAAGTTGGTCTGATTCCTAACCAGAAGGCAGAAGCACAGATACACATGTCAGTGACAAATCACACCCCCCTCGACGCGAGCTCACGCGTGAGAAGAGCGGAGTTTAGGAGAGTCACATCCACTGATTGTGCACCGAGCCACACCTCTTCCGGTCAGCTAAGCTTGAAGCAATTAAGAACCATTAGATGTGGGTCGGTCTCTGCATCTGGATCATACCTATGTTTCACTTCTGTACAAACGCAGCCTTTTTGTGATCGTCAGGCGCATAGCGAGTTGCCAAGTGATCGGTGGCAATCGGATGTTCCATCGGATCTATGCGGGTTTTACGTATTAGACTCAATGCGCTCAGAGTGAGAACTCGGCAGCATCGAGTGTCCGTGAAAAGAGAGGGACACACGAGGAAAATACCATGGCTAGCCATTGTACCCCTGTGGGTCTTCTCAGCGCGGCGCAGGCAAGGAAGGCTGAGGAAGTAGCGGAAATTGTATCATAGCCGGGTTTCACCATCAGAATCCGCCTGACCCGAATGACGTGTGGAACATGGGTCAGAAAGACTCAACCGGATTCACCTTGCAGTGACACAATGCATCGCCACGCAGGTCGACGGTCGTTACCTACGAGTCGTGGGGCTACGGGTACGGTCCTTGTTTCCTCGTCCGGAACCGCCCCTTCCTTTGTTTCCCTTATCACCCTTCCCTCGGCCTTTCTCCTGCTTTCCTTTTCCTTTCTCGGCTTTCCCTCTTCCTTTGCCCTTCGTCGGCTGCCTCGTGTCATCAGCTTCATCGATGAGGCCTGTCACGTTTGAGCCAGTTCGGGATTTGCCCTTGGCCGTTGTTTCTTTGGCCGGGCCCATCGTGCGAGATCGTGGCTCAGTCGAAGCGGAATCGGATGGAGCTGGAGGTGCGGGATCCGCAGTCTCAGCAACACGCTGTTGTGTACGCCCTCGCGCCTCTGCACTAGTAATCACCCGACCAGGAGTTGGCCGCACAATCGAAGGAGCCCATTTCTCGTCGCGGGCTGATTTCGAAGGTGGGTTCGAAGCAGTGCGAGTATTTGGTGCAGGGAACTTGGGGTTAATCCGTTCCTGCGTAGTAGCGGACGTGCCTCCAGGCGAGGCAGCTCTTCCCGCTCCTGTTTCCTCGGCAGAGGGAGGAACTACGCCAGCCGCCTTCATATTGATAGGGTCATCGGGATTTGCATTCATCGAAATGATGACATTGGCGACTTTCTTCCTGACAACAGGCAGCGTGTTCGGTGCGTGATACATGCGAATAATATCTTCAATCGTCGGGTTGTCCAAATCAGGCTCCGGAACCCGGGTCTTCATTCGCAGTACCAAGGGTAGACCCATTTGATCGGAGTAGGGTGCCCTTCCTGAGACCATCAGTGTCTCCCCTTCAGCGTGGGGAACATTGTAGCCCGATTGCCTCGACGTCTTCCGACTCGGTGGGTTAGACGGAGGCGGCATCTCGCGAGGCGGAGGCGGGTTCGTCTCAGGAGCGACACCTCCGAGATGCTCTCGCCCAGTGCGTTGTGACTTCGGGCCGGGTCGGATCGCCCGTTCGAGCTCAGTATCATCCTCGTCCTCGTCATCCGGAGGAACGGGGACGGCATGAGCTTCGGGGATCGACGCGTGCCGTTGCTCAGTGGCCTGCACTCTGCGCTGAGGCGCATCAGCACGTCGTCGTGCCCGCTGAGCTGCGACGTCGAACAGATCTTGAGGCTCTTCTAGTTCATCGGGTAGAGCCTCGAAGACATCTTCGTTCTTTTTCAAAAGAACAGGGTCAGTTCTCTTAGTATCGGGGAGCTGATCCTTTACGCCTTCAACAAGATTGAAGAACGTCTTCTCAGTCGCGCGATCATCGTCGAAACATTCCTTAATCTTGACAGAGTGATCGCGAATGAACTCCTTGAATTCCTTACGCTTCTCATCAGGCGTTTCGGGGGCATCAAGGAGTGCCGTATTCCCATCAGCAAAAATCGTGAATCGGGAATCGGTATGGTGCGGGATGAACTTCCGCCCCAAAGGGTCCAAATCACGCCAATTGATGGCTTGGACATCGGGTTCTTCTTCTTCCCCTTTTCCTTTCCCTTTGGGCTTCTCAGTTGCCGCCGCAGTTCCTTCGATCTCCTCTGCTTCATCGTCAGAGATGTAGCCAGGTTCACCTTTCATCGGAATGCCGTAGCACGTCGTGAGGGTAACCTTGGCAAGGAGCGCGGAAAGGCTTTCACTATCGACACGCATGTATCGCTGATACTTTTGCGTGTCCGTGATAGTGGCACGAACTCATCCAACGTTCCAAACTCGGTGGAAAGTCGAATTTGCCTTCTCATCGCCAGATTGGCGTTCTGCAATGGCAGATGCGCGAGCCGAATTTTCTCGACCATGTCTGAGTCGACGGTATAATCGATCGTCCCCCCTGTGTAAAAGGGGGAGAGATAGCCGCGCGACAGGCAGACTCGGTATGCGCGCTGACAGTGGATCGACCATCGTGCATAGTAGCACAGCGGCTTCTCGCGGCATGTGGCGAAGACCGCGCCGAAGTGCTTGACTATCGTGATTGCACAGGCGATCGACTGCGAGTTGAGGAACTCTTCCACACCGCTCCGAGCTTCCTTGCCAGTGATACCGGCAACAAGCCTCTCAATGGAGATGTCCAATCGAATGGCGCCTTGAATCGTTCCGCGCACGCTCTTCTTGAACAATTCCACTTCTTTCGGCGATGTATCAGCTGCAGTGCATTTGATCGGTGGCACCCCGAAGAACGCGGTTTGCCTGTGGTCCTCAGCGATTGACCTAGACACCGGGAAATTCCTCAGCTGCTTGATTGCAGGGTACTCGTGAAGTCGGAATTCTTTAAGCTCGTTTCGCTCAATGAGCTCGTTGAGCCATTCGGCATGACTTCCATAGTACTCGACCTGAAATGGGTTCACAGGATCGGCGTAGAACATCCCATCAGGATAGTGAATCGGCTTGGTGCAAGAGTGACACATGTGGAGACCCACCGGGAATGATGCTCCGCACATGGGGCAGTCGAAACTAGCAAGCGGCCACGTTTCTCGTTTGTGGTCTCCTCTCTTGGGGCCAGTGCCGAACTTTGGGCCTCCAACATATTTGAAGGCCGTGTTGAACACTAGGGATCCCGTGTCCATGAAGTATGCAATGGGCATACAGGCGAGAGGGATACTGTCTTTGATCGCATAATATCCCCTCGGGTGGAATACAATCGGATTGATTCCCGCCGCAATCATGTGCAAATCAATCGCAAACACGATCATGCGGTTGGATCCCATCCCTTCAGGGAGCATGGATTGTGATGACGCGGTGTTCGAAAGCGTCTCACGCCCCGGGTTCATTCGGACGTTCATGTACACCTCTTCCCACTCATTGTTGTTCCCAGATCCGGGAGCATACGGGAGCAGAGTGAGGAACAGCCGTCCTTTCGGAGGATTGAGCTTGCAATCGCTCATGTACCCGAAGAATTCGCGAATCGTTGCGCATCCCCATCCATACTGAGGATGGTATCGGGCCACATTTCTTTTCCTCTCGCCAGCGACGTAATGATCCTGAGCGAGCTGGATAAATGGCCCGTGCTGGCACTTGGTCAGCAGTCGGAATCGGTTGAAGTTATCAGGGCCGAAACCGTAGGTGGCTCGAATGCCGACAAATTGAGGACTTCCATCGTTGTCGATCGTCGAGTAGAAGAACTCAAACATTCGGTTGTTGTCCGTCCGAGCGATCTCCATAATGCATCGGGTAGTGATCTCGGTCGGTTCGCCTTGCTCATCCAGAATATTTGTCTGGAGAAGAATTCGGCCATCGTTCTCTCCGGCGTTGGCCTTCATGTATTCCCTCTCACGCTCCATGTACATCGGAATGACATCGAAAGCGATAATGCCACTCTGGTCGAAGCGTGAATACAAGGGAATGCCCCTTTCTTGATCCTGGGGGCGATTCTGCGTTCTCTCGGCAGTAGCGGAAGGATACTCCTTCGTTTGCGTCAGCACTCGGAACAGCAGTTTCCGCACCAAGTTGATCATTCCTGCGTCCGGAATCCTGGCAGCGGGGATGTTTTGTGCGTCGTCTATCAACAATCGGCTGCACGACACGGATGTTCCGCCGACGGATCGGAACTTTGCCTCCTTAGCATTGTATGCTCGGACAGCGTCATGGATCTCGCGGCAATCCTCGTAAGACTCCGGTCGGAGGAAAGAATCGTGATCTCCTTTTACCGGTTTCTTGTGAAGTGCGACGTTCAAGTACACCGTCTGATTCGAGGACAGCATAGCGAATCGGCGCCTCGAATATTTGCGCTGTTCGTCAGTCGGTGGGAGACAGGTCGCGGAGACCAGCCGACCATGGACGGAATCATCGATGCCCATGTCGAGTCCCGGGACGACGAAGTCAGTCAGCGGCAATCGGGACGGACGTCATTTCATACTGCACAATCGGTGCAATAGAGTCGACACCCCTCTCGGGCATCTGGTCAGGGCGATGAATCGTTGTCGCCTTGATACCAGGGCCCTCGATCCGGAAGTTTCTCGGATCATTTGCCGCCTGATCGGCTGTGGTGCTGGCCGGGTCAATGTCGATATCCGGCCCTCGCGCACCGGAGAGCGCGGATCCCTGAGCAACCATGTCATTCGGAGGACTGGAACGCAGGCCGTGTTCCGGAGGGTTCTCAGCGGTTCGGGCAGCTGGCGGCGGGGCCTTGCCGGGGACCTCGTCTTGCAGCTCCTTCCCGCTACCCATATCTGCGTCCTCCTCGGGTTTCTGCTCGGGTTTCTGACCGGCCGTGTCATCATCCATTTTGGTATCATCGTCATCCTCCTTTGCACTCTCTTCGGACGCCCTCGGAGGTGCTGCCGCAGTAGGCGGAGGAGGAGGAGCCACGTTTGGCGGAGGCGGCGCAGTCGCGCGCTCAGATGCAACACTAACCTGTTCAGTGGACGGAAGATCGTTGTCCGCCGCGCCTTCACCCTGACTACTCAGGGCACCTGAAGCATCACTGCGACGCGAGGAAGAAGCGGCAATAGATCGGGCATGCTTCTGGAACTAGCAGTGTTCCGCAGCTGTACTGCCATACTACGCTGGAACTGGGACAATCTGTCATCCCCAGATCGACCAGTAGTGCCGTAGCTCAAGTCATCGGTGAGCCCCATCAGGCTCTGCACCGGATCTTCCTCCGGCTTACGGAACTCAGTCACTCGTCGTTGCATGGCGAAGCCCGGTGGCAGCTTGAGGTCCTCTCTCGTCAACCTTGCCGCCGTGTTCTTCACCAGGGCCACCCGCATGGATTGAATGACTTTTCCAGGGGTAGGCGCAATGAGGTCCGGCCAGTCATCGGGAGTCGGAACCTCAAGGTCCTCCGGCTTGAACACCATCTGTTCAAAGGACATCGCACCCATGCCGCGGTGTCGGATGGCAATCTGCAATGACTGGTATGTGTTGAGAAGCGATCGGGCCATACCATATGTTGAGGGAATGTGCGGATGGAACACAGGGAGGGTCGACATGCTTGCAACAACTGCATCCAGGTTGGAGATAATCGCACCAACCTTGGCTTCGAGCTCCCCCCTGTTTCCATACTCCGGGGTCCACCGTGCATCAATGGCGGACACAGTCTCACCAGTATCTCGGTTGATGAGCACAGGCGTAAATCGGTCGCTGGCCATCTCCCTGATGAGATTGCTGTTCGACTCAACTCGGCGTCGGCCCTGGGCCAGCCGGTTCGTGACAGCGTCAAGCGCATTGTCACCCGGAGGATACATGGCACCCTGGAACACATTGTCATCGTTGATGTTCGGGTCCATGACCCTGGCTAGCCCATCGGCAATGGATCGAAGGTGTTCGGCATTCTCAACTCCCGTGGCGCCCTTCGCCACTTCCGCGATATGCGCCTTCATTTTAGCAGCCTGTTCACGTCGAGCCTCAGCTTCACTGACTTGGCTCTCGAAGTGCGCATAGCCTTGGCGACCCTCGGCAGTAGGTCCCGCGGCTTCCACACCACTGAACGGCTTTGGCTTCTTCATCGCAGATAGCGGGATCGCCGGCACGGCAGGTGGTCGTGCAGCGTCCCGATTGGCGGCGACTGTTCGCTCTGCATCCCGGGGAGTAGGCAAGTTCTCGAATGCTTCAGTCATTCCTTCGAGAAGCTCATTGAACTCCTCATCGGATTCCTCCTTCTTGACCGCAGGCATCACTGCATCGCCATCCCCTTGCTGTCCGTCGCCATCGGAGCTATCGCTAGACTCTTCATCGTTCGCAGCAGCCGGAGCAAGGCCGGGCGACACCGGCATTGCCTGGCCATGCACAGGAGTAGCGGGCAGCTCAATCGGATCCGGATGACGAATACCCGGCAGATCAGCCAAAGACGTCTGTTCCTGTTTGATCGGATTCTCAGGAGCAGTCGGACCTGCATGGTCAGCCATTTCTTCTTCATCTTCGTCATCGAAGCCAAGCTGACTCATGTCAACGGTCTTTGCGGCTCGATGATCGGCGCCGCGATCTGCCCCTTCGATAAGGTCCTGCACTGTGGAGTGCACAATGGCCTTCACCGTGCCCGTCGACCTTTCTTCCGGAACTGGAGTGCGCGCCCACATCTTATCGTGGGCAATCTGATACTCCCGTCGTGTAGCGTAAGACGGAAATCGTGCGAGAGCCGCAAGTGTAAACATCGAGCAGATACGGGTACACAGGACCCCGATCGTTTTGGACTCATGCATGATGTGATATCCTTTCAGGTATGGTAGTCCTTCCAGGATAGCGTCAAACGACAGGGAGAGGAAGTTGGACCTCCTGATTTCGTCCCAGATCGACCTCATCTCCTCTCTGTATTTCTCGAAGAGAGGGCCAGGAAGAGTCGGAAGAAAACCCATGCTCGGTGACACTGGTCCGCAAAGGGACACCGATCCGTAGATCGTGTTATACTTCTCAAGGGCGTCCCGGGCGGTCACTTTGGCGTATTGTGATCGTGCCATATCGATGTCACCAGTCAGCTTATTCCAGCCTTGGTCCATCTTCCACAACTCGTCTCCTTTCCAGAGGATGAGGATGTGAACGTTCGATGGCGGGACAGATGGGTCACTCCGCATCAGCTCGAGAGTGTCTACCATCTCCTTGAGCTTTTCGCCCTCATCAAACGCCTGTACCCGAACTTCGGACTCAGGGAATCCAAAGCTTGCCAGCGCGTTCTTCAGATGGGTGTTCATCTCACCAGCGTGCCAGGATTTGGCAGATCTGAAGGTTAGCAGGCCATCGTGCATGACAACGAATCTCTGCGGCTTGCTGGGTACTGCCGGTTTGATCGTTGGCGGAGCACCTCCAAATGCAATCGTGGATGCCATGGTCGTGACCGTTCTGATCCCGTGAATCGAGACAGCCACAAGGGCATCGGCTGGGCTCCAAATAGGCGCGCCAATGATATCCGTCGTATTTTCTTCATCGTATACGATACCCTTGATATTCTTGGCAGGCGTGTAGCCGAAGTTGCCGAGCAGAGCACCGTATGCCTTTCGGTAGTGCCTGCACCATGCCTCCCACTCTTTGGAGGGTCCTCCGGCTATTGCCTCGAGCCTTGTAGGCTTTGGCAAACCTTGGCTGCCTTCCTCACCCAGGATGGGTGCACGCGACTGAAAGAAAGGAGCAAGCTCGATTCGGTAGCTAGAGGACTGGAGCTCGGATAGCAATGCATACCTTCCACCGACAGTGGCTTGCTCACTCGTCCCGTACGAGTCGGGCATCCAGTGATTGCGTCGAAGCACTATCGGGTTGACGGTGATTCGCTCCGTTGCCTCACCACCACCCGCCGCAGCCTGATCATCGGCCGCGGTCGCTACAGGCTGCTCCGTCTCGGTAGATGCAGCCAGTTGGGTAGTGTTGCCCCCCTGAATCGTTAGGTCGGCAAACTCTACATTGTCGCGCGCGACACTGTCTCCCAGCAGCTTCAGAATGCGAGGATCGATCGGGCTCGCCTCCATCCACGGGTGCCAGGCCACGGCTTTCGTCCCATCGGCACTGAGGAATCGGTGTCCGTGGACGACGTAGTTCGGGGAAGTAGAAACCCCTTGCTCGCGGTCATCCAAGAGGCGGAAGGGCCTGAACGCGATTCCGCACAGCTCAAGAAATCGAGTTCCTACGCGGATCTGCTTCTGGGATCCCCCCAGCTTCTTTGTCGTGCGACTGTGGCTGTTCACCATAGTTCGGGAGACACAGATCATCACCTGGAACCAGTAGCCTCCGCCGAGGTACGTGCCAGATGCATAGCTACCGGCAGCCTCGGGGGCGTGTCCAGTCACCCAGACGCAGGGTTCGTGACTTCCATGATCGTCCGTCACGTAATCCTCTCAGAACAAGCCTCCGTGAGCAAGAATCGACCAGAGGTATCGGAGATTCGTTCCGTGGAGGTACGTTTCCTGAGGATCGTATATGTCCGAATTCATCGCTGGGACATACACCCATCCGTCAGTCGGGCGGATGGTGATCTGTGACGCACCATCCTCGTAGGTCATTTGGGTGCTGGCTCCCCAATTGAGCGTATCATCGATGCTGACGCATCGCCCGGGGTAGGCCTCAGCCATCGCCTTCAAGAACGAGACCCACCCGCGCATCAGCGGGTTATTTTCATCGTCGTCTTCGTTGCGAAAGGCGGCCACTTCACCAATCCCGTTCGCATCCACGGCAGGAAGATCGTAGCCGTGTTCCTTGCGATCATTCTCGAGGTGAGTCGCCTGCTCTTTCAGAGAATTCAGCGTGGGAAATCGGTTAAGGGCCTTGATTGCCAGAAACGCTCCAGGGATGAAAGAAAGTGTCGGCCTGAGCTGCAGAAATCCCTTGAAGAACTTCGCGGCTTCAGCCGGGTTGACCACATCCCTTGACAACTCAATGGGCGACAGCTTGGTGAGGTCGTTGTGCTTGATACTCGTATCGGTCCTCAACCATCGCTGTTCTGCAGACGAACTGCTGTATCCCATGAGATTTCGATTCCAACTCGCAAGAGGCGACGGAATGTAACAGGTTCCCATGAGGCGGAGCGTATCGTTGCTCAGTGTCTCTCGAGTCCCCTTAAAGGTTTGCGCTTGGAAGTGCATACAGTGGCGAGCCAGTGCCATCGTAAGGTCCATTTTCTCGCGGACCCCTGCGGCATCACCGGACAACGTTGCCACTCGGGAAAATGCAAGAGCGCACATCACCCTGTATCGATCGATGAAGTCCATAAACTCTCGGGGGTACTGCTTCCTCTGCTTATCCGCAAGCGGATGATTAGAGAGGAGGAAGGAGTCAACTAGCTGATGCAGCTTTTGGTCGAAACCAGAGTTGCATGCCAGCTGT
Source organism: Symbiodinium sp. CCMP2592 (assembly GCA_905221615.1). Taxonomy (NCBI): domain Eukaryota; class Dinophyceae; order Suessiales; family Symbiodiniaceae; genus Symbiodinium; species Symbiodinium sp. CCMP2592. The sequence goes on along the minus strand of CAJNDT010005312.1, from coordinate 482,625 downwards.
TCGAGGCGCTGCCAGATTGAGGCCTGTGGGATCTCTTGGACCCCAATCTTCAGCATCATTGCTTTCATCCTCAATCCTATCGGAACGTCCTCGGAGCGCTTCCCACCCCCAGTAGACTCATCTCTCGGGGTCTGAATCGGGACTGGGGCTTCATCGGCGCCCATGTTGGCGTCATCCTGCTCCGTAGGGATCGGCGGAGCAGGAGGCCTTTCCGTAGTCGGCGCAATCGGGCCGCTCGGAAGGCCTTCCCCGCAAGGCGAGGGAGATTTCGGCTGAGGTGATCGGGCAGCCGGTGTCTTGGCGGCAGCCTTCTTCGGTGGCTGCTTGTTCTTTCCTCCCATCGTTCAGCAGCGGCGGCAGCGCGGAGAAGTTCGCAGCCCGTGGCAGCTACAACCTGTCCTAGCAGGGAGCGCAAGTGGGCTATGGACTGAGTCGTAGTAGAGGTGGTCTGTGATGGTCGGTTGATGAAGGTGATCCATGATCGTTGCCCTTAGAGCTCCTTACCAAGCTATAGTCAAGTGTGAGTGTGTAAGTATGTGCATGGCCTTGGCGTCTTTGTTTAAGCAATCGGCAACGCGGATTGCTGTGAGCCAAAAACCGCAGAATTCATGAAATGTTCTAGCACAGCCCACAATGCAAATCGAAGCTCTTTCGGGTCGACCCTTTTGGCCTTCTTGTGATTGCATGCAAATCGTGACATGAAGATGGGCCCAAACCGGGCAGGCATGAAAATCTCGCACATCCACGCATGCTGAGAACATCGACCAGAGGAGCACGAACATAGCTTAACTGGGCAAAGCTCGTGCGATTCAGACCATCGTCTTATGTACTCCCTACCCCACAATGGGTTTCCCTTCGGTAGCACAAGGAATGCAGGGATTCCAGATGGCCGGGCAGCGGAAGCACACCCGAGTAATTTCTTGGCTTCCCATCCTTTTTCTTTGAGGTCACCCCTCATTTCTTTCCAACCCCTGCTCTTGAAACCGGCTTCTCTTTTGTTAGCGGTGCCAGCAATCGGAACAGTAACAATACATACCGCAGGCGTAGGCGGAACCCTGATGTTCGAAATAGCAATCCCCTTTGCATTATCGTCGAGACTGAGATTGATACTTCGAGCATGAGGGAATCGGATTATGCCTTCGCCTCCGATATGAATACATTTTATGGCTGCTCCGAATTGGTGAGCATCATCAATTGAAATACCCCCCTGACGAGACATGTCGAGGATGAAATCGTTGAAGGGACTGTGACCAGTTTCAAGATGTACCCCCCTGGTTGGACAGACAGAGGGGAGAGCAGAGAGAGCGGGAGCGGCAGACAGCATACCAGAGGAAATAAGAGTACCTTTACGAAAATGACCAATAGACATAAGGTTGCGACCCCACACTTTAGCATCAGTGCAGGCCTTGGTCAGGATATCACCAGCCTCAAACTGAGAGGGACACGTCACAAACAGAAAGTCACCAGCGTGGTAGCGTTCATTCAACGCAGAAATATCGATACGCTGGGTACGAGACATATGACGCATATTAGGATTGTGACCAGTGATAATGACTCGGATGGCAGCTTCATTGTCTTCCATGACACGCAAACGGAAGCGACGGCCCAACATATACTCCCACATGGAGAGAGCGGGCAATCCCAGTTTATAGACGGCGTGATCAAGGGAGACAATTTCGGCTTCGGGAGTAGACTTCGACACAGAAGTCTGCTTCTTGGACAGCGCATTAAGAGGCATAAAGCTACGCGGGCCAAGAAGACACATGAATACACCAGACGTGCTCTTGGAATCAGTGCGGTCGCCCGCAAGATCAGCATCGCAATAGAGCACAAGCTCCAACATCTCGGGCGCATCACCAATCCAACCATATAAATTGAGATCGAGGGTGGAATTGATATAACACACCAAACGATGAAGCTTCTTGTCACACAAACCATCCCACTTAGTGATGAGACTAGCAAGTGCCTGCACAGGACGAATGAGATCGTATCGCCCCATGCGAGCACCATACAAGATTTTCATCAGGACAGCGGCAGCGCAGTCACCGAGAACGCCCTTACCAGGAGGTATAGGCGTATCGGTGGGATGGCCCAACAAGCGGTTCACCTCGGGACGATCCGGATTAGTATCGAACTCCGGTCGTGACTCATCGAGACACGGCGTGTCAGCCGACCGCAAGGTGGCTTTGTATTTCGGACCACAGAGCTCAACATAGCGAGAGACACATTGCTCCATGAACGATCGCATATCGTACTTGATCATTCGGATTTCGCGAGGACCGACAGAGCCCTGAGCGACAGTAGTGTCACGATCGCCGAAAGTGAGCTCGGGAAATGCCTTCTTGGGTTCCTCGAAACGCGTCCAATAGGAGCGCGGATCAAAAGAATTAGGAACAACATGAGAAAAAGTAACATGCTCACAACCCAAATAACGTTTGATGCTCGAGGGCGGCTCCAACTTAATCTTTGATGCCATGAGCTCCCACCCTGTGGCCAGATTGGCCTTTGGTCCACTGAGCTTAAAATCATCGACGTAGACCACGAGCATAAGGTTAAGCTTGGGATGGCGAAACACGCTCTTCCAGTCAGGGCATTGCTCGAAGCCAACAGAGCGGAGAGCCGTTTCGCAATGCTGTTCCCAGAACCCACCGGCATCCGGGTGCCCATAAAGGGCCAATACAAGACGCACAACCGGGTCATGATACTTCCCATGCCATTCGGGCAGCCATCGATCTTTGGGCAGTCGCACCCATGTGGCGGGGCCACCAAGCTTAGCTTGAGTGTACGCGGACTCGCCGTCAGCAACTTGTATTTCGTGACCGGGCAAGAGACCGAAAGCATCAGCGGCCTTCCCTGCCTCCATGGTCGCGGGGCATGAAGTTATCTCGGAGAAAATCGCCCAATTGTTGCCTTCATCTTTGACATGACAGCCCTCAAACACGACACGACCCTTAAATTTTCGATTTGGATCGGATTCTGGAAGCTCGGAGTTCTTTTCCACGCATATATCGAAGATACGACCAACATGGGCCGTCTCTCCTTTCGCCATGGCCTCGTTAGACACATCGCGCCATTCACGCACTGAGGCGTAATCCCAGCAGCCCTGGTTGATAAGTTTATTCCACTCCTTATCAAGGGCGGCCTTGGCCTTGGGATTAGCGGCACGTTCTTTTCGATCAACAGGCCGTGCGACACACGCGCTGTAAAAGAACACCGAAGAGTCTGGAGAGCGATGCGAATGAGGATCGGAACGAATAGACATCGCAGGTGCTGCATCGGTATCCAGACAGTCGTTGGAGGGCTCTACCGGTGCAGATGTACCATCCCCGGTATCCTCATCCGTGAAATCAAGTTCAACTGCGGCTAGCACGGAAGTATAAAACTGAACTACTGCCACATCCTGTCCTGGTTCGACAATAAGATCGGTGTCGGTAGGATTAAGGACGTCGACCCCGGATTGGGTGGCCCCTTCGTTGTACGTATACATGGCCGGACAAATATCGAGGCCACTACCGCGAAGCGGCTGAAGGCGGGCCGACATGCCGCTTGGGGGATCGAATTCAAGGTCGGTAACAACACAGGCGCGGGATTTAGCAGGGACTACAACACGTCCCTTCGCACGTAAGGCGTGGCCATAATAGCCGTTCGCCGTTTGCACTCGGCGCTCTGTTCCGTCGTTATTCGGCAGACTGGTTCGAACCTTGATCTGTGTTTTGGCAGAAGAACCGATAACGAAAACGGTCTTTCCTGTCCATCGACATGGCAGAGATCGCACATCGGAGGATCTCCATGAATCCTGCAACGTAAATTCCGTGCCATCGGTCATGGCCATAGTCATCCTGACATCTGTCAAGGTCGCAGGATCGACAGGACAGTCCTTCACTGAGGTGGGATTAAAGCGCGCTCGGCGCTCGATCACATGAAATCGGGTGACCGTGCCAGCTGCGACATCGTGATACCAATAATCCTTATCATGCCGTTCAGCACCCGACTCATATTCGGAATCGAAAGCGATGTCGACAGGAGCGGCATCGCGAGAATCCTCTCGGGACATGGCGTGAGACTCAGCTTCTCGGCGCTCAGCCTCGACATACCCCTCCCGTTCGGCGCGATTCATGCTGCGCCAGGATTCGGAGTCGATAGAGTTCGGTTTTCGAGACCCTCTGTAGACACGCTCGGAGCGCGGCACACTCTGACGGTAAGGCAAACCCCCCTCGCCCTCCAGGATCTCCGACCCATGGTAAGGAGGTAACTTCTTCTTGGATGGGGCAAAGCCATCATCGTAGAATTCGACAGTGCCTGTCCAGAGTTGCATCAGTCTCGTCTTGCCGAAGGCATAGCCGGTTTCATAGATCGTAACCGGGCTTTTATCCTTATACTGAACATGCGAAATACGCACTGTGCTCAGCTTCCACGGATCAGGCGACTCGCCAAGAGATCCGGGAGTCTTACTGGGATGAATCATCGCCTTTCTCGGGACGACTACGTGATAAGTCCACTTATGACTCGATGGATCATATTCCCAGTAGTCGACACCTCCTCCATGAGAAGATTCGGCTCGTAACTCGGCCTCACGAGCCCGCCGAACATCTTCTTCGGTCATTCGGGTCGGCTCGTCGAGGGCAAATATTTCATCGATATCTTCGAGTTCGAGCATATCAGAGGCGTCAAGGCGCTCACTAGATTGAGGCGCACAGGATTGCATCGCAGGATCGTTGATGCACATTGATCGAGTCTGCTTGTCGTACACGGCGAGCATCGGGAACGTCCATCGCTCCTTAGGTGAGCAATATATCTTCTTGACCTGATGGACGCTTGCACGCAACGCATCGCGTTTGAAGTCTTCCAAATCGGCGACAATGTAGTCACCGTCCCACTTGCCCCCGTTCTCAAAATGATAACCCAGAAAAATACCAGGCTTACTCGTAGGGGAGAACTTACTGGGGCGTTGGTAAGACGACAAGCGTTGATCAACGTCGGCGCCCTGAGGAGTGCTGGATTGATCATTGTCTCCGTCATCAATCCACTCTAAATAACCATCGTCATCGAAACCAATTTCGACATCAATCAGTCCGTCGGCTCCAGGCGCAGGTACGGCGTACTCCTCACCATCGCCGAGGACGACTTCATCTCTCTGACTCCGCCGGGTCTGTTTTCGTGCCGGCGTAGGATAGAAGTCAACAAGGCAACCAAACGGCAGAATCTGACCGTCAAACTCAACACCATCAAATCGCATCGCATAGGCACTCTGACCCTCGCGCAACTCGATGTTGCGAGCATGGCAGAAGTGCTTGCATGCATAAGGCCAGAATTTGGCGCTCAATCCCGCTTGTCGTAGCGCCACACGTGCGCCATGAAGGACAAGCTTCACCTTGCTCTCGGCAATGGCATTAGTTCGAGGCATTCCCGGGGTGGAGTGCTTCACAGATATGCCGACTTTCTTGCAGGTCGATATGAACTCACGGGCTTTATCACAATAGATCTCCCGAATCGCAGAAGGTGCATACCTCCTCTCCACATCCATGGAGCACGAGTTCACATCTCGAAGATCGCCAAAGACCTGCTGAAATGCTCGGAGCGTATCGGCATTCGTTCTTCCCTTAACGGGAACGCTTTCCAGCCACTCGGTTGCTAGATCGTAGAAGACGACAGCATCCGTCTCCCCATTATTCCCGCGATTGCCGAGCCCATGCAACACCATGGTATCGATGGTAACGTGTTCGCCAAACTTCTCAAACCCTTTATCGCGCGGTGAGTCTTGACGAAAGGATTTAACATTTTCCATCTTTGCACGTTGGCAGGCATCGCAATAGGGGTTCTTTGGGAGATGAGTCATGAGATGACGGATTGACTTTGCCTCATCTTTCAGATCGCGCGCTCTAGGTTCATCAGGCGGCGACTGAGGCTTACCCTTGTCGGGCACCTTCTTGTTATCGTCAGGTGCACTCTTCTGAACGCTCTTGGCGTTGGGCATATCGAGATCAAGTTCTCCGACAGCGTCTAATTCGCTGCCAGGCTCCTCACCAGCTGCAACGACCTTTTCGTGGACGATAATCGGTGCTGGGAGGGCCGGATACACACGAGGGAGATCAGGTCGGCCGGCCACTACCTCTGTCTCACTTGGAGCAAGGTAGGGAATATTATTGATCACGTCGACCTTGAGGCGTTTCCCTTTCGGATCAAAGAATATCGGATCGCAAAAGGGCTCCCAAATGAATCGATAACCAAGCTCCTTACATCGTTTCCCAAGGGAAAGGAGACTTGGCGTGCTTTCCAACACATAAGCTTCAATCAGTTCATCGAGACCATCGATGCGCATATGCGCGACACCCTTGGTGTTGGTCTTCCCGTTGGCTGTCCGAAGACTGATCTTTGCATTCTGAACGATCAGATCCCTTTCTTCACGGGATAAATCACCGAGACCAATAAGGTCTATACCGCAACCGGAGTCAAGCATGAGTCTCCGTCCTCTCTTAATAGACTTGACAGCAGCAGCAAAGACTTCGCAAGCGCTCCGCTGAGAAAGCGTGAGCTCAAGAACACAAGCATCATTTCCTAACGTTTTGGCATCAATGTCATCGAGCAAAACCTGCTCTCGCCACAGCACAGCCTTCATATGGGCTCTTCGCCTCTCGCGAGCACTATTCAGACCACGGATATTTTCCGGCCACGAATAGCTCAAATTCCTCTCGCGATTGACGGGGCCGAAGGCCGGCTCCGGGAAAGAAGACTCTATCACGCGGGTCTCAGTGTTCCCAAATGACACTGTCTTCCGCTTGACTGACGGACATGCCATATCGAATGATGCTGCACAAGCGAACGCAAAGTCTCCAAAGGAGGATGCTGTCATTGCCTGAGGGTTGCGGCACGCCCCTCTCAAAAATCCGAGGGCGTTGGCGCCGGGCTGTCAACCCGCCTTGATGTCGGCGCGGGCTCAGCAGGCGCAGGAGCGGCAACAGAAGTGCTCTCAGCAGGAGCACCAGGCTTCACATGCTTATACGGACACTTATCACCTCTTGTGCAGGATCCACGGGCATAGTAGAAGCATATGCCAGACTCCTTTGATATCGGTGACTGGGATCGAGGCGGGAATCCTTTCGGCGAGGAGCTTCTGCCCTTGAGGTTGTGAGAGAACTTACAACCGCTTCCTCGCGTACATCTGCCGTTCTTGAAATCGTAGCAGATTTCCCGCCCTCGTGGAGATCGTGACGCAGGGCGCGTCGGAGCAGGAGCGGCCCTTCCCGGACTGCGCGGCGAGTATCGCCTCGGCGAACCGCGCCTCGGGGAGGATCGTCTGGGCGACGAGCGCCTCGGCGAGCTCCTTCGGTAGGGACTCCCTCTTCTTGAGTCTCGGCGTCCAGGAGACCTAGATCCCCTCTTGCTTCTTGAGAAGGATCTGCGTGGGCTACCATGTGCAGGTGCAGCATACCGTCTTTGCGCAGAGGTGGATCGAGTAGCGGTGTACATCTTCTCCTGGTTGCGACGCCGGCGCCAAGTTGTAATCGCATTGACGCAGACAGTCCGCAAATACGCGTAGTTCCGGACAGACACGTCCCTGTCCCACAACTGCATATCGAGCTCGAGACAGCGGAACTCACGTACCTGCTCATAGAAGAGTGCGCAGAGAACAGGATCCTCGGGACGATCGACTGAGATACCAGCGAGAACATGATCCAACCGATTGGAGAAGGCTTCTAGCCTCTCCTGCTCGGATCCATGAGTAAACCGATCAATCGTGGTCTTCATCAGATCGACGAGCTTGAAGGTCGAATCGCCAGTGACATGTGGTCGAAGGAAATCATACAACAACCACAAGATCTGCCTACTGCCGAGTCGCCGATTTATCGTATGCATGCGCTCGGTTTCGGTCTGGATCTTATTCTTTAGTGCAATGGATTTGACGCACTCGCGGAATGCAGAGTTGCATTCATTCTCAAGCATTCCGTACTTGCACTCATCAAGAAGGTCTTCATATCGTCAACCCACGAGAGTGCGTATCCGGGATCGTATGCGAATGCATTTGCAACTCGCTCCTTCATGTCGACGATCCAGCGCCGCAGCTGAGCGGGCTCCGGCTCGGGATCGAGTCGGAAGGACTTGCATTTCGCCTTCTTAGCCTCGCTCAGCGATCCATCGCCCTTGGGTCCACCGAATCCCGTATCGTTGGGACCGGGCGGATTCCCAGTCTGTCTCTCAAGACACACGAGACAGATTCTCAAAGGATCTCGGCAACATCCATTGCAACACGAGAATCGGCAAGATATGCACGATCGCCGCACGGTGGTTGGGAAAGTTCTGGTGCAGCGCTCGCACTGGAAAGTATCATTCCCACTCGGCCGGCCGGAGGGCCTGATGCTAGGCGGATCAAGTCCACCATCAGGCGGGCCATTCCCGTCAGGAGGGCCACCTCCACCGGGCGGGCCACTGGGCGGGCCACTGGGTGGTCCACCACCGCCACCAGGGCCGAAACCGGACCCATGGTGTCCATGTCCACCAAAACCACCACCATATGCACCCCCGTTATCGTTGGGGCCACCACCACCGAAAGATGCGCGGGCGGCGGTCCGCCTAATCCGGATGGCGCAGCACTGGGTGCAGGGGCGGATGTTCTACATCATCAGTGGCAGCAGGTCGAAGTGTTCCAGTGACGCTTGCGCTCGGTGCTAGCGTGAAGGTACCAGTCTCGCTTTGGAGAACAGGTGCACCAGAACCGCTGCCAATGAGATTGGATCGGCCAAGCATTGCATCATACCATCTTGAAGGTCCCTTTCCTGCCGGAACAGTTCGCGTATCATACGAGATCTGGCATGGAAATGTAGGGCTCCGCTTGGGCTCTGGAGCAAATCTCTGGGTTTCAGGGTCATAGCGGACGCCACTGCGAATGGCCAGATCATCATCGACAGGGAAGGGTCTGACACTTGGAGCTTGGCCGGATGTCGTTCCGGCGGCATTTGTGGACGGAACGGTCGGAATCGGAGATCTTCCTGAAAAAGAGGCAGACGTTTGGCCATAATTTTGTCGGACGGGCTCAACAGGATTATTTTGCCCGCGACTTTCAGGAGGATGATCATCAGCGACTCGTTGCTGCGCGCGCCTCAGAATGTCATCAAGATTGATGCCACTCGTCTGAGAGTGCACCGTTGAGGCCTTTTCAGCAGGCGCAGCATTGCATCCCGGCGGAGAGCCATGATCAATCGGACACAACAAAGAAGATCTCGGAATGGCTGTAGTCGGTCCGCCAGGGAATAGAGCACCAGGAACTGGCGGCAAGTCCGCGGGACGTGGGATATCCCCATCATGGTCACTGATGTCGAAGAACTGCGTCCGTTCCGGACGCGAAGGTGTCGACATGTCAGAACCACCCCTGCGGACATGAGAGCTCTCAAGATGCTGAATGCGAGCAGTGAGCTGATCGATGAGAACACGGTTACTCTCCTTATGATCGTAGAGAGCACGGCTCAGTTCGGTTCTAATGACCTCGATACGGTGAGTAGCATTCTGCTCAACCGTAGCGATGCGCGCCTCAGCATTTGAGATATTGATCTGAATTTGCTGCAGCGCATCTGGGTAATGCTTGATGTGGCGGATCGTCTCAGCAAGCTGCATGGATATCGATCCAGCACGCTTTTCGTTGAATCGGTGGATCCGCTACTCAAACTCAATGAATCGATCGTTGACCATCGAGTTGAGCCTCGCGAAATGCTCTTCAAGAGTTTCATGATCCGAAATCCGCCTTTCGCGGACGGAGTCCTGAAAGACCGTGTGTAGTTCACGCTCCTTCCTCATCTCGGCCTGTAGAAGCTCCCACATTTCTCGGATCTTGTCTTCAAGTGCTTCAGCAATGTCCGAGACGCCGTTCCTCAGAATATCGAGGTCGGCTTGGGTGTTGGACACACCCTGCGCGATCGCCAAAATATCGGTGGCGATACGCGCGGATGCTTCCGACCCAATGGCTTCATCGACCAGGGCCCTGACAGCGCAGGGACCGGGAAGCCTCCCGCCGTTATCGGTGGCGGGGGCAGCACCACCATGATCCGCCGCGGTAATCGTTGCGACGGAAACATGGGGTGCACCCGGGTGCTCGCTCATAGGCTCGTCGGGGAGCGAGGCTCCACCGCGGCCTGCCACCGGCCCATAAGAATCAGGGCGCGGTGGACGGAAGGACGCCGGGTCCGAAATCGGTGGACCACGGCCGTCCGGCCCGGACCCAAAGAGGGCCCGAGCGCCCTCTGGATCCCCGCGAAGGGACAGAGGACAAGACAAAGAATCGGTCGGAAGAAGGGCAGGTGCGGAAGCAGCAGGAGCAGCGGACGCAGAAAAGGCAGGCAACAAAGGCAAAGCACGAGCGGTGGCAGGAGCAGGCAGCATGCCGGCGTGCATCGTGCCAGGCGTTGCGAAAGCGGCAGCAGAGCATGGCAAAAGCGGCGCATGGTGCTGAGCTCTCTGATCGTCCTCAGCAGGCGGCGAAGCAAGCAGCGAAGCAGAGCGAGCGAGCGAAGCGTGCGAGGCGGGTGCAGTGCAGCGAGATGCGTGGGCACTATCATCGGGCTCCACGACATCCCGAGCAACTGGCGTCACTAGTGAAGAACCGACAGTCGAGGGGACACGGGGAGAACCGATCGGAGTCGCCATTCTCTCGGTGGCGTGGCCAATCACAAGTTCCGAACTTGGTCTGAGCCAGGAAAACGGTAGTGATCAGACACTGATTGGATCAGGCGGTCCGAGTGCCGAGCAGCAGCAGCGAAGCAGCAATCCACAATCGGATGCGGAGGCCCTACGGCTGATAACCTGTGAAAAGCGGAGGATTCCACTCAACTCTCGGTCACAAAGCCCAAGGCAGCCGATCGCAGATCAAAGCAAAGCAAGCGGTGCAAAGCAGGACAATCAGAGATTAAAACCGTAAGTTTGACTGCTCAAGACCGACCCTGTGTCAGGTCCAGCAAAAGGTCCGCTAGCGCCTGGGGGTTCTAGTGTTGCCTTTCCGCTGAGCGTCAAACTTACGGCTTTAATCTCTGATTGTCCTGCTTTGCACCGCTTGCTTTGCTTTGATCTGCGATCGGCTGCCTTGGGCTTTGTGACCGAGAGTTGAGTGGAATCCTCCGCTTTTCACAAGTGGAATATGCCTTGCTTGAGTAAGTTATACCCACCCACCCACCCACACACACCACCGAAAGGCAACCCCGAAGCCAGAATCAGAACACCAAAACAAGGGAAGAACACCCACACACCGACAAGTAAGTAGGTAAACCCTCCTAAACAAAAGTAAGCCAAAGCCTCGTAGAAATTCGTCTTCCGTCTTTACCATGCATGGAATGGACTGCCCAGCTTTGAGGAAGTGTATACAGCTTAGCATCTCCGCCTTGTAAGAAGAATCAGACACCCAGAGACTCCGAGACCCCTCAACTAAGGCATATATCTTAAAACATATCTAGGATCCCTGATATGATTCCAGGCACATTCTTTAATTAAGAGGTTTTGGAGGCTCTGGGCACAGCGCATTGGGCGGATCGACTACTTGGAGGATCACGGGACTTAGTAAGTCCGGTTATAAGTACCTCAAGTGGACGTATAAGTGGTTATAAGTATAGTTACCTTATTTATAACCCTAGTTACCCTAGTTACTAAGTCCCATGATCCTTTACGTATGAAGATGACAAGACCGAGCCGCTCCCGCGCGGCCGCCGGCCCCAGAGCCAGGAAGCACCGAGCTTCGGCCAAAGTACAGCCTGGCTTCTGGGTCGGTAAAAAGATGTATACATGTGCATAACTAGAGAAAGAGAGAGCGAGAGAGAGAGAGAGAGAGAGAGAACAAAAAAACAAAACAAGAGAGAGATGAAGACAGAGAGAGATAGATATGTTTTTATGGGTATTAATAAAGTTCTACTTGTGTACAGATTTATGTATATGTTTTACTTGGTTTACTTGTTTATGCTACCACATTCACATAGCGTATGCATTAACGTATGTATGCATATACGTATGTCCGTCTGTCTGTCTCCTTCTTGCTGAATATTTGCTGTGTCGGGTGAGGTTGCTGTGTTTTGTGCGTTTCGGAAGGACTTTAGGACTTGTGGGATTTGGAAGCGAGATTCTTCTTCGGTTTAGGCTGAAGTCTTTGATGATGGCAGCTCAGTTTCGGACTTCAGAATGGCGACACCATTGAAACGTGCTAACTGCTGAGTGCGGGCAATACCATGGCTCAGCTTCTTGTGATCGAGTTCTGTTCATGTCGCCCCGTTGCCAAAACCAAAATTTCAAGGCCTACATTTCCCAATCATGATTTGCAACAAAGCAGCCACAAATACATGCTCAAAGCCTGTGGAAAGCTCAGAGTTGTCAGCGAGACGTTTTTGTTTCTATCTTTTTCTGTGGAGCTCACCTACGATGGTTCTGCCGCGATGCATCTCCGCTTTGGCTGCCAAGCCATCAGCATGTCCGTCCGATGCCTCATGCGGGTTGGAGCATCGCAGGTCACAGGACCCTGAACCAGGCTCACAGTATCAAGCAGAACTAGCAAGTGACCGACAAGCTCCAGCTTTCAGATGGTCATGCTGCGATAAAAACACATTGCCACGTCGATCTGGGTAAGCTTTAGCAGCAACTGGCAATAACAAACAGTTAGCTTATTCCATCGCATGGGTCGTTGTCTCAATGTATTGCTGTTGCGAATACTCCGAGAAAGCCATGCCGGAATGCATACCCGAACCACCCAGAATCTTTAATAGGACAAGCTGCCAGCTGCGAGGCAAGGGCGTAGCTTTGACCTGAGTCGCGACATGTTTGCGTGACCGTTTGCTTCGGCATGATGCGTGGGTACGTGCCGACAAAAATTTGCAGCCAGCAGGCGCTCCTCGTGACGCACCTAGGAATCAATGCAACGCAAATGAGCTCTTCGCACTAGACTGCAGGCTGACTGCAGGGTTTCGACATCTAAGGCAATGCGTACAGTGCCCTATGATAACCGAGGACATGGTATACCGGTTGGATCTCACTGAATGACTTCGGGAACCTCGGATCTTTCAGGCTGACAAAATCCGCCCGAGAAGCCTACCAGGATTTGGAAGCGCAGCTCTCTGAGCAAAGACTATACGGATAAAAGCCGCAAAATTACAGCCGATGTGTGCTCACAACGTGAAATCTTATAGACGAAAGTTACGTCTTGATGGTGCTGCGCCGTGCTGCCTGCATCATGTGATCCACATCGACTGGCTGAGGAATCGGGCTGTGTTCCTTTGTGCGCCCACAACATCACACAAGCACATTGCGCCTTTCGCTGAGAGTTCTGAAGGATCTATGCGCTGCACGGCGACAGGTGCGACACCTTAACACAAATAGCTGTCCTGGGCAGCGTTGGATGCGACGGCCAAAACAGCTTCCAAAGCCTGCATTCAATGAAAGCGGTTGTTGCAGTTCCAACCAGCAGCTTCCCAACATGGGGACACCCGAGATATGCACAGTGCAGTCATCCTGGCCTCTATGCAACCCCCACGTACATTCCGAACCTCAGCTGCCGAATTTCACAGCATGTGCACGTGTTGAACCTCCCGAGTAGCTTGCAATGATCCTGGGGCACTGCCTTTTGCCTGACGGTGCCTTGTGTCTTGGGGGCTTGGGCTTTCGTTATTGCTATTTTTTGCTATCAGCAAAACATCAGACGATGCTGAGTCGTGAGTGCCGAAGGGTGGCAGGGACCGACATGTCGCCGCGGCGCTGAGCCGCCGAAATGCCACCGAGACGTTCTTCGCCTCAACTTAGAACGTAATTAAGCAGGAAAACAAACATTGGTTTCATAATGTTAATAGCTTGTAGACTTTGAACCCGTGGCGCTAACATCTCGAGAGCATATACAGTATCGCATTTACCGTGGAGCTGCCCCAGGCAAGACGGCCCAAAAAGCTGCCGGCAGCGGCCGCTGCAGCATACGTGGCTGACACCTGCAAAGAAGCCCCACCCTTCAAAGCACTGCAACAACAAGCACGAATATCAAGTGGGCAAGAAAGTCTGCATCTACACATGCAACACAAGCAACAGCTTCCTGTTGTTTCAAAGTGTGAAATCGTGCCGCGGAAATAAGTGCTTACAAGTGCTTACAGTGTGCCTCGGATAAGTGGTGCTTGCGAACCAACTGCACCACGGGGGAAGTTTCCGGCAGGGCCACCTTTGCAAACTGCGCATGGATGGGAATGGAGACACTTGCCGGTGCCAACCTTGCAACTGCTTGCAAATCCTGCAACTGGGTGGCCTCGAAAACACCCAGCTGCCTGCCAACGCCCCATAACACTGCACAGTCCTGCAACAAGTGCGATGCAATATGATGCAATCGCGTCTTATGACCGCTACGTTGAATTCAAGGTTGTCCAGCCCCGGACTATGACGATTACCACTGCTACCAGTCTATGGTGTTTCTCCGTATACACAAGAACCCCAAGGAACCCTAATTGAGAGAACTGCCCACGTCGTAACCGCCCGTGTCCGGGCAGCGCTGAAGCATGGACTCGTTTGCCAAAGCAGGCCTGGGTGGTGTCACTTGGGAAATGCTTGATTTCATGCATCATGCATTTTAGATACCTACAACAAAACTTTTTACCCTGCTTTGCAAGTAGAAGGAAAGCAAATCGACGAGTTTCAAGCCGCAACCGAGCTGCTGCAAACGCTCCGATGCCCGAGCGGGCGCAGAGCCCAACAAGTCGGCAATGGCGGCCCAAAACGTTTCCTTTAGGGTTTAGGGTTTAAGGTTTAACGGTTTAGGGTTTGGGGGTTGAGGGTTTAGGGCTTGGGGTTTTGACACGGCATCTGGTTGCAATGTGGGAACTTCCGAAGCTTCGGGGGGTGCCCATAGAAAAGGATCTCACTTTTTGAGCTTTAGGTTAGGGTCCCCTATTTTCGGAAATCTCCATATCATGACAAAGCCTGCGCTCGACTACTTTATGGGACATGGGGAGTCGCGGGCTGGAAACGCAAGCAAAATCAAGCAAGCGGCTGTGTTGGGTTGGATGTCCACGGCCTGGAATCACCATGCAAAACCCCATCGAAATGCAAAACCTGTAGCTGATGGTGTACTGCACAGATGGTATTCAAATGGTAGACTGGTAGACAAACCACACCCCAGAACTGAACACTGCACAAACAACAGTTCAACAACGCGGACCCAAACCATGTTTCAAAGTGGTGCGCCATGGCAAAACACCACGTACGAACGAACACCGAGACATATAGACTTGAGGCCTTTTTGGCACTCACACTCAGACAATACCAGGCAAGGTCAGTAGAAGGTTCTGTGCCCGTGCAGCTGCTTCTTGCGAACATGAGATCATGAACGAAAGCAACAAAAAATTGCATGTGTCTCTTGGAATGCATGTCGTGGCCAAGTGCTCATGTTCCATGAAGTCCCATGCCAAACCCATGCCTCAACCGCCTCAGCCACGGTTGCTTCGTCCGCCTCACTCGGCCGGGTGTCCAATGCGTCAGGTGCACAGCCATACCGCAACTATAGCTTCCGTGCCAAGCTGCAAAAGCCCCAAGCAGCACCAGCTGTTTCAGTGCTTCACCTCGCGGCGATCCCCGGAACACAAACAACATACAGCCGGCGCAGGACCACCCCGATCCATGTCGCCGATGTCGTCGCTCTCCGTTACAACAAAGCGCATGACAAGCCACTGGGTGGGAGAAGCAACTCCATGGATGTCGTGGCGTCATCGCCCATGCCGTGTGGTCCTATGTATCCTTTGTCTTTAACCCCAGCATCTCGCAACCCCATAAGGACGGCAGGCCGACGTCATCAAAAGTGAAAAACATGCTGGCAAGTAACATAATAAAGGTGCTAGCAGCACGTGATGTCAGGATGGAAAGTAACCGCACCCCAAAGTGCAATAAACGGGAATGACACAGTGTGAATTGCCGATGGATTCTACCTGTCGTTCGCTGCCGACACACATTGCCTTGCATGTTGTGGCCACACGGTGGCATGTCACGCTTGAGCCCATGGAGGAAGAAACGACATCAGTTGAAATTGAAAAGTTGCGTGAATTCAAGACAAATTCGGTAAAAACAATTAAACATCTAGATCGCTTTCATGCTGTGGAAGACCGGGGATGTCGCGATAATGAAAACGTTGGAATTCAGCCAACAAGCCGCAAGTTGTGTAAATGCCCGAAGGTGGTGTGCCGTCATGGCAAGATTTTGGCTCCGACGGTTTTCCAGTAAATTTCACAAATTTTCTTTGCGATTTGTGGGTACGAACCCGGCATGCTGCTCATGTTGCACATGTCGTGTTGACAAACCTTTGTATGTAAGTTGAAGTCGCGGACCCAACCCCGTTAACGAACTAGCTCCACCCCATATGCTCGCATGCATACCCATACATACATGCAACATGGATGTGATGCAAGTGCTGTGCCCGAGGAATTACGAGGAAAAGAAGGAAACGCCACTGGGCACAAACGAAACTTAAGATGATGAAGTGGCCCCAGCGCATGTGCGCCGGCCAACTTAGAAAAGGGTGCTTGGCTGGATGCAGCGGCCCGTCGAAACATGTCGCCAAATTGCTGCAGAAGGACAATGCGTTTGATCGCTGCAATCTGCATCGTGCGAAAATAATACTATGTTTGCTGAAAAGGGGATAAAGGGGGCGCTTTTTGAGGCTCGGTTCGTCTTTTTGTTCGCTATGGTTTACATTCAAGAACCCGTGAGCCACCGATGCTGGGACAGCTAAACCTTCAGCAGCGGCTATTTGGCATTTACACGTTTCCACGACATCCACCAACTCAGATTCCCGATGGCAGAACAGCTGTTGCGCAAGTACCACAAGCACAGCCTATGCCGGTTTGGCGGCAATGCGGACCACCGCAGCACGTAGGCAGAGATGCAGGCACTTTGCAGTGGTTGGGGGGGGCAGACCGAGCTCGGAAACGGGCAAGGAGCCGGAGGAAGGTAACAGCTTTCGCGCTCCACCTACCGCCGATTTCTGCCAAGCACAACTAGGCGGCAGCGTCCGGAGTTGCAGAGTTCTGGGTACGTGCGCTGCTTCGCCCGGCGAGCGTGGCGCAAGGCAGCCCCGGCAGTGCGCCTGGCCTCACGCCGGGGCTTGCCGTTTGCTGTCAAGGGAGAGACGAGGGTCGTGTCAACCGCAACGCCTGCACCTCCCTAGAACTCCGGTGTTATGCGTGCGAGAGAGGCTCCACTCGAACTGCGAGAGAGGCTCCACTCGAACGTGCTGCAGCACCTCGTGAAGCTGGTGCCAGTGTTGCCACCACCAACGTCTTGGTGCAGGACCTCAATGCTGCTACCAATACCCCAGCTATTACTTCTAGCCCGTTATGCCCGTTTTTCCTCCGCCTACTTCGACGTTTTTTTGTTTTTTTTCTCATTCTTGTTGCTGTTTAGATCGATAATCCGAGTACCACGACGAACACAATTCACACCACTAACACAACCAGTCATAGTTTCCTCCCTGTTGGTTGTCGGAATGGATGTTTGATTGAACTTTACAGTGCCTACAGTGCCTTTAGTGCCTTTTTTGGGTGGCGTCGAACACGAAAACGTTTCTTTTTCGGGTCTGGAAAAGACACGTTTCGATTTTTTTGCCACATCTTAGTTTTTTCCACGTTTTCGCGTTTCAAGTTGGTGTGTCGGTTGTGTCGGTCGCCTTGAACTTTGCAAGTCAAACAGGACCAGCTCCCAGGAAGGCACGTCCGTCCAAGTTTAAACCGCAAACAAGCCACAAGCCCTGGAGGCTGCCCGGAAGCCTTCCGGCCCACGCAGGTGAGCGGTGCCACCACCACCACCACCACCACCACCAGCACCAGCAGCACCAGCAGCAGCAGCAGCAGCACCACCACCACCACCACCACCACCACGACTACGACTACGACTACGACTACGACTACGACTACGACTACGACCACGACATACCACGACCACGACTACGACGACTACGACGACGACGACGACTACTACTACTTCTACTACTACTACTACGACGACGACGACTACCACTACTGTTGAATACTGTTGATGTAGGAGGTCTTGCACCCGTTTAAGTGGACAAGCCAAACAGACACGCCACGCCCGCTTTTCAACATTGGCCGGTCATCCTCGGAAGTGCCGTGGGTTCCAATGGCAAAAATTTCGCACCACCCCGGTATTCATCATCCTATTCACTTTTTTTTACCCACACACCTTTTTGCAACCATCCACGCGGTCCCAATGCAGCAGGAGCTCCAGCGGTGAGCTCATTAGGCAAGGCGGGAAACGAGGGGAGCCGGCTGTGAGGAATCAGCGAGGACATCGCTGAGCAAGGGCGGCTCGCCGTCAACATTGGCCGTATTGGCGATTGGCAGGGAGAGCAAGCTGGTAGCAAAAAACCTTGCTGCCGCGACCGTCAACAACCCCGACCATCGTGCCACATAGGCAACGACAGCCGCTGCGTGCTGCGAAGGGGCGGCATTGCGAGCCCGTGCTCGGGCCAAGAGCCGAACGAAGTTGGCTGCTTCTGCACTCCAGCGTCCGCCGACCTCGATGCCCAGCACGACCAAGCGACACCGCGCGGCACGGCTGAACTCCGGGTAAGTGCGCTCCTTAGACCTGCGAGCCTCGGCAAGGGCTGCGCCGGCAGTAGTGCCCCTGCGGCGGTGGGGCGCCCCAGCTGACGTCAGGGGGGAGACTAAGGTGGTGTCAACCGCGAGCTGGGAGCCACCCCACAAAGGGAGTCCGTTAGCAATAACCTGAACGCGCCTGTGATCATGCCTGGCAGTCTGGAGGTTGAGGTCGCGGACAAGCACATTCGTAGCAACAGCTGCGCCGGCTTCACGGCAGACACGTGCAGCGGCGCGCTCAAGGGGCCCTCCTCCTCCTCGTGCTCGTAGGGTGCCAGACCGCGGGCAAGCAGCGACATGATCACCCAACACATCAAGCGGACGCTGGCAGCGGCATCTGGCAGGGGCAAGCGGCAGAGGAAGGCGCAGGCGGCGGAGCAGCAGGACGCGGAACGGTGCCGAGTCAATGGCGAGCTCGGGGCCAGTAGGACGGACAGTGAGAATCCTGCCAGCGAAGGGCCCCGACTGCGAATCCAGCAGTGCGAGCTCGGCAAGGCCAACGCGGTGGCGATGCACAGCGAAAGCGAGATCATATTCACTTTCAATGTTAAATAGGGGGTGCGGGGTTACGCTCCAATGTCGTGTGACCTGTTAGGCACACATAGGCAAACGGTGCAGGATTTCCTCCATCAACCGACAAGATCCTTCTTGCTGAAATGACCAAAGTAGCCTGTGTCTTTACTGGGCTGTACCATGCTTCTTGTGACGGGTACCATCGCCATGCAAACCAAGCCCGATGCATGTCCAAGAATGCGATACGGCAAGCTTGTTGGCACGGCTGGTTGCGATCGGTACGGCCCAAGACCACACAAGCCGACTGTGGTTACAGGCTTCCAGGATGCGACTTTTCTTTTAGCATCTGAGGTGCCCGATACATTGCCTGCTGTTCACATCTTGACTTGCCAATGCGTCAGACACAGCTAAACGTCGTCTTCACATGTTGCTGCCCTGCTTCTAGGCCCCAATTGACCTAGGCCTGACGTAGTCGCCCCCCATAGTGCACTCGTCGCCTGTTCTCGGGGGCCATCGAAGTTCCAATGATAAAAATCTTGCGCCACCTCGGTATCCATCATCTCAATCATCCTTAATGACGACGACGACTACTACTACTCCTACTATGACTGTAACTACTACTAAGTTACTACTGCTACTTTCACCCTGAGTAACACCACCACCACCACCACGACGACGACGACTACTACCCTCAACGGCAACTCAACTGGCGAGCAGCCTAGCGCACGCTCCGCGTGCCATTCCATCGGTGCAAGGATGCACGTTGCACCGCTGGGCGAAAGGGCGTTGGCGACCCGCGAGCAGGAACCTTGGCCAATTGCCGAAGCAAGGCAACGGCCTCGTGGCTGAACTTGCCGCCAACCCCTCGCGAAGGCAAACCGGGCCGCAGCCGAGCCGCGTCCCGGCCCGCCCATCTAGCAGTTTCGGGCAAGCGATAGGCAATCAGCGCAACGGTGGAAAAAGGTCCAGTCCGTGAGAAAACCTAAGCACTACAAGTGTGCAACAACCGGCGACTGCAAGCTCCGGGTGCCTGCGAAGGTGCTTGCCTTTCGCCGACTGCACAAGTGCCGTGCCTGCGACACGATCCGCATTCGATTGCGTGCCGCCGGCCCGCGTGACGGGGGACACCAGTGTGTTGTCGACGGCCGCCTGGGCACCGGGCACCTTGCCAAAGTGAAACTTCCATTCAAGGCCATTTGCCAAAACCTCGTTGCGGCGGCCGTCGGTCAAGGGCACGTCAGAATTCATGTCCCGCAGAAGCACGTTTGGTGCCACTTGTGCCGCTGCTTCGTGGCACGTGCGCGCAGCAGCTCTCTCCAACACTGCCCCGCACATTCCGAAAACACCGGCCTGTCGGCAGCGTGCGGTGGTCGCCAAAGGCATCGACAGCGCCTTCACACCGACAAGGCACAGGCAATCACCGGAGCAGCACTACGCGGAAGCAAGGCGCTCGGGAGTGGGCGCCTCCCGCATCCTCCCGCTGTGCTAAGCGCGGGACATGCCCATCATGATGGGCAACACGTCCAATGGCAAAGATTGTTAAAAAAATATACAACTAATAGCAGCAGTATTCACAGCAGTCGTCGTCGTCGTCATAGTCGTAATGGTAGTAGTCGCCGTCGCCGTCGTAGTAGTTGTAGTAGTCGTCGTCGTCGTAGTAGTAGTAGTAATAGTAGTCGTAGTAGTAGTAGTAGCAGCAGCAGCAGTAGTAGTAGTAGTAGTAGGAGGAGGAGGAGTAGGAGTAGGAGTAGTGATAACTAAGGAGGAAGAGGAGGAGTCGTCGTCGATGGTGTGGTAATAGCATGTAATAGCAGGTTGGTAGCATTCGTAAACACATACTAATGGCACGCGAAAAAGTAGTAGTACCAGACAACAGTAATTGAAACCGTAGTAGTAGTAGTAGTAGTAGTAGTAGTAGTAGTAGTAGTAGTAGTAGTAGTAGTAGTAGTACTAGTAGTAGTAGTAGTAGTAGTAGTAGTAGTAGTAGTAGTAATAGTAGTAGTAGTAGTAGTAGTAGTAGTAGTAATAATAGGACTAGGAGTAGTAGTAGTAGTAGTAGTAGTAGTAGTAGTAGTAGTAGTAATGGTAGTGGTAGTAGTGTAGTAGTAGTAGTAGTAGTAGTAGTAGTAGTAGTAGTAGTAGTAGTAGTAGTACTAGTAGTAGTAGTAGTAGTAGTAGTATAGTAGTAGTAGTATAGTAGTAGTAGTAGTAGTAGTAGTAGTAGTAGAAATAGTAGAAATAGTAACAGTAGTAATGGTAGTGGTAGTGGTAGTGGTAGTAGTGGTAGTAGTAGTAGTAGTGGTGGTGGTGGTGGTAGTAGTGGTAGTAGATGGCGGTAGTAGTACTAGTAGTACTAATAGTAGTAGTAGTAGTAGTAGTAGTAGTAGTAGTAGTAGTAGTAGTAGTAGTAATAATAGTAGTAGTAGTCATCGTCGTAGGCCCTGGCTGGCCTTGACGAAACCTGCGCCTTCTTTCGCGGCATCTTTCTTAAATCTTGTGTGGATCCTTCGCGCAAAACACTGGTTTCACAGAAACCCACAAACTCTGACCCTGCGGCTCGTGGTACGACCGTGATGACTGAGTGCCGCTGACCATTGCATGGGCGCTCGAGGCTCCGCCCCCAGCCCCCGGCCGAGCAGGTGAGGGAGGGTAAAACATCCCGGCATACTAGGACCGTGGCCACGACTCCCCGCTAATGACCTTGCTGCCGTCAGGCAATAAAGGTCCCCCACCCACAACCGTTGAGAAGCACAGCGTTTTTTGGGATTGTTGCAAGCAAAGTCTGTTCACAAATTTGGCTTGATCTGCTCCTACCCTGCCCGGGCCAGCAGATGCCCACACAGGTCCACGATTTCGGGTCTAGAGGGTTTAAGGTTACAGATTGATGGTTCACAGTGCTATTTGGATACTGACAGTGATGGCGATGGTGATGATTGCGACGACGGGGCACACCTGTTGAAAGAGGCTGCCAGCTGTGTCTTTGCGTCTTCGCGCAATCCAGTCAAGCCTGAAACCATGGCCTCGGGCGTACTGCGGCGAACGCACGCGATACTGTTCCCGGCATGTTTCTGTGCAATGTTGCGATAGCATATGTACTTTCCTGCGGTTTCGGTGGGAGCGTAGACATGTCCTCCATAACCTTGCGTGTGTGCGCACGTGTACCAGATATACTGATATGACAGTGATCGAGTCTCGGTATATACATATATATATATATATATATATATACATATATACATCTATACATATATACATATATACATATATACATATATACATATATACATATATACATATATACATATATACATATATACATATATACATATAAACATATAAACATATATACATATATACATATACATATATATATATATATATATATATATATATATATATATATATATACATGTGTAATATGTTTTGTATATTCGTTTGTTTTCTGATACTTAATTACTTGCTGGAAAATGAGCATTGATCTAAATATCCTTGTGTGCAGATGTATGCAACTTTTCAAGATGCATCGCAATGCGTCCGCGAAATATTCGCGATAGGACAACAAGAATGCGTCAGAGTTTGAAAAGAACAACAAGGACTTGTTGCGAAAGCCAGCATTGCAGGCCAGAAGTTCCATTCAACGACAACCTTCAGCATGCAGTCCCAATTCCGCCCTTCCCCTTGCACAAAATGGCAAATCGATCCAGCCTGCGGCAGTTCGACAGCACCACCGATCCTTCAGCTGCTTGCGATGGCCGGCTACCGCTGCTCGGCGAACTACACCGGCGGAGACTGACACGTCGCCGAAATCCCGCACAGCATTTGATTTGACCAAAACGATACTGATTAGCAGCGCTCGTCGTCCAAAGCATGCAAGCACCGCTTTTGCACCCCGGTTCTCGGCTATCGCGATCGCAGCTTCTGAACAAAAGCCGCTGTGGCCCCAAGAGCTCGCCCGCCCGGCGCACGTGGCGATCTCTGGCAGTCCGCCATCACGAACACAGCCTCGGCCGCCTGTGCAATTTTTCCACAGGTCGACAACTCCTGGCCACGTTTCACTGGACACGGCGCCGATCCCGCGCGTCGACTCGCTTGTGCCAGAGACCCAGGACTGGGCACGACCCAACGTCCGCGTCAGGAAAATAGCCCGTCCGGATATGTCGGAGCGTTCCGTTCAAGTTGGCGGCTTGCGTGGATGCAATATGGGCTGTTGCTACCCGATTGTAAAGAAACCGCTGCCCAATCTCTTTCTGCTTGGATGGCCAGATCCGAATGCGCACAAGCCGAGACTACAGCATTGCCTCGACTATAGGGGCAGCTATCGAGGCACAGATTTCGGGCTGAGGATTTTTCGCGCGTCGTGGTAATTTCGTCGCTAGACTCCGACCAGAGAGCAGGATGCGGAGTCTGGGCTTAGGATCGCACACCGGAAACACTTGCAACGCTAGCATCGGGTTGTGCTTTTTTTCACTTCGCTGGGCGATGCGAGGAGGGTAGCAAGCCAGAGAGCCCTCTGGGCCCTCTCTGTCAGCCCCAGCGAGATGCACGGATTGGGGAATTGCTGTTGCAGTAAACGAATTGAAGGATTCTGGGACACATGAGAGATTCCTCGATATCCGTGGCTGACAAAGGCTCTCTGCTTGAGTCCATCGAGACCTGATCTTAGAACAGGCTCGAGTCCCGTACTGCTTGCTCAGCGCTCAGCAGACTTATTATTGATTTTGGGTTTTAAGGGTTTTAGGACTTATAAAGTTTAGGTCAAAACCCAGCAACTGCATGTGGATGTAGTCTTTGCAGGAGCTGTGAAGGATGATTGCGGCATGCTCCACCATGAACCATTGCCATTGTACACAGATGCGGGATTCCACCAACCCTAACAAGAATCGCAAGCCTGCAGCTTGCACCCAAAGCCAATTGGAAGTTTCCGAAAATAGGGTACCTCACATAGTACCCTAAATAGTAGGATCCTTGTTACAAGGACCCCAAAATAAGGTACCCCCAATTTTCGGAAGCTCTCAATCGGCTTTGACCCTGACTTATAGCAAAGACCCTGCAACACTGGAGCCTGAAGCCTGAAGTTGAGACACCTCCTGGACTCCCAACTACCCCTGTTTTGTCGCCGCTAATTACCTCTTAATGAGAAATCTTAGAGCCCTTTAAGGGGTACTTGGGGAGTGCTGGCTTTGGCAAACACCAAACACCAACGCGAAGAAAACGTATGAAACATTTCTGCATACCCCTATCAAGCCCAATAAACACCCATATTACACCCATTTACAAACAGCAAGCGCAACCATTCCCCCCCAGGTTCATTCCTGACCTAAAGTGTCAGGGGACCTATAGTAAGTTTGGCTATCATGAACGTAACTACACGCATTCACGTTTACATCACCCTCGCAAGGGCACCTCTAAACCTACTTACAGTGCAAAATACTGCAAGCCCCAAGAAACTCTTTCCAGCAACCATCTAAGTGCCCTGTAAACACGCTAAACTAAACCCTAAACCCTCTTTAGGGTTTCGGTGCCCTCCGCTTGGGTTTCCCAAGCTGGTCATCGAGACAATCCACGCTCAGGCCGGTGCCGATCGCAAGCATCGCCTCCCAAGGCACTGCCTTAAATTCACATCCTCCTAGGCGCCTTAAGGGTCTATGACTTGTGGTTTGGATACGTGCGGCAACAAACATATGTATAGAGAGAGAGAGAGAGAGAAAGATAAGTACATAGATAGATGGCACTCTACGTAGACATACATATATACAGACAGGCAGGTAACACTATCTTTATAATTGTGCATATATATATATATATGTAAGTATATATGTATAAAGAGAGATAGATATAGACATAGATAATCGACACAGACATAGATATTAACGCTTCATTTTGGGTTGTTAAGGAACAGACCCTGAGCCAAATCACACGAAGGTTCGCTGTATGTAGGTTTGGGGCACCTGTGGGCCAGCGAGGGCATCGGGAGGTCTTGGTAGGGCTCGGGGGGTGTAGGTTCAGGGCTTCAGAGCAGCTCGTGAGCGTTGGGATTTAGGGTTGGGGTTTTGGATGGATTCGGATTCTGATTTGGCTTGGAAAAAGTTGAAGCACCAAAAAACCCCTGAAATCGAGGTCCCCTGCCACAGGGGACCCTCCAGAACTTTTAAACCCAAAGGGCCTGCAGATACTCAAAAGCCAAGATTCGAGAGCTCCAAAGCACCAAAAAAGCTTGAACTTTGCCGGCTCACCATTTAAACCACAGCAATCCGAAGAGAACGCAAGTCGCCAAACCAAATCCGAACCCAAAACCCAAACTCGACTTTCAAGTAAGTACATCGAGTTAAAGTAGCATAGCTAGTGTTGCATAATTACGTTGACTGTACAAGTAGTTGCCATATACAGAAGCACCCTGCTGACTACGTCCCCTGACCCTTTGAGTAGAAGCGGTCCGGCCAGGAGGTTCATGGATAGTTATAACAAGTGGGGTTAGAAGTAAGGCAACTAATTATAGTTAAATGCCATATTAGGGGACTTATAAGAGAAGGGGAGTAATTAAGGTAACTATAGCTATAAAGGCCATGTTGGGGGACTTATGAGATGAGAAGGGGTCCCACCAGGAGGTTCATGGAGACGAGGGAGATGAAAAGGGGCATCCACTGCCCCTGCGTGGTCTCCAGCGTCCAGGAGGCCAGCCTGCAACAGATCCGGCCGACCCTGGGTTTCTTTTGGGTTTAGGGTTTAAGGGTTCAGGGTTTTTTCGGGGTTTTGGGTTTAAGGGTTTGGGTGTTTAGGGGTTTGGGGTTCTTTTGTGGTTGAGGGTTTGGGGTTTAGGGGTTTAAGGGTTTCAGGGTCTAGAGGCTTCGGGTTTAGCTGTTTAGGGGCTTAAGGCTTCAGGGGTTTAGCGGCTCCTGTCATGCTCATTCCGGGCAGAGCTGCAGCCATCCCGCGTTGTCTCACAAGCGTCTTAAGTTGCCGAATTCCTTCGGATCCCATCCCGAGCGGCGATCTAACATAGGGGTCCTAATCATTAGAATATAGGGTTTTGAGGCCCATTCTACTATACTTCTAGCCAGGAAACCCCTACATAGTATAGGCAGTTATGGAAGCACTTGTTTCAAGGCAGAAGTTGGTGGTTTCGTTCGGAGTTTACCTCAAGTGCGCGCCTTGGGAATCCCACGCCGGCCGTGGTGGCCAGGGTGTTGCCCACGCCGGACAGCGCCCCAGAGTACTGCCGAGTGAGGTCCTTGGTGAGGCAAAAGGCAACGGGACAAACTTTGGACATCCAGAACGAATCCCCGAACCCTAAACTTACCTTTGGTTAGTAGGGAATGGAGGAATGGGGTACAATTACAACTACTACTACTTCCATTCTTCCATTCCCTACTGAACAAAGGTAAGTAAAACCCCAACCCCTTTAATCGTTAAGCCTCAGGGTTTTTTGGGCACTCAGTGCGGGGCCATGTAGTTTGCGAAGTATCCGCCTGCATGGAATGCCTGGCTGACCTGCCAGCAACGACTTCCACGGACTTCAAGGTGTAGAGGGTTTTGGGGTTTCGGGTCAGAGCTTACAGTAAACAGACATTCAGCAAAACTCTGAAATCGTCAGCTGCCAAACGTCATTCGGCCCTAAACCCTAATCCGAAACCCACTACACCCTCAAACCTTAACCGAAAACCCGAACTTCGCATCGGCAGAGGCCTTGCAAATGCCGAAAATCGTTGTGAAAGCCCATGGCGACTCCACGCCTCTCTCAGGGCAAACTGCTGCTGCTGGAGGTCCAGGGGAAGTTGGCTTAGGGGTTCCTTTAAAGGGTTTAGGGGTTATAGGGTTTGGAATTTAGGGTTTAGGGTTCCCTTAAAGGTTTGAGATTTAGGGTTCAGGGTTTACCCATAGGCCCCAAAGTAGTTCCTTTTTGGGATCACCTTATAGGATTCTAAATATGATCCCCGAAAAGGAACTGCTTTGGGGGCTTAGGGTATTGTTACTGTTCTTTTGTAACTGATACTAACAATGCTTTAGTACTTCTGCCATACTTTATCACATATTGCAATTACAGTTAGTATTACCATTACTATGGATATTGCAATGACAAAATACTTACTGATGTTTGTTAGTACAGTTACTAGCTGTTCAAAGTAATGATTGCTGGTAAGACGACGACGACGACTACGACTACTACTACTACTCCTACTCCTACTCCCACTCCCACTCCCACTCCTACTGCTACTGCTCCTGCTCCTGCTCCTGCTCCTGCTCCTGCTCCTGCTCCTGCTCCTGCTCCTGCTCCTGCTGCTGCTGCTGCCGCTGCCGCTGCTGCTGCTACTGCCACTGCCACTGCTACTGCTACTGCTACTGCTACTGCTACTGCTACTGCTACTGCTACGGCTACGGCTACGGCTACCGCTACCGCTACTGCTGCTGCTGCCACTGAAAGCCACTGCCACTGCTACTGCTACTGCTACTGCTGCTACTGCTACTACTACGACTACTACGACTACTGCTACTACTGCTACTGCTACTGCTACTGCTACTGCTGCTGCTACTGCCACTGCTGCTGCTACTGCTACTGCTACTCCTGCTACTACTGCTACTACTGCTGCTGCTACTACTACTGCTACTACTACTACTACTACTACTACTACTCCAGCTGCTACTACTACTACTACTACTACGACGGCTTCTTACTACTCTCAAGAATATATTACTAGAACTGCTACGTACTGCAACTGCTGCATGCTATTGCTCTGCATAGTGGATACTGGTACCAGACACGAGATACCACATTGTATAATTACAGTACTGATTTATATACTGCCTAAAACCTATCACCAAACCTAAGAGCTCATGAAAACGTCGGACCAGCTCAAAGTAAAGCCCAATAACCTAACAACACTAAGCAACATGTGGAAACGCTTGACCAGAACGATCAAACATCTTAACGATCCTAGACCAAGGGAACCGTGCCTGAGGCTGAAAGGGGCTGCATTGTGAGGAGACCTGCCAGCAAGCAACTGCAGACCTTGGTCAGGCCAGAACATCAGCGAGTCTAGGGCTTTGGGTTTTGGTCTTGAACCTGGTTCCACTCTTGGCCTCATTGACTAAGGCCTCAAACGGTGGGAGTAGGATGACTCTATTTCATAAATACTCTGGTTTGGAAGTCTTACACATACCTTCGTCCTGTCTTTGGAGCACCTTGAAATCGATGCAGGATTTTAACTTTGGGGTTGGCGGCTTTGTCTTATCATGCTTTGGGGATGCTTGCTTCCTCACAACTTGCTGCGGTGAAGGCTTCGGCTTCAGGGGTGCAGACTTGAGGGTTTTAGGGTCTCGGAGGCCTCAAAAGGTGGGATGAAGGCAGGTGGGATATTCCTCCCAAATAAGAGTCCTTATATAAGGGATCCTTGTTCCTACCTACCTTCATCACACCTGTTGAGGCTTCCCAGGGTCTGGTTCCGGAAGTTCATGTGACGTCGCAATCTGCGCGGCGTGAAATCCCGAAGCCGGCGTGGCCACCAACTTGTCGTGCACAAGCCGAAACAGTACATGACCTGAAACTACTATCTTATACTTCGAAACACTCGTAAATCTGGTTACAAGTTGTTATTAATTATTTGTTGTTCAATATTACAAACATTGTCTATATTCTATGATGTACAAACCTTAGGTCCCCGAAATTGCCTAAGCCCAAATGCTCGATCAAACCCCAGAAAAAAAGCCCTAAAAGGCACCAACAGGCCGCGTGAAACCCTCGAAAACCCCTCTGTGATGAATGCCTTGCAAAGCCCAGACCCATATGTAGGGACCTTAAAAATTAGAATAGGGTTTTGGGCTTCTTTATAGTATACTTATAGTCAGGAGCCCCAAGCAAGAATACTGGCAACAAGTATATGCTGAGTTGTCCTTTAAGCCCCTTAAAAATTATGTACTATTCTGGTTCCTACAAAATAGTAGGGGAAATTGAAAGAGATCCCAAAGGACAACCCAGTCTCGGCTTCTATAGTAGGCCCTGGTGGGTCTGAGGGGGGGTGGGGCATCTGAAGTCGGAGCTGAGTGCTGCGCCGAATGCAGTGCAAAGCCCTGGCCCCAGAAGCAGACTCTTCGAGGTTTATAGGGTTTACCCTAAGGCCCCAAAGCAGTTCCTTTTTGGGGGTTCATATCTAGAATCCTACAAAGCAATCCCAAAAAGGAACTACTTTGGGCTCTATGGGTAGGGTTTAGGGTTCGAGGTTTGTATAGGATTTTCGAGGAACTTGCAGCCTCGAGCTGTGGCATAGAGCTCTGGGAAGATTTAGAGGTTCTAACTCTGAAATCATATGCGGTCATATAGGGTTTGTAGGGTACAGGCTTGAAGGGTATAGGATTCTGGGGTTTGCGGGTTTAGTAAGAGAGTCCAACAGCCCCAAATGAGGTGCGAGTATCTGCAAGAACACCAGGAGAAGTTCCATCAACGGGGATGCTGAGGTCATGTTGTTCTAAGCTGTGTACGGGAAGAAGCATGGGAGTGCCACATGTCATGCCCTTTTCGGCCACCTTACATGATCTTTCATCTAACCTGACACGATTCTACCATTGTAGAGTTTCTCAATCTTTTTTTGGAAAATGTAAACCGTAGACCCTGAAACCCCAGCCCGAAACATCAAGCCGTAATTGTAACAGCACCATAGTTATAACAGCAGGGCATCCGGGTCTTTGTGAGTGCGTGCCTCGTGCTGGGCGCTATCATAGCCGCAGTCTTGATGCGCGGTTTCCACAACGAGCCCGAAACAGCCTAGCCCCAAATCATGACCCTTAGGGTCCAGAGTACCCAGTGATCACGGGGTCTGTGTCAGAGCTAGAAGCGGTTCAGCAGGAGTTCAAAATACTGAACACTGGGGGAGAACATGCGGGTTGGTAAATTGTGAGTGTGTGATGGTTCGGTACTTGGGACCTTAGTGTGCCGGTTCGCGGTAGACATCTCGCACAAGCTGTGTCAATGCGACGCTAGATACTAAGGGACTTGCGATGACCGCCGGTTACGCGGCAAGTGTTCGCAACATGTACCGTCTGACAGTCCAGTTGCTCCACTGCCCGAAGGAATATCAGCCTTGGTATCAAAACCTTCGAATGGGAGGGACCCTTGAACTTCTGCATCCCCCCTCTGTCCCAAACGAGAATGAGCTCGTGCAAAAGCATTTCGAAGCGCGGCGGAAAACTCTTGTCGCGGACTGCTTTCTCTGTCTGCGGTAAGGCCCACCCTCAACGTTCTGAACACCCAAAACCTCAAAACTGTAAGTCCCATAACCCTCAACCTCTACACCCTAAACCGGCCAGAAACATGTTGTTGCAAAATCAGAAACTGCTAGGAGCTAGAGTTCAAGGTATAGGGTTTGGGTTTAGGGGGATTTAGGGTTTGGGGTTGCTGATCAGAAGCCCTCCCGACCGCGCGCCTGCAGTGACATGAGCCTCCAAGGGCTAGCGCACAGTATTAGTTTCAAGAAACAACAAGAGCGGTAGCCACATCAACAGCTACTGTATCAGGAGTCGGATATTTGCATAGTTGCATGTGCAATCGTGTGTATGGATGCGTGGCTGGATGGATTGACGGAGGGATGGATGGATGGATGGATGGAGGGACAAGGATGGAGGGATGGATAGACGGATGTCGTGCCGCATGCAGGCAGTCATGCATGACTACGCGCGTGTATTTTTACAGTGGTGCATGCATGCGAACGGTTCTACATAAATTCGTGCGTATGGTGATGGGATACAATCGGTTTCAGGTTTCGGAGCGAACTGATTCTGTGAACCGGAGCTATAAGTAAATAAGATTGGCTCTCCAGAGGCTCTGCACTGCGAGCCGTGAGCTTAGATCCATGACATGGGCTGAGATATCTCTTGGGGCTCTGTCAGTCTCTGACCACAACTGTCTGGCTGTGTCACCGGCACCGAGGAGTTGCAAGCTTGTGGTTGCTTCAACGGTCTCTGCTGAGCTTTTTTAAGCCCAGTCGCCTCCTTTCCATATAATATGTAGATGAAGTGAGCCGCACGCAAAGTGAGAGAGCCTTCAGTAGTTCCCAACGAGTAAGGACACTGCGACTGCGACCGTACACAAGGACATGCTGACACAGCAAGTCAAAATACCTTGACTAAGCTGTCGACTGAAGAACACGGTCAGCCCCAAGTGGGCGTGGAAGCCCCCCCGCCCAGACAGTCGACATCGCTCTTCAAAAATCGTCCTCGTGACAGTTTACTGCGACCCAAATGAAACGTGACTTCCATCACAGCTACACATGCCTATCGGCGAAGGGGCCCCTGAAAAGCTGCGAATACATCTGAAACGCTGCACGACAGCTCCTATTTGGCTTCGGTGCTTCGGGTTTTGGGTGCAGAAGTTTAGGTCCTGCTCGCCCAAACACAGCCCAAACCATGCCTGCGGCAGGAGAGCAGCGAGAAACCGCGGCCCAACAGCCTCAGGCTTGTGTCAAGCCGTGTCAATCCTGATCTCCCTGGTGCTTGGTAGAGAATGGGGGAATGGATCCCTACAGTAGTCACTATATAATCTCCAATAGTAGTCCCCATAACCCGTTCCCCCATTCCCTACTAAGAACCAGACAGTGATAGGCTCCGGAGGCGATAATGTCGTCACCCCGTGGAACTGAAACCCCTAGCCCTGTCATAGAACCGTAAACTCTTCATGATCAACCCTACATTACATCCTGAACCTAAAAACCGAGAGGACATAAACACGAACCGCCAGAAGAAAAGCCCTCCACCCTAACCCCAAAAATGAAAAGGCGACCCGTATAAGAGTTCTCTACCTGTGGCCGAAAAGACTTGCCTCCTCAAGGAACTATATATAGAAACCATAATAGGGAACCCTAAAACTCTAGGTCTTTTCGGATACAGGCAAACTCGGAGGTGCTTTTGAGGCCTTTGAAAAATATTAGTAGGTAAGATCCTCTTAAAGAGCCCAATAAGAGCGAATATAAACTGTCCCAAAACCCTAGTAAAGCCTACAGTCGACCCGAGCCCAGCACCGCTCAGGGAGGTTTTTGGTCAGCGCGCGAGCCGGGAGCTCTAGCCTGGGCCGCCGGGAGCTTCTCTTGGTTGTCGGGTATTTAGGGTTAGGGTTTAAGGGTATAGGGCGTGCAACTAGGGTTTATAAGGGTTTAGGGTTAATGGATTTAGGGCTTAGGGTGTATAAGGGCTTAGGATTAAGGGTTTTAGGATTTTGGGGTTGTGTATATTCGTAAAGTGCTTAGTAGTACGAAACAGTTGCACAGTCTTTCTGGAGCTATTTGGGGTCTTACAGGGGTTTATAAGAGCACAAAGCTTTATAAATGATTATTTTTTTCTGGTCTTTTAGGGTTGTATACGGTCTTACAGGGTGTTATCAGGCTTCAAGAAGGTCCTATCTACTTGGATACGGCCCTTAATCGTTATATGACGCTTTCAAGGCTTTTATAGGATTGTGTTTGGCCTTATACAGCATTCTAGGGTCTGATGCACTTTTCGGCAGTCTTGAAGGGTCTTACACGAGCTTTTGCTCAAATAGCTTTTTGGCAATACGCTTTCAGAGGGCTTTACCGGGTGGGTGATTGCATTTATTGGGTTTGGAGGGGTTTTGAAATTACAAGGGGCTTCACGGCTGTTTAAGTTAAGTGATTGGCGTTTAGATTATGCGGTGTGGAGTTGAAACAGACAAAAGCCAAGGCCAGGCCAATCGCAAGCAGTGTTCGCTCCTCTGTTTTGGCTTGATGCTTCCCTGATAGTAAGCAGTGTGCTACTCTCGTCCGCCTTTCTGGTGTTGATGCTCTTCAGTTCCTTGATCGCAGGCAGTGTGTTTCTGGTCTTTTCTGGTGTGGATGCTGTTCATATCCCAGTCGTTTTCCTCACACGAACTGCGGGTGTACTTCAAACATCAAACGACTTGACTCGGTTGAACAAGAAACTTCAACAGTGCCTCTCTGTGAGATCCATGAAGCACATGGAACAGGCTTTCGAAGTGAATGCGAAGCCACGGATTTCGGATCGCTAGACCGGCCCCAAAAGCCATGACAAAATGAGCATGTTCTCGATGTGCTTTTGGGTTCTGTGGGCGGGGATGCTGTGAATCGTAAACCCCAAACCCTAATCCTCAGAACTAATATAGAGTAGGGGTTCCTTTAAAGGGTTCCTTAAAGGGGATCTAAACCCAAAGATGCCCGACTGGAGTCAGGGAGCAGCGTGATCAGCGCGATGTGGAAACCGGCGGCCTGCTCGTCAGCATGAAGGCCAGAAACACAACAATGAACTCATGGGTTTAGGCGTTTAGGGCTTCCTAAAGACTCAGTATAGTATCCAGAACCACACAGATTTATGGCAAACATGGTAGTAATTCTTGAAGCTATTGCCACTGTGCAGAAACTAAACTACTCATGAGCATGCTTGTTACCAAGACTACCCTGCCAACCCCACAACCTGGACCTGAACAACTGCCGAGGGGACGCAAGTGCAATGCCTGAAGTAACCTAAGCTGTGACTCATGTTTCCTGTTCTGGATGGTGCAGGAGTTGATCCAGAATCAGTACGATAGAAGCTGTTGGGCGGAGGGCTTTGTATATATCAGATCATAGACTACATTTCTTGGTGTTTAGCATAGGTTTGAGGGATTGTGGTATTTACGGCTTGACATACCTTCTGTGCAGCACCAAAAGGCAATTCCTGTCCCATCGGAATACCGCATTGCTTCTATGGAAAACACCTAAGATGGGGGATCCGTTTGACATAGCTGCACCTCGGGACTCACTCCCAGCCGCGTATTGTAGAAAAACCTCGGTGGTGCCAGCAGATTTCCCTCCTGAGGAGACTCGTGACGACCTACGATCACAAGCAGCACATTTCCATGTCTTTGTGTGCATGCCGAAGATTGCTACGTCTGACCGGAAAGGAGACCCTGGCACATTAATCCTGAAGTCCTAAACACCGACGCTCCTGTCCGTCGACGATGTATCCTGATGTAGCATAGAAACAACCAGAAACGTTCAAAAGAAGAGCCCTTCCCACCTTCTCTGCCTACTACAGCGGCATGAAAATTCCAAAGAAAAATGCCACTCAACCTTCTCGTCTCGGCCCAGTGGCGGCAGCCAATCGAGAAAGTATTGCTGCCAGTTCCTGTGTGGCATGAGCCAGACCAGACCCCAACTGAAGCCCTAAATCCTCTCACTCTGCCCTCTGCAAGGATAAATGTCTACACCTCCAACCTGACCTGTGACTTTTGGGTAGGGTTTGTTGTTGTTGAAGCGCTTTTCTCCTAGGTCAAGAGTTTAGGGTTTGGAGTTTGGGGTTTGGTTTGGGTTTAGGGTCTGTAGTTCCGGGATTAGGGCTGCCTTGTGACCGATTTGGTCACGATGATACCGTGATCGCAAGAAGCACGAAACAAAATGCTATCGAATCCTGGCCATAGTCATCTGCATAAGATCTCGCAGAATAGCTGTGGGACACAACTGAACACAACTGAAAGGAGCGGTGCCCAGAACCGATACCTGAGGCAAGCAAGTCTTTTGCTGGTTCTACGAAGCTCGCCCACATTCATGCAGTGAACATGCCTGATGTAGGAACTTGATTAAGAAACCCTGGGCCTTTCTTAGGGTTCCTTATATGAATCCTACTACTTTGGGGTTATAGGCCCAGGGTTTGTTAATCAGGTTCCTACATTAAAGAAGAAACGCATAATAGTAATTCCTAATATGGAAAGCCTACATTCTACTAGATTGGTACATAGGACCCTTTGTGTAAAGAAGAAACGCCCGACCCTGAACCTGCACCTCACACCTCTCAACGAAGTAGAAGCGGCTGTGCAAAGTGTGCGAGGAAAAGCACAGCGACGCAGGGCTGCGTGAAAAAGGCGAAAGGTGGAAACCTTAGCAAGGAGGTGGGCGTCGGATCCAATTTGGAAGTTATTTCGTGCTTAGCTAGTCATTGAATTCAGAGAAATCGAGACCCAGCATGTGTACCTTGCAGGATCTCTTTACATACATGTCTACACGTGTGTGTGTGTACACACACATATATATATTTATTTATTTACAACTATGTATAATGTGTATATCTATATATACACACACATGCAAGTTACAGGTAAGACCCACAAGGGCCCGCTTGACTAGCTTCATCTGCGGCATGATGTTGCATGAGAAGTGCACCATTTGGTAAGGCTACCCCAGCATGGTCACCCATCCATACATCCATCCATGAATACATACATGCAGACATCTATACATACATACATACATACATGCCTGCATGCTTACATGCATCATGCAAGCAACCAGGTAGCCCGACGCCGAAGAAGAATAGGATGGACAAGATTTCAGTAGAATAGAAGAGAAAACCATAGGATAGGCTAGGATAGATTAGCATAGAGTCTGGAATAAACTACAAAAACTAGACTCGGAAGACAAGCACATAATGGACTTATTACAACAGAGTTGAAGGGAACGGCATGAGAAGAAGACATCCTAAATCCCAGAACCCCTCCCCTAATCGCAAGCGGCTCGCAGCGGTGAGGCTAACTTTTTCTGCTCCCGGCCGGTGTCCAGGACTCCGGCTTTCTCGAGCATGGCGAGCCTGGGTTAGGGCTCCTTGAAAGGGATCCACAAGGATTCCTGAAAGGGATCTATAAAGGTACTATAAAGGGGTTTGGCAGGGTTTAGTAGGGTTTGGGGCTCCGGCTTCAGAGCTTTGCGGATCAAGATTTCCTGTCTTAGCCTTTGGGATGGGGGCTTCAAGGCCTTGCTGGGTGCTGATACAGGTTGAAGGCTCAGATCTTATCCGTGCTTGGATGTTTGTATCTGTATTTAAATCCCAGCACACGCCCGTAGCCCTCCAGCCCCGAAGCCTAGAGCAGCAGAGAGTCTCGGCAGAAGAGGCGCGGCCGCAGTGTTTTGGCGACGAGGCGGCCAAGACGGCCCAAGCCTCACATCGATCCAAAACCCTTCTGTTCGAGGGCTATAAAGCCTGTAGGTACTTTGATAGTTGTGATGCATGATGCCCTATGTAGCTACTATACTTACTTTGTATCGATGACAGGCGGAGCCAACTACCCGCTACTACATTCCAAATGTACCCGTTTTGTTGTAGTCATCAAAAGGACTCTGCATTTAGGGCTTGGGCTTTTGCATGTTCGAAACTTTCTGGCCGAAATGATGGATTTAAGCCTAAAGAATTAGGGTCTTGTAGGCTTAACTCTAAAGAGGACTGTGCAACAACCGATTAAAGCGACTGCACATGGGGCTTTGCTACGGGGTCTGTCGCAAGTGGGGCTTAGATGCTAGCCGAGCCAAGCAAACGCTCAAACGGACGCAGCGCATGCCTGAAAACCATACACCAAAGGAAATGAGCAGCCCGACAACCCGCCAATACGGGGGCCTAAAGGCTTAAACGAGGGCTTTGCGGAGCTAATCTACGGAATAGCACGACTAGGTTTTTCCACACGCCTTAATTCAACCTCGAACCTCAAACTCATCGTTGCCCAAGCAACAGCTGAGAATCCGAAGCAGCACGCTCCGGTGAGATAAAGCCTGGTCTGCAACATCAAAACGAGGTTACCCATAGGCCCCAAAGTAGTTCCTTTTTGGGATCACCTTATAGGATTCCAAATATGAACCCCGAAAAGGAACTACCTTGGGGCCTTAGGGTATGTTTTTCGGGTTGAGGATGGAGTCAACAGAAATTAAGGACCTGCGGCTTCTGGCGTTTCCCAAACCCCTGATACGTGTCCGCAACGTGAGAATCCTATCCTATACTATGTAGAGTCTCTAACAGGTGTCTGAACTTACCAAATGAAATCCACACGTGGCAACTCTAACCAAAGCTCTGCTCTGCCAATACGGCCCTTGGGGTTTTGGGGCTTTCAGGTTTAGGGTGCACACCTCAAAGCCACAAGTTGTCTTGGTGTCCCATCGGGTCTTTGAGCTTCAACGAGATTTCCGGATTTTGTACGGGCTCTACAAGCTATGTAATGCAAGCCTAAACCCACGAAAGCCCTCATGGCGAAGGCATCACGAGACCGGTGCGGAATGTCAGCCCCGCAAAACGGAAAGCAGAATCGTCGACATATACCGATACCCTATACTAATCATTATAAGGCCCCCATTAGATGAGTTAAGTCGAGGCACACGGCTTTCCAGCCAAAGTTGGCCACCAAGGGCGGTCCAGCAGCATTGCCTTGCACTTGGGTCGAAGCTGCGCCCTCAATCCTCAAGCCGACCCATACCCGGATAAGATCATTCGGATAAACCTGTGGATTTCTTTTGGCCTTACGTGTTTTTGCACATACTCCGAAGGCGTCTTGTGGCATGCATAGTTCGCATGTTGAAACCCAACAGTCCTGAACAAACCTTAGGTCTAGGGCTTCGGACTGACTTCGGGGGCTCTTGTGAAGGAGCTCAGCTTAAGTTAGCATAATCAAGAAGCCAGGCTGTTTACTGTAATCTGTAGTCTCTACTCATGCAACGATATTCAGAATTGTGAGAACCACACAAACCGTTGCCGAGCTACAGAGGAGGAGTCCGGTTGCAGAGCCGATGGCCGAGATCGAGGACGCCCAAGAACGCTCCGATGGCAGCCTCGGCACAGCAAACAAGGCCCTCATATCGGCCTCTATGTGGGGGCCTTCCGAAAATAGGGGGCCCCAGAGTGGCACCCTAAATAGTAGGATCCTTACTATAAGGGCCCCAAAAAAAGGTACCGATCTTACACTCTAGCTTAGACGGCTTTGTCACAACCAAAGGCGAAAGGTCTAGGGGCCCGGCCCGATATGAATTTTTTCAGTGTAGGGTGCTCAGTTATAGCATGTTGCCAGGGGCTAGGGATAGGCGTCAAGCAGTTTGGGGTTTTGGGTCTCGCGAACGAAATAGGTTCTCGCTCAGGAAGCAAGAATTGCAGTAGGCACTTGGGATCAATGACAAATCACCCGGCTTCCCGTCGGACGATAACAGAAAACGACTTCCTGAACAACTAGGATAACAGTTGCTAAGTAAACAGGCTTTACGGTTTTCGGCTCGAGGACTTATAGGAATTGAAGTTTGGATGTATTTCCTGTGAACACATGCATCTTTCTGTGTTGGATATGCATACTTCGCTCCATCCGTATTGAGGTCTGACCAAAATTCCCTCTCAGTGCCTGATGCCGTATAAGACTATCCATACAGCACACTGCTTGAACTGTTCACAGGTAGCTATACGTATGGTTGGAAATGTCTCAGTCTGGCGAAGTGCTGCTTACATACAGTTACATGTAGTTACCCCCTATCTTCCAAGTCGCCTGATTCTGTGGGTGTGTCGTCGTACAATAGTCTACTGGACCTAAGCTAGAGTAACCTAGGAATAAAAAGGGTGCCCTTTTTGGTTTAAAAGGGCTTATAAGGGAACCTGAACCCTAAAAAAGGGAATCAGGGCCGACCCTGTTTGCTAGTCTAGAAGCGTACGCCCTGCACAGTGTAGGATGCCCGAGCTTTGCGAAAGAGGCAAGTTCGACACTGCAGACGAGGCACAACCATTGCGTGCAAACCACACTCCCGGCGGGAAACACCATGCCTGCCAATCTGCTGAGTCTCTAATGTCTTGGGGCTAATTAGTTGTGTAGGATCCGGGACCAGACCCTGGATTGCAGGATTGCAATACTCCCTTTTGCGGGTAGCACGAAAACAACTAGATGTAAACGTAAAGGTACGAAAACAACTAGATGTAAACGCCAAGGTTAAAGCCCGAATAGAACTCGTGATACCGAGTAAGGCAACCGAATGAGAGGCATGAGAGCCGCTCAACCACCAATCGCCTTTCACACAATACCAGCCTTGCTAAGGGGCCCTATACGCGGACTCATCAAGCCCCTATGCCAATATGGAGACGAGAAACCCGGTAACCCAATCCCCTTAAAGAAGCGTTTGGAGCAGTTAGAAGAACCCCAGTGCAAACTGACCTCAGGTACTGGCAGAGTCAAACCTCTGCCTAATCTGTGCAGCAAGGGGGGCTTACTGCAAACGCGCTGATCCGGAAAAGAAGCTTATGCAGCAATGGGAGGAGCACTTCTGGCACCTCAAACCCTGAACCCTAAACTCCTAAACTCTATATACCCCTGTATACTCCTAAACCCTAAACCCTGTATACTCCTAAATCCCTAAGCCCCAATAAAAAAAAAGTGGTACTTAGCTGCTTCCCTTGGTCCAAGAAGGAGCCTTGGAGCATCCCCAAAGCGACGAAGGCCGTGCCGAAGGCAAAGCTACCGAAGTCCATCCTGGGCTCTGGGGTGTACCTTACTTGAAGGCTCATGGGACTTAGTAACCAGCAGGTTATTCAGGGTTAAGGTCGAGTTTAGGTGTATGTAGGGTTTAGGGGTTTAGGGGTTTAGAGGTTAGGGGGTTTGGGGTATATGGGGTGTATCTTACTTGAAGGCTCATGGGACTTAGTAAGTAAGGTTATAAGTAGGTTGTAATTAGAATAACCCCACTTAGGGGACTTATAACCCCAATTATAACCTACTTACTAAGTCCCATGATGCTCTAAGTAGCCCTGACAAACCTACCTTTTTTAAGGACTTATACAAGGAAATCATAGTAGGGAACCCTAAAAAAGCAGGTTATTCAGGGTTAAGGTCGAGTTTAGGTGTATGTAGGGTTTAGGGGTCTAGAGGTTAGGGGGTTTGGGGTATATGGGGTGTAGAGTTTAGTAGGCGTCTGTAGGGTTTCGGAGTTTAGGAGTTTGGGGGGTAGGGTTAGAAGGGGTTATTAGGGTTTCCTTAGAAGGAACCCGTCAAGGCCAAAATCAAAGCCTCTTACAGAACCCTACCAGCCCGAAGCCTGAGTCTTCGTCTGAACCCTAGAGAAGGAACTCTACGAGAACCCTGGAACCCCAAATGGGTGGTTGTCAAAATTATGGTACCTTTTTGGGAACCCTGAATATTAAGTGCCGTACTATATTAGGGACCCAAAAAGGGGCCATAATTTTGACAACCACCTAAAAGTAAAACCCTGCTTTCTGCTCTCTTGAGCAAGGTACAGAGCCGGTGCGAGGAAGCAGCAGACGCCAGAGGCCAGCATGCAAAAGAGCATCACCTGAGAGGGGTCTATAGGGCGTCTTTCGCGCTTAGTCTATGATTCCTGTTCCGGATTGGGGGTTCATGGGCTTAGAGCTCAAGCCTGAAGGTTTAGGGTTTGAGGTTTGAGGCTTTGGGGTGTAGGAGAGCTGGGATGACAACTTGAGGCTCCAGTGAAGGCCTACGTAGATCCCTGGTATACAACTCCCCTCCCCCCCCCCCCGCCCTTGGTACTGCTGATGGACAAAAGCCTGCATTACCCATTAGAAGGAATATATACCATAGTTCCCATAGTTTAGAGTCCTTAAGGTCATGCAGGATTTTGTCCATCAGCAGTAGAGATCATAGTAGAGATCCTGATCTTAAGGCCTGGCGCACTGTGAGGGAGATGAGTTGCTCAGCTTCCGTCTTCCGCGAGGCAGAAATGGCTCTGGCTTTTTTCGCAATCTGCGTAGCATGATTTCGCAGGAACCACGCTACTCAACCACTTTGAAACTTGTGAAAGCCCTTGCACTACCCTAAGGCCCCAAAGTGGTTCCTTTGTGTGGCTCAAGGTAATCCCAAAAAGGAACTACCGTAAAGGGATCGCCCGAGCTCGAAGGCAAGTAGCATCGTAGCCTCCCAAACGGTCGGCAATGATCCCTCCGAGCACCTGCTGGTTAGTTAGTAGGGTTCCCTTTACGGGGGTCTATAACGGTTACTATAAGGGATCTATACTTACCTTTGGTTAGTAGGGAATGGAAGAATGGGGTATAATTATAACTACTATTACTACCATTCTTCCATTCCTAACCAAAGGCAAGTGTTGCCATGCCAGGTGAAAAGCCACGAGTCGAGTTCTCTTAGGAGGTGTAGCGTTTAGCGACTTTAGGATTTTGAAGTCTCAGAGTTGAGGATCAGGAGCATTATACTTCGCATGAAGTTTGCTTCTATGCCTATGATTCCACCCCTAGATGGGCGAGAAAAAAGGCTTCCGGAGCTGTTGCTGGCTGCCTGGACCAGCCTTGACCTTGTGTGTGCGGGAGTCTGGGTGGGTTTGCGGTACCAATAAGGCATCGTAGCAATGATACAACCTCCTGACTCATAAAAACCGTCTGACAGTCTGATTGAAATCATCTTGCTGCAATGGCACAACTCGACACTCTGCACGACAAGCTGAAACCTTGCCTAGCTTCAGGCTCCCACTTGAGCTCTCACAGACATCATCATCATTATCTTCATTTCCATCATCAATGTCATTGAGCGAGATTTGCAAGCGCCCCACTGCCTTGCCTGCGTAGCCAAGTAGCCGTTCCTTCCGCACAAACACAAGGGGGTCGTAGTAGGCATATGACAGAGCAAGCGAAAAAAAGCAGTGGCCATGACAGTACCATGTAGAAAAAAGAACCAGTCATATCCGGAGCAACAATCATAGCACCGCTGCTGCAACAACTGGTGCACCATTTTTCTTTCGACCTGGAGGTAGCAAGGGTGGTAGCTAACAACAGCAACAACAGCTACAGCGACAGAAGTCCAGCAGTCGTAGTGCGACCGGCAGCACCGATAATGGGAAAGACTACTCCTGGCGATGTTCAACGCACGGTTGAGCAGTCTCACAAGACTTGGAGCTGAGCAACTCCATGCGTTTAGGGTTGAGGGTTTAGCGCTTGAGAGTTCGGGGTTTAGGCTTTCGTGTTCAGGGGTCTCCCCTGCATAACCTGCATGTGAGTGGACAGCTCACTTGGAAAACGGTCGCAATAGGATGAGTGAATAGAATATCCTGAAGAATATCGCGCGGATTGTTGTGGGATGGTACGGAACACGAGAACACTGGTTCATAATATCAGAAAATTGCAAAATCCGATGTTAGATCTGTAAATAACACGAACTTTCACGTATTTATACATGCATGTATATGTCTATCTGTGTGCGTGCATACACATAGCTTCAGGAAGTACTTACAGCCAACGCGCTAGAATGCACCGCATGGCAACACAAGTAGCCTGCACTCCAACATCGTCGAGGCTAAGTGCAACTTGTGCGAACCCGCAAATGTAAGAGCAGAACTTTCCGGACAATCAGTCCGTGCTCGAGTGCACACAGTACATACGTACTTCTTTTCAGAGTTTCCCGCATCCTCTAACAATCATCTCACAATCGAACATAACTACTGCGCCGGAGTGTTGACGGAAACAGCGGTAAGAAAGTTACACACCGGTAAATGCGGTCTCAACTACTGGTATCCATCACGAGCATAAACGGGCTGAGCCACCTAAACCTTGAACCTACAGACCCTAAAACCTCATAGGAGCGGCAAGCCCTAAACCCTGAAGCTTGCTGCCAGGCATCGCGTACCGGGACATCAGGTAGCCTTGATCGCTAGAGCTGAGCTGCAGCTCCATTGTCAGAGTAGGAAGGAGCCTTCATCTCGCCGCAAATTAGGGGGGACGGGGGGGAGCCGTGCCCAGAGACTCCAATATCCCTTGATTAAGAAATATACCTTAAATCCATATTTATTAAGGATCCTACTATAATTTAAGGTATATTCCCTAATTAAGGAATATTGGAGTCTCTGGGTGTCAATGGTTCGAGTTTAGGTTTAGTAGGGTTCGTTATCACAATGACACTGCTACTGGTACGAGTCTTTCGGATATGGAAGGATCTGCACTAATACGGGATGACAAACCCCCGGTATACAACCTGTATTCCGCGTACCTTTGCCGCCAGGCGCGACATGTCGGTTCAGAATTCTCACTCGAATTGGATCGGTCAATGAAAAACATGCAAAGGTTATATACAGTTCGGCTCCTTGGATGCGCTTACAAAAACCAGCCTCAGATCCCTAAACCCCCAGACGCCGAACGACTAATGTCATATTGGAGCCCGTTCAGCCGTCATCTACACTGGCGGAAACCTTTCAAACGAGTCTGCCTGAGCCCTAAACAACCCACCCTTTTTTGGCGCTGCCATTCTGATCTCCCCGTAAAAGCCCCCCCGGAACAAGCAGGTCGTTTAGGGTCCAGGTTGGATTTCTGGGTAGGGGTTTGGGGTCGAGGGCTCGGTTTCTTCGCCCAGACAAGCAGACAAGGATAGAAGAGGGATTAAGATTCAAGTTGTCAGCTTGT
Organism: Symbiodinium sp. CCMP2592; assembly: GCA_905221615.1. Classification (NCBI taxonomy): domain Eukaryota; class Dinophyceae; order Suessiales; family Symbiodiniaceae; genus Symbiodinium; species Symbiodinium sp. CCMP2592. The sequence goes on along the minus strand of CAJNDT010005312.1, from coordinate 439,375 downwards.
CTTGAACTTGGTCTTCGGTTTTAGGATCTAGGGTTTAGGGCCTTTTAGGGCTTTGTGGCATATCGCACCACAACTCTGCAGGGCTGGAGCTCATGTTGTTTGCCCTCGGATCCGATCCGGGTATGGGTACCTTCAGATCCGTTGTGAGTACACAGCTGGAAACGGATGCTATAATATACTATAATATACTTTACCATAATGTACTATACTATACCATAATATTGCTTACATGAGATGGGTTTTTTTCCCTTTAGGTCTCTGCTTCCAGAAGCTGTGGGAGATCTGTCAAGTCTCAGAAGCCGAAACTGGAAACCCTAAGACCCTGAGCCGTAAAACCCGGAAAGCCTAAAACCTCATCCCCAGCTTTAAACTGCAAAGTCCCATCTGCTGAGGACCTGACACGCCCAACTGCGCCCGGCAAAGGTAGGACATAAGCCGACTCCCTCAGGGCTTAATGGCTTTAGCGTCATAGTAATGGTCCTACGTAGTAATCAGAGGCCAACATGATGCTCCCTGACAGGCAACAATGGAAACAGTGTAGTCCTAACTCCTCGCCTGCAATATTGCTTCCGTTATCGGGGTTTAGATGTCCCGAATGGGCTTGGCTTCAAGGTCACCCGAGGTCAGCACACGAGCCCCCCAGATCGGACAAAACAATGAGGAAGGTGGCGCATGTATGCTTTGGAGATGTCCTTACCCCGTTACCCACATTCCCAAACATTATTTGTTCAACCTCGTGCGTGCATTCGGACTGCACTTCATTGAACACGATATCGGGTGGGTGCTGGTGAGCATGTTGTAGGTGAGGACGGCAATGGCCAGGAAGGTAAAAATGGCCATGACCGAGATAAGGATACATGTTTCGTACAGATGTCCAAGATCAGGAGGTAGAGAGGAGTAGCAAGACTAGTAGCATGATGATGATGACGACGGTGGTGGCGATCACTCTGGAAGTGAAGCTTGCTATGGCCACGATGATGATGGTGAGGATTCCAAAGATGATGATAATGATGATGATGGTGGACAAAAAAAGTGGGCTGATGATGATGTGCCCGATCCTGCTGCAGATAAGGCTGGTGATTGAGAAGGTGGTGCTGATGAAGGTAGTCTAGTCAAAATACTGCTCGTTCTTGTGGCGGTGAAGCAGGTGGTGACTGTTGCACTTGATCTCCCTTCCGCAAAAGCTTCCGGCCTGCTACTAGGTAAGCTTGTGTAGCTCGAACATCGGTCATCCTGCCGGTGGCCACAAACTGATGCATTGGAGTCAGCTGAACAGTCTAAACCCACTCGCGACATGACCGTTGCAGTCTGTCTTACGAGTCTTCATGTCTTGAACTTCGGGAATATACCGAAGATGGTCACAGCTGGTTGGATAGGACACCGTGGAGCACAGTTGGTGCGCGGCTCAGGGGTATCGGCGTTGAGGGCTTAGGGTTTGGCGCCTCCCGCGCTGTAGGATTTGGGCACGGTTTGTATTTTTGTGAACCCACCATGACCCGAAAGAAGCGATGAGTCGTCCCTGACCTCTCGTCGAGGTCGAGCGGCTGCTCTGGATCACTGGCGTCGCCGACCTTCTACCAAGTCTGAGGCCAGGAAGACTGTAGGGTACTAAGAGGGTAATATGGGTACTATGACGCGACTATACGGCTACCATAAGGGTACCACAAGGGTGCCTTACGGTTACTATGAGCTGCAGGGTTTAGGGAGAAGCTTAGGGTGAAGGACTTTCGGGATTTATTGCGCGCTCTCGGTGTAGAGGGCTTCGATTCAATGGCTTTAATTTTCTGAAGGAGTCTGGGATTTGTTGTTGAGTGTTTGCAAGCTTCGGTTTTTGGGCTGGAGCATTAAGGATATGGGCTTTTGACAAGCTTAAGACCAGCTTTTTGAAGGTACGGCCTGGGCTATTGGCAGCTGTCCTAAACAGAAACCAGACGCCGACAAGTTGAAGAGTGTCGTTCGTGAAGCAGGGTGAGTATCTTTATGGGTATAAGGTGCGCACTTGCTTATCTTATAAGATTTCACAAACACGGAGGATTCAACATGAGAGCTGGGTGAGATCTCTGCGCAGGTGAGCCCCGCCGCTGCATGGGGAGGAAGGCATGTTGGCCTCCGTCTAAATGTGGATCTCCTGGTGGTATCTTGGTAGTCCCCTGGTGCCCAGAGACTCCAATATCCCCTAATTAAGGAATATTCCTTAAATTGTGGTAGGATCCCTTATATGATTTAAGGTACATTCCTTAATTAAGGGGTATTGGAGTCTCTGGGTGGTCGTGGTCATCATGTACCCTACGAACCAAGGCCCCGAGGCAGATCATGAAACCTTAGGTATTTGGACGCTCATGGGACTTAGTAACTAGGGTTATGATTAAGGTAACTACTCGCTTTTTCTCGCTTTTGGGGCATAGAGATCCGTTGAGCGGACGCAGCCCGGTTAAGGTAACTACACTTATATGTACTTATAAGCCCAACTAGGGCACTTATAACTGTACTTACTAAGTCCCATGAAGCTCCCAGTAGGCTTTAGGATGCAGGACTTCAGGCTTGGGGATTCAGGGCTGCCGGCTTTTATTGCTTATTGTTGATGAAAAATGGATGGAAGTTATAGAGTTTAGGATTTTCGGCCTTGGGGCGGCAAGAAAACTGGCATAAGTGGTCCTATTGAGGTCCTATTGGGACCGGTCGGGTCGGGGAATGCTGCCAGGGCCTCGGAGCATGGGGAGCAGGGGTGTGCGATTGAGGATCGTATGATAGGGGCCTGAATAAATTAGAGTAGGGTTTTGAGGCCATTAATTATACTAGACCGATGATAAGGAACCCCCACAATAATATTGGTATTTACTTAGACCCCTCTATTATGATGTAAGACGCCTTTCACGTCTCCCAAACTATTCGCTTCGGAGCCTTGAGCATCCTCCATGGCACAGCCAGAAAAAAGAAGAGAGGCCGTTCAATGGAGGCACTGGGAAAACAGCGATCGTTGAGTAGGCTTCAGGTGGGTGGTTGTCAACATTAGGGTCCCTTTTGGGGTCTTTCTTATAGTACGGCACCTAACATTTAGGGTACCCAAAGAGGGACCATAATTTTGACAACCACTCAGGGTGATAGATAGGCCCTAACCTGACCTGCCTAGTTTCTTACCGAAGCTGGGGTTCTGCATTCTGGTCATTGAGACCCTACAGTAGAAGCCAGAAAGTTGGAATATCATTATCGTAACCCCCGTAAGGTAAATTATAGGGGATCCTACCATTAATCCATATTCCAACTTTCTGGAGTTCCCTTTATAGCTTCTTCAGCTCGGCTCTGGATTCGAGCAAGGCTTAAGTTCCAGTGTCGCTGCCGTTGCGGATAGTTATAGGTTTGCGAAGTACCTCAATCGATTGGGCGGTGGGGTCAATTCAAAGGTCGGTCATGGATTGCATCTGCAAGGCATTCGGAGGCTTGCGTTGAGCCTGCGAATCGGCGACGAGCGGCAACACGGTTGAGGTTGCAACAACAGTACTTTCTTGGCAACAAGTTCTTGAACTGCGAAGCCCCAATGGAGACCAACATCTGGGGCTTGGAGTCTAACGCATCAAATTGCCGAGGGTGGAGGGGCTTTTGGGTGTTGGTAAAGTCGAAACCGCTCCCCACTGAAGTGCTCATTTGCGAGTTCGCCCACGAGAGACTCTGTACATCTCTGTACATGCCGCGGGTACCCTCAGCTTTCTTCGATGGTCTGAAGTTGAAGGTTTCATGCTTACACTTACTGTTGATTTACGGCTGAGGGGGTTTAGGATAAAGGGTTTAGAGACAGTTTTTAGGGCTTGGGATTTGGGATATGGGGGCTCGGGGTTTGGGGAATTTGCGTTCCAGGCTTTTTCTTTTGGGGTTTCAGGGTGTGGCGGCTTAGGTCTTGCCGAACGCGATTCCCTGAAGGAATCCCTAGTTTGGAACCAGCCTCATGTATAAGAGTTCGGACTAGGGGTTTAGGGTTTAGGTGGGACCCTTGGGGATGTAGACTCTTTGAATCAAGTCTCTTTTGAAGTCTCTACTAACTCTACTAAGGAATGCACCCTGGGGGTCAAGACACCAAAGCTTCGAAGCGGTCCCCTAGACACTTCCAGGTCTTATTTCTTGGGATAGACAGAGTCTTACTAGAGTGTTGCTATTCAGGCCCCTACATTGGCTTCACGTCGCAGAGTACCCAAGAAAGCCACTCATTCAGTTCAGTTCTCTGGCACGCCTTTCTCGTAGTTGGGAAGGTAATCACACTTTGCATTAGTATGTTGGTTCAAGCTTGGGATCTGGTGCCAAGGGCCTAACTAAGCCCTTAGCCTCAGAACCCAAAGCCTTCAACCCCAGACCCGCCAACGCCACACTCCCACGCAACGTCATTGCGGGGTGCAGTGGCAGGCAGCGATTTCGCGACTCATGCGGTTTCCCGGAAGGTCCACGTACCCAATATTCGAGCACATGGTGCTTGGAGTAATAGCAGTTCTAGATTCGTATTTAAGGGAGGCCAAAGGGGAGTTCACCATGAATATTAGGCATTTGGACCCTTAGGGTTTCTCTCGCATGTGCCAATCAACTGCTGGTAGTTCCCGATGTCCAGCTCGGCTGCAGTCAACGCGAGAAGTCGCTGAAGTCCGAGTAGAAGGTCCCCACACTGCCGTCGGAGTCGAACCTCCCGGGCTACCAGAGTTTCGGGCTGAGTTGGGAGTTTCCGAAAGCAGGGGACCCTAATAGAGTAGCCTAAATACTAGGATCCTTACTACAAGGACCCCAAAAGAAGGTACCACGTAATTTTCGGAAACTCCCATTTAACGGGTTGAGAGATCCCAGGGCCCTAAACCGCAGACTGGGAAGGCCTAACACAAAGCATCCCAAATCGAAGCAGCTGCTTCCGAGAAACGCTGTGAAGTCTTCTTCGTTGGGCCAGCCCTCGCCTGTGGTCTCGGGCTCATAGGGCTTTAGGATGTAGAGTTTAAGTTTGGAGCCTCAGGGTTTCCGGGTTCAGGGTTTTCGGGTTTGGATTTCTTGGTAGGAGGTGTAGTGTTTGCAGCTTAGGGTGCCATGTGCTTGCTTCGATTTGCATTGGTGCTTATATTCTAGTGCTCATGTTTGTTCACTTCATGATCGCTTGCTACTGGCTCTGATTTCTGCTGCTTTATTTCATACTTGTGGGGTCTTTAAACGGAGGGTGTTATCATTGCTTTGCTGGTTCTTACCGGTTGACAAGCCCTATAAGCCCTAAACCCTAAATCCCCATTATCAAAGGTCCGAATCCCAAGATGCAAAAGACGAAGCCCGAAGGGGCCCGAAACTGCGGGCCTCCAGGTGCTTAGGGCTCGGGGGACTTCAAGCGGGTTTGGGGTTCTTCTTTTTTTCTTCGGGTTCAGGGTTCGGGGCTCAAGCTCTCGGGTTTAGGGAAATGGTCTACAGCACGGAAGAATCAGGAACTTGGGCCTTGCGGCGGTAGCAATGTAGGGTAGCTTACTTGCCCGGTACTACCCCCATCAAGTTCACGTCGGGTCATGAGCGCGGTCCCGAGCGAACGGCATGAGACTGGGCTAAAGCTTGCCTGCTCTATTACTGACGTAGTCCTGTGCAGTGTTGAGCACTCGGACCCATACGGAAACTCATAATATTGGAACCCCAGTCGCCATCCGTCTCGCCGTCACTGGTGGTGTCATCGCGGACCTCATTGCTGTTTGCTCTCGCTGTTCGTAAAGACAGCGATCCGATCATATTACTATGCGCCATGCACCTCAGAGTCTTGTTTGCTACATATTCGGGTGGTTGTCAAAATTATGGCCCCTTTTTGGGTACCCAATAATATTGGGAGGTGCCGTATTATCATAAGGACCCAAAAGGGACCCTAATTTTGACAACCACCCATATGTGTCTGCGGTTAATGGAACTGTGGTTATCATGATGCCCCACCTTCAAAGCTCGGCTCCGCATCGCAGGCGTCGTCGTCATCACCACCGCCGTCGTAGTAGCAGTAGTAGAAATAGTCTTACGAATCACAAGCAATTCGAAGCAATAGTCGTAGAAGCTAGCAGGAGCAGTAGTCGTCGTCGTAATAATCGTCGTAGCAGAAAGGAGAGCCAGTAAGTGCAAAACCATGACGACAAGGTTCATATTCCTTGATTTGTCTACGGGTCCATCGGGTTTAGCCGCCGCAGGCCTTCGAGCTGTTTCGGCAGTTAGTAGGGTTGCATCATCACGTTCGGACTGACATTTGGACCGCCCCCCACCCTCCACTCTCGCTCTGCTGCAATACAATGCCTCGCAGCCAAGTTGAATGCAGTCAGGTTGGACAATACGAGTGAAACTGGCCTAGGACTTGACGCAACAACAGCTCTTCTACTGATCTGCAAGATGCACAGAGGAAATCACTCAGCCAAACATGCTGCTGTAGATCAAACATGAGGAAGCCTCACCGAAGAGCCCAAACAAGAGAAATGCAATACCCCATCATGGTTTGTCGAGCTTGTGGTCACAAGTAAAGTTTGGGGTAAGTCTGAATCCCAAAGTTTCTCGCAGCAAGATATGGTATACTTGTGGCACTACAGGAAGATATGGTCACTAATTCTTCAGAGCTCTATACCACTCTCTCGGACCAGATGCTTGTCGGGGCCGGAGAAACCTCACAAGCGCGAATGGAGCTAACTCAAGAGAGGCTGCGCGAGTTCCGCTGGACTTGTAGGCTTTGGGGCTTAGGCTACGTCACATTCGGCAGAGGATGAGCTGCATTTTTCATGTCCATGATCAACGGCTTCTCTAAAGGGCGTTATTTCCAGCGTTACTGGCAGAGCTCTACAAGGGCAAAGGCTTTCAAGCCAGATTCGCATCCCTTTAAAGGCTGCCACATGGCCTCGCAATCATAGCTAGGAACTGAAGACCGACGCACAGCTTTGCACCTGTCCTGCAACGACCCCGAAACATGGATCTGGAAAATCGAAGCCATCAATCTGATTATCCAACCAACTTTAGCTAGAGCCATAGAGAGTAGGACTAGGAACATAACCCAGCTTCGCTATTCACCCTCCCTGACCCTAAACCCCAAACCCCAAACCCTAAACCCCAAACTCTAAACCCTAAACCCCAAACCCTAAGCATCCCTACGCCCTGAACCCTAAGTTGACCCTGGCTTCTCAGGGATGAAGCATCCGGGCCCGGGCTCGAGCAGAGAAGCGGTGAGCAGCACGAGATAAGCAGTCGAGGTTCTAGAATCCAGAAATCATGATCCCAAAAGAATATGGTTCCTGTAAAGGGGCCTATTAGGGCGACTATGAGGGATCTATGAGGTTACTGTACTATAGAGCAAAGTGGTAATTTCCAGTACTATCCAATACTATTTTGGGGGTTCCTTATTGAACTTATAGTAGAATGGGTTCCAAAGCCCTGTTCTAGTTATCACCACTCCCCCCGAAGACATCAAAGTCGAAATTCGGGGAGGTTGCATGACGGGCCCGTGCGACCAAAGCGCCGGCGAAGCAATTCCACCCACTCGTGCTGGGTGTACTCCTGAGTGCGGAATCTCTTTGAGGATATGCTGAGGCTTCAAGCGGTTAGGGTGCGGTGTGCATCATCCGTACATTTGCCTTCCGAGACATGTGGTCAAACAGGAACATCCTCGGAGTCTCTCAGCCCCAAAAAATATGTACGAAAGATCATTACCGAATCATTACCGTTGCATTGCCCCAAACCCTAAACCCCTTTGTTCTTAGAATCCCCTTACGGAACCCTTATGGATCACTTTACAGGCACCCGCAAAATGCTCCGGCTCAACATTCGGTCCCTGGAGGTTTGAAGCTAAAATCCGAAAACCCAAGAGCTCGCAGAAAAACCCAAAGGGACGGCCTCACGGAAGAGTGGCGAGCATGGGTCCCCGAGGTCGATGTCGGCCTGTCTCCGAAAGTCGCGGGGCCGGTGATGCTCGGGATCTGAGGTTCAATTCAATGTTTGCCAGTCCGGGCCCGCTTCCGGTGCGGAAAGACGGTTTGGGAATATTTAAAAGGCAAAGTTAGGGTGTAGGGTTTGGGGTTTGGACTTTACTCCAGCGCAGCCTGTCGAAGGGCTGCAATGGAGCGCTCGAGCTTGGCTGACGGCCTGTGCGGGGACGGTGGGGGGCGAGTCATTGGCAAAGACTGCACGCTATCCAGCCATCCGACAATGGGCTGAAGGAAACTATGGAAGCCGAGCATACTCGTAACAAGACCCTATGAAAGTAAGAGGATAATGTTTACAAGGGCCTAAATCCTAAGAAATCCTCACTGATTCCATAAACCTTATTCCAATTTATCAACAACACTTGAAATGCTCCGAAAGCCCTGAAGAATGTTTGCCCGATGCCCTAAACCATTTGGCCTTTGAAACCAGTTACTGGTTTCAAAGGCTGAGTAAGCCCTAAACACCCCCCTAACTTCTCTAAGCCTTAAGCCCCAAGCCTGGTCCTAAACCCTAAACCCCTAAACCCCCTGCGCGGTGGAAGCCCGGGCGCCTCCGACAGAGCCGCGAAGCTCCGAAGTAGGGCTCCTCGCAGCGATCGCTGTGGGGTTTGGAGTTTGAGGTTTGTAGTTTAGGGTCTTGGTCTTTTCGGTTTATGATTATGGTCTTTGGTCTAGGGTTTTGGGTTTAGGGTTTTGGGCAAAGCACTTTAGGGTGTTGGGTTGGGGGTGTTGCGTGTAGGGTTCAAGGTGTATTGGGCTTTGGGGGGGGGGCTCGAAGCAAGGTGCCTAGGGTTTGCGTGATGGGGTTTCGTGAAATTTCACGTGGTTTGGGACCACTTTTAAGGTTAGGGTTCAGTCTGGGGTTGACGTGGAGCCCAAAACATCTACATGTTCAGGGTTACTTGGAGGTTCATGGGTACTTATAAACAGGGTTATAAGTCCCCTAATATGGGTTATAAGTAAAATTACCCTACTTAGAACTACCCATGAACCTCCAAGTAAGCTTGCTGAAGGTACCATGACAGGATATCACGTAGCCTGCTTTCTCGAATAAAGCCTGCTTGCCCGATTGAGATGCTTACCCTGCGATCTACTGAGGTGGGCGAAGGAGCAAAGACTGCCAGCTCCGGTCACAGTCTCGTACGAACGAAACAGACTCGTAGGGAGGAGGCTCAGGGTTTAATGTAGGAGCCTGATTGAGAAACCTTGGACCTTTATTCGGGTTCTTTCTATGAGCCCTACGCCCCAGATTTCTGAATCAGGTTCCTACATTGGGGCTCAGGTTTCGGATACCCACTCCTGTAGGAACCTTTAAACCGCCCCGATGCCAACGAGTCTCGTACTTGAGAAGGAACCTGTGGTTTATGTAGATATACAGGGTTTCATCATAGGTTCAAGATGAGCAAATTTAAGGCACCTCGTCGTGTCCCAACATTCAAGAAGACGGACAAACAATTACAAACCATGGCAGCAACCCCGCCCTCACTTGGGAGCTTCGACATCCCCTCAAGATACCCAAATACGTACATACGTTCATCAAGGACAGTGCGCCATCCCATCACAAGGCTCCTAAAAGCTAGGCTTCTGTCCCTCTAAACCCTACATCCTAAACCCTGAAGACCTGACCCTACTCAACCCTAAACCCCCTATAGTATAACCCTTATGCTACAACCCCCTTAGCATACCCCCATAGTAACCCTTGAATGAACCCTAGAAGGGACCCCATTCCCTACTCGCCCAACCTCCGGGAGTACGACGAGCGATGTAGGACCAGGGCCCAGCTGGCTCACTGCGAGGACCTCACAAATGGGGGAATGAATCCCTGTAGTAGTCCCTATATACCATATAATCCCCAATGATGGTCTCCATAATCCATTCCCCCATTCCCTAAGAAGAACCAGACAGAAAAGAACTTGACCACGTGCAATGCAAACTTAGGGGTATCTCATTTTGGGGTCCCTATAACAAGGATCCTACTATTTTGGGGACTATATTAGGGTCCCCTACTTCCATCTTCGTGGCTTGACAGTCCAATGCGTGGTCTCAGAGTAAAAGGAAAAGTTTGAGTAGTCTACACAACATAAAACTATCGTACAACGACAAGGAAAGCAAGCATGGACACTGTGGAAAATCATAGCAGCATATGACAAGGTATTACATTATATGTATACTTGTGGACCATTAAGGAAGATCTCCATCTTGCAAGGATACTGCTTCAAGCCGACCCTATGGTTTGACAGAAGACCGGTTTAGGGTTTAGAATTTAGGGATGCTAAGCTAAACCCCAAACCCTAAGCCCTAAGCCCATAAATCTTCAACCCTCGTCCCAACAGGAATTTTTTCGAAAGATAAGGGTTGGGGGTTTCAGAGTCATAGGGTCTGGGGGGCCTTTACGCTTTAGGGTTCTTTTAGAGATGAATAGGGTCATGGTTTGATGTAGGGCTTACCTTAACCCCAAGTAACCAACCTTTTTGAGGACTTAGATAAGGAAATCTTAGTATGGAACCCCGGAAAGGTAGGTTGTTAAGGGTTAAGGTAGGGGATAGAAACCTACCCAGTCAACCTTACACTCTGAGGCCCTGAGCCCAATTCACCTTCACGATCCGAAGCTTCTACATCTTCAACTCTAAACTCTAAGTTGAGCCTGAACTTAAACACCACACCCTGAACCGTGGCAACCTTCTGGCGCTCCCAAAAATATTCAAACCGTTTTGCTTGCCTACCCCACCAGCTTCGGAAGTTCCGGAGTTAGCTAAGGGTTTGAGATTGGGTTTGGCTTGAGTGTTAGGGTTTAGGGTTTAGTGTAAGGATTTTTTAGCTTTTCCTTTGTTCAAACCCACGGCGTGAACCTCCCGGAAGCAAAGACGGCGACCAGCGCACTGCAGCACCCACAGCCTTGCCACTCTTTAGGGTTTAGGGTTTAGGGTGACAAAAATTGGCCAGCATTCGGGATTTACTTACCTTTGGTTAGTAGGGAATGGAGGAATGGGGTACAATTTTCACTACTACTACTACTACTACTACTACTACTACTACTACTACTACCATTCTCCCATTCCCTACTAACCAAAGGTAAGTTTAGGGGGTTGGGATTTAGGGACCGCTCAATAGAATGAATCTCCCACAAACCTGCCAAATCCGAGCAGTACGGATTCTTCTGGCTCCTGTTCGCCAGGCTGCATGCTCCCCAGCATCCAAGTTAATTATCGGCTGTTAAGAGACCGGAAGCTGGGACAAACCTGAATCACAGCTTGCAGCGCCAGGAGACGTCTGCAGTGCCGGACATAGCCGCCAGACCGAGGCCAGAAACGATGCGTCGACGATTGCGTTCGACTGCCTGACATTGGGGGGAGGGGTCACTCCGATCTACGGTGCTTTCAATTCGGACATACTTCAAGCAGAACAACCGCCATGAACAAGGAACACTTAACGAGTTTCACATCTTCCCCCAATGCCCCTGAAACCCGTGTGCAGCACTGCCTTTCCGAAGGCACTGCGGCACTGCGGTCTAGAAAAGAATGGGGACTCAACATAAAACTAGTCAAGATTCGTAATGTTGGGATATCCCATAGCCAATAGTTCACATTTTGGACAAAGCAACAAAGTAGATGTATCCCACTCAAAAGTTAATGTTTGGGTGCTGTTTTGGTTCCTGAAAGAAGACAACCACCATCGTAACGGCATTAGTGGCATAAAGCTTGGGTACCTTCAACGGTCCCGGCAGAGAAACGACTGTGCATTTTTGTCAGCTTGAAAAACTAGATGAGGCTATTGTTGCTCTGTCCACTTTACATGCTCCAAACAATCGTCACGACGAAATATTCTGAAGGCTGAGCGTAGCTTATCACTTGAATAAAGATGACATGCCATAACGCAAAAAACAGAATCAAACAACCCGTCCACGCGAAACACACGCGGCCGGACCTCAACATCTTGAAGCATCTGAGCTTCCGGAAGAGACTCACGCCCTGTCTCAGGTGCAGGGATACCCCCAGCTAACACGCCGAGGGATTTAAACAGCTAACCCTAAGACTCCATGTAATCAGCCCCTAAACCCGGAATCCTAAACTCGTCGGGTAAGACCCTGAAACGAATATGAAGAGCGACGAGTCAGAGGGGGCCAGGCTGTTGGCAGAGTCCGACGAAGTGTGCTTAGCAAGTCGTTGTGGTTTTGGGTGTCCTATGGTTGTTTCCCTCGTTGAAAGGTACCTTGGTTAGTCTAGAGACAATGAAACGGTATACCTCGCTCTGACGCTTGAGGGAAGTGGTACCTATGACACCTAGCAAAAGCATCCATCACGTGACTCTGCGAAATTGGGCTAAAGCCGTGAGTGTGCTCCTGCTTCATCCTACACCATAAACCCCAAACCGTATAAACCCCAAACCATGAACCCCAAACTGTGGAAACACTACGAGTCTATGCTTGCTCTGGTCGTTCTTGAGGATGCCCATGTTGTAGTTTTGGGGCTCTCAAAAGTATTGATGAACAGGTACCTCTATAGGAACCAGAACATTAAAAGTTTCCCTAATTGCCACCTAGTTTAGGCCTTTCAAGACCCAAATCTGAGATAACTGTCTCATCATGGCGAAACCAGAACGACTCCTGAGCCGGTTGAGGCTTCAAGGGTTCAGGCCTTAAGGCTGAGGGGTTACTAGTTACCTATACTGAACTTAGAACCCTAGCAAAATTATGATTTTAGCTGTTTCTTAGGGATGATAAGAACCAAAAATTAAAAAAATGTCTATCTAAGTACCCCTAAGGTTACCTTCTCTACAATTCACAACCCCACCTTCTAAGTCGCCTGAAACGCCTGCTAAACCCAGAACCTGCTAAACACAAAAGGAGGTCTTGGTTTAGGATTTAGGGTTTCGAAGGGTTTAGGGTTTAGGGTTTAGGAGAGAGAGAGGGTTTCGAAGGGTGCACACGAAAAACACCGAAGAATTCTGAGCTCCAAAGCCCAGGTTGGTTCCACACCGGTTATGGACGTCCTTCGCGTCCGTGACCCCCGTCAGGAACACCACACCGAAGTCCTTGAGGAGCGTTTCACCACGGATCTCGGACAGAAAGCCCTGCACAACTCTCCAGAATGCAGAGCCTCCTCCACTCGGAGAGTCTCAGCTGCGTGCGAGCTTCTGCAAACTCTCTCGATCTTCTGGCTTCTGATATTTATGAGGTGCAAGTAGCTTCGATGTCCTTGGATCAGCTCGCTGTCAACAAGCAATATGGCTTATAACAGCTTTCGCTGAACAATTTCATGTTCCCTTTGGTGGTTCCATCGTCACATTCCCGATTGCGGCCATCGACACAAAGTGACGAAGCCGCCTGACCTACCTTATTTTGGAGTCCTTATAATAAGGATCGTACCATTTAGGGTCCCATATTAGGGGCCGCTATGTTCGGAAACTCCCATATGTAAGGCGCCTTGAGAAGGGTTCCTACTGTAGGCGTGCAGTGCGTTAAGAGCAAAGCCGTGGTCGAAACCAAGGGGGCGTATAAGACTTATAGAAACCTCGTAGAAATCATATGCTTCTAGAACCCTTCCTGAAGCCATCAGCTAAAACCTGTCAGTATAGATCCCTCAAAGGAACCCTTGTAACAACCTTTAAAGGAACCCTAACCCTAAACCCTAAACCCTAAACCCTAAACCGTGCCTGCAGCACTCCAGAGCCCGAGGGCATCTCGAGTGTGGAGAGGCTAAGCTCCTCTTTTGCCGGCTTTGGGCGCGTAGGGATCGGAGGTGTAATAATTAGACTAGGGTTCTTTTAAAGGGTTTCCTTAAAGGGGTCTATAAGGGATCTACAGTAGGGTTCTATAATGTAGGCAGGGGCCTTAATAATTAGACTAGGGTTCTTTTCAAGGGTTTCTTAACGGGGTCTATAAGGGATCTATAGTAGGGTTCAAAAATGGAGGCAGGGGCCTTAATAATTAGACTAGGGTTCTTTTAAAGGGTTTCTTAACGGGGTCTATAAGGGATCTACAGTAGGGTTCTATAATGTAGGCAGGGGCCTTAATAATTAGACTAGGGTTCTTTTCAAGGGTTTCTTAAAGGGGTCTATAAGGGATCTATAGTAGGGTTCAAAAATGGAGGCAGGGGCCTCAATAATTAGACTAGGGTTCTTTTAAAGGTTTTCTTAAAGGGGTCTATAAGGGATCTACAGTAGGGTTCTATAATGTAGGCAGGGGCCTTAATAATTAGACTAGGGTTCTTTTAAAGGGTTTCTTAAAGGGATCTATAGTAGGGTTCTATGGAAAAGGGGCCTTAATTAGAATAGGGTTTTGGCGCCGATTAAACTATACCTATAATAAGGAACCCCAACATAGTATAGGTAATTTTAGGCCCCTACATAAGGGTTCGGGGTTTAAGAATTGCCTGAAGTCTTCATTGTGGCAACTCTTTGGGGGTTACCTTATAGGATCCTACATATATAACCGGTTCAGCCACAGGTCCGGTGAGGTTCAGGGTTCAGAGTGCAGGCCGTGATAAAGGGGTTCACGTGGACTTGCATGGGGCCTCGCACGGGTCGCGCGAGGGTTTCTTTTCAGTTTCATCGAGGTTTTGCGGAGTTTCATCAGGAATCTCACGGCTCTCATATGGTTGCGAAACAGGCTACATAAGGGGACTTAGCAGAGCTACGTTAAAGGTTTTAGAGTATAAGGCTTGGTCTTATAGAGTTTAGGGTATTGGAGTTTAGGGTATTGGATTCAGGCTCTGGAATGTAGAGTATGAGGGGTTTTGGTATCACAGGGGCATGGGGCTGTAGCCATGGTGCCGCTCTGCAGCTCAAGGTGTTCAGGTGCAAGGCTTGGGAACGTTGAGGCAGGGCCTTCGTGTTTCATCGTAACCTTTAGAGAATGCTTCTGGCAACCCCGGTAGAAGCGCTGGACAACTCTAATAGGAAACGCTGAAAATCAAACCCTTGGAGGCCGCCCCATCGACGCTTGAGAACTGGAGAGGGCAACGATACTTCGTGTTTAGGTCTAGGCTTTGGGCCTGAACACCTGTAGGTTTGAAGTAGACTGCAGTAATAGTTTGATCGGCTTGTATGTCTCAGGTAGGATGACAAGCGCCTCGCTTGGCAGTGCCCTTTGGTGCCTCCAAGCACTGGCAGCCAGTGGCCAAGAGCAACAGATCGGAGTAGCTTACCTGAGACTTCGAATCGCAGATCTTGTTGGATCTTGCACCTGGGTGGTTCTCAAAACTATGGTCCGTTTTAGGTACCCTAAATATTTGGTGCCTTACAATAATAAGGCCCCCAAAAGGGACCATCTACAAAACGGAGGACACCTTCTTCGATTTTGTTCGCTCCTTCTTCGGCATTATTTACAAATATGGGACACTCTCCAAAATCATATCCGAAACTCCGAACAACGCTCAATTTTGAGGACTGTCCACCCACCACACCTTTTTCTCAAAGGCTTCGGGTTTAAGTTCAGGGCCTCTTGTGGTGTGCTGAAATACCATGCAAACCCTAATTAAAACACCCTGCACCCCAACCGCTAAGCCCACATACCTAAACCCTTAATAGACCTTAAAGCCTAAACCCTAAACCCCTAAACCCCAAACCCAACAAGCCCTAAACCCTCACTCCTATTTTCAACAATTAGGGGGGTACATTATTTTGGTTTCCATATTAGGATCCTACTGTTTAATGTGGTAGATAAGGGTCCCCTATGTTCTAAAACCGCGTGCTGAACAAGTAGAACCATGCTTGTTGGGGCTGGAAGAACTATAACATACAACGATAAACCTGAACGAAAATAGTATACAGCTATAATGCAAGCTTCTGTATTGCAGCGAAACTACCCTTCACGATCAAACTACCCTTAACGATCAACGATGCAGGAGACAGCCTATGTTGTCGCAAAAAGTATCATCCTCTGAGCCCGTTTGTCATCAGCGATATACCTAAACCCTGGATACAGCCCTACAAATAACAAAACACTACACACCTTGTCGTTCTGACCGTTGAATTCGCCGTAAACACACTGGCTGTGTCAGTCGTAAACATACCGGGGCTCCATGGGCTGCAAGTGAAGCCGGAGCCGACGGAGAGTGCGCCTGGCCCGTCGCCGATCGTGGCCCGAAGAGTGCATTATAGGCCATGGACCCCAAACCCTAAACGCTAAGCAGGGATTTCATAGGGGATTCGGAAGGGGCTTCATGCGGATTTAAGTGGTGTGAAAGGAAATGCATACAGGCTCGATGGGGTTCGGAGGGTTTGAGGTCTGCAAGGGCTTCATATGGTTTCATAAAGCTTCATGACGGTTCCAACACGGCTTGAATGGTTGTTGCAGGATCTTATTAGGATTTCAGCTGATTTCGGGCTGTTAAACTTCTGTCGGTTGCATACTGCCTTGGTAAACATAACAATCTAGCGCAAGCCGCGACGACAAAATCGGCACTTCGGTGCTATGTTTACAGTAGTCTCTGGCGTCTACAGCTCGTGCCACCATTCCCAAAATAGCACCCTCAACCCCAAAACTCCACGAACGGACCACTGCCGACAGCCTCATGCATGTGCTCGCCGTCTGTCCCAGATACTCCTACACCCCTTCAGGCAAGAATTGACTTTAAATCAGATTTTGCAAGGAAATCCCTCGGCCCCTGGAAGTTGGGGCAGACTTGCACGGCTTGCGAGTCGCTGCAGTAACCAGGATCAGCGCCCAAAGCAACTCTCATAGTAATAAACCTTATGGAACCCTTCAAGACAATGTTGTTAAAGGGTCCTGCAGGCCTAAACCCAAAACCCAAAGCAATTAGAACCCGTAGAGTTACTATAACCCTTAGAGTAACTCCGATATCATACCTCTTACAGTAGCCCCTATCGTATCCAGCCCAATAGTATCTGTAACCCCCCTATAGCATCCCTTCTGGTGTCCACTTTGGCGGCTACAGCCGCTAAAAAGAAGGTCTACTTTGGGCTATGTGGAGCTCCCAGTTATCCCCAACCCCTAGAGAACCTCTTAGGGTACCTCTTGCGGTTTAGGGCTTAGGGTTTTAGGGTTTAGGGTTTAGGGTTAAAGTATATTATATCTATAGGATCCCTTTTCGTATCCCTCCGATGTCTGCATTTATTTTTGAATCCCTCAGCCCTGAATCCCGAAGCCGTAACCCCGTAACCCTGAACCCTGAACAACCCTAACCCTAACCCTGACCCCGAGCCCTAGAATCTTCAAAGCGTAACCCTGAAACCCTAACCCTAAACCCGTAAATTTTTAAACCCTAACCCCTAAACCCTTAACCCCTAGCCCTGAACCCCAACCCCTAAAACCAAACCCCTAGCCCTAAACCCAAACCACTAGCCCTAAGCCCCAACCCCTAAACGCTATCCCCTGGCCCTAAACCCTAATCCCTGAACCCTAACCCTTGGCCCTAAACCCTAAGCCCCAACCCTTGGCCCTAGGATCCGTAGACAGTTCCAACTCTTCTGCAACCCGGCTGCAGCTTCGCGAGTCCGCTGAACCGGATCTGGGCTTGTGACCGCAAAGCCTTGTTTTCAGATATCCGGGAGGATCCAAAAAGTAAATCCCTTTATTGGGGGGTTCCTTTACGGGTCCCTTTAAGGGATCTGTAGGGTTGTAGGGTTTAGGGTTTATGAGTAGATCCCGCAATAGGGGTTCCTCTAAAGTACCCTTAGTAGTAAGAGGGCCCCAAATTGGGGGATCGACTCTCTGGATCCTCCCGGGGGTCTGGGAAAAAAGGGCTGCTTTCAGGGCTCCTGATAAGGTTACTCTACGGGCTCCTTTACGGGTTCCATACGGGTTCTAAGGGGTTTGTAGGGTTACTGAAAGGGTTAGGGGACTGCGTAAGAGGGGTCTGAAAGAATGTTGTCTTTAGAACCGGGATTTTGGGGTTCTGGAAGGAAGACGGGTCTTAGTGAGTGGAGCTCGGCTTCGTATCCGGGCGCTACAGCCATAATTCCGTAGAGCCTTAGTTAGGGGGTCCTACCAACTGATACTTTCAGCGGCGACTTTGGACCCGGATCGTCGAAATGGCATCCCAAAGTCCTGCATACCGATGCCTTGTGCCCGAAAGGCTAGTCAAACGGTTAAGGTTCAGGATTTAGGGTTTAGGGTTTATATAGGGGTTTAGGGTTTAGGGGTTTAGGGGTTTAGGGTTTAGGGGTTTAGGGTTTAGGGTTTAGGGTTTAGGGTTTAGGGTTTAGGGTCCTAAACCCCGTAAGCACGATCAAATTCCCTCAGAGGCATTGCAAGGAAATTGTGGATCCCTAATACCCTTGACGAACACTCTGGGACCTGACGTAGGTCTGATTCACGGGGGGTCTTGAGTCTCGGGTTTGATATCCCAAAGGGTCCAAAGCACCTTTATAGTAGAATGTAGGGTTTCTATGTTAGGAATTACGACTTGGGGAAGCATCCCCCGTAACAGTACCTAGGACCTGTGGGGTATAGTGATCTGAAGAATGAATACTAATGGTACCCTATAGTGCCTGGGTATGTATACCTCAGACGGAGTGGAAACAGCATAGAGTTCCCTGAGGTATCCTATTTTCTAACGGTACAGGAAGTATAAGGTGCGCTTTGTACTCACGATAAAGGCTCCTATGTTGAGCTCGAAACCCCAATCCTCTAAGACTCTAAACCCTACACTCTATGGACCCCAGCTCATAAGTCCTAAGCCCTACCTGGACCCTGAAGAACCTACCGTTTTAAGGACTCGGGAACCCTGAAACGGTAGGTTCTTCAGGGTCCAGGTCAGGTCTAAGCTCCAGCCGAGCCGCTGGGTCTTCCAGCACAAGTTCCTGCAGGGCTTCAATTCATGCAAAACTGCAAGGGAGGGGCCTTAACAATGGTATGTTGCATTAGAATACTATAGTATTCAGGGACTATACGCTCATGTAAGGCCTTCGGGTTTAGGGTTTAGAGACGATGGTAGTATCTTGTACTATACGATCAGTGAATCAAGGGCTATGTCAGGTCATAGTACTGCCAAGCATAGCAACCGGCGGATACATGACACGGCTCTGTAGTCATTTGAACAATCATACTCCTTAAAGAACGACAATATCTCACCTGGCCTGTATACAGCAACCGCACGGGTGAAACCGTATCATACGACTTGATGTGAACATTAGTACAATCATTGAGCCCATATACACAATCCTTGAAGAAACTCAAGCGACACCCTAAACATCCCTAAACACCCTAGAAGGCCCTAGAAGCGTTCCAAAACCATAGAACTAGAAGCGCTCCAAAACCCTGAATCCCCTAACCCTAAACCCTCTAACCCTAAACCCCTAAACCCTATAACTCTAAACCCCTACATAAACCCTAGACCCAAAAACCCTAAACCCTTAGAAGGGTGCCAAGCACCTCCAGATTCCCGGCGACTTGGCCGAAGACTTCGCTGGAATCCCAGAAGCTGCTCCTCAGCTTCGGGGATTTAAGGGTTTAGGGCTTTAGGGTTTAGGGTTTTAGGGTTTAGGGATCATTGTAAAGTGCAGTGGACCCTTTACTGCGAAATGATCCAGCCAAAGTCGGCTTACACCAAAACCGGTTTAGGGTTGAGGCTTTAGGGTTTAGAGTTTAGGGTTTAAGGCCTTAAACTCAAGACGAGTTTAGCAAGGCTGCAGTTTAGGGCTTGAAGTTTGAAGCTGTCGATGGAAGAGCTTCGGGGTTCCGCAACAAACACACAGGCTCCCTTCAGGACTCCTTCAGAGTTCAGGGCTTAGGGCGGAGGGGTTTAGGACTTTTTTGCTTTTTTTGGGCTCCCTTCCATCCGCAGAAATCGGCGTTAAGACATCGAATTTCTTGCGGGCCGACACACCTTCATAGATCTCCTTCGTTAATGCCGAAACGGTTGTGAGATATGTCCATAGGGAGAAGGGAAACCCACGACGATCTTACTCAGGTGCATTTTTACTCTAAGCCCTCAACCCCTCAACCCTTGAACCCGAATCCCTGAAACCCACAAACCCGAAAAGCCCTAAACCCCACACCCCCTTCATAGAACCCGGTAGATCCCTCTAAGGAGCCCTTTTAACGGAATCCTAAAGCCGCTGTTCCCTAAGGGTCTAAAGTACCTTTATGGTAGAATGTAGGGTTCCTATATTAGGAATTACTATTATGATTGGGGGGGATGTAGGTTTCCTATATTAGGAATTACTATTATGATTTGGGGAAGTATCTCCCATAGCCCTAAACCCTAAACCCTAAACCGTTACTTTGGACCCTTTGGGCTTTGGAAGCCTGGGAGCAGATCCGCCGTGATGCGCAGCTGGCGCAGTCCCGGCAGGGCTGCAGGAAGCGCGCAGAGCGGCAACGCGAAGGGGTGCCTGGGGTTTGGGGCTTAGGGGTGCCTTGTCTAGTCGTGGGTTAGGGTTTAGGATTCGGGGGTTATGTGGTTCAGGGTTTGGGGCCCGCTGCATGCAACCGAGACCATGCTGGTCGATGCACAGAACGTCGATGGGAGGATTGGGGAATTTCCTTCAGCCCCAAAAACGTGCAAACCGAAGATGGAGTCCCTAACCCTGTTCGAAACCCTAGAACCCTACATAAATCCCATGATTAAACCCGTAGAGTTCTTCAGTCTCTCATCCCACTCAGCTTCCCCCGTTGCCTGCGCTGTCGGAGGGACAGGCCACGGGCTTTTGGACACAGGCCTCCGGCCGCCAACGTCAGCCAAGTACTATAGGGGCCTTGATACTTAGAATAGGATTCCTTTAAACGGTTTCCTAAAGGGGTCTATAAGGGATCTTTATTATAGGGGCCTTAATAATTTGAGGAGGGCTTTGGGTCCCATCATGCTTTGCTTGTATTAATCTTTGGGCCCTATAGTATGCAAAGAATAGGACTTTGGGGTTTATGGTGCAGGGTTTGGAGTTGTCGGTGGCGTAGCATTTGGCATTCGGGTACTTCCTATCTCGGGCTTCATGAGAGTACGAATCCGTATCTCGGGCTTCAGGAGACGACGGACTTCCAACTCCAGAACCCTAAACCCAGAACCCTAAACTCCTAAACCCCTAAACCCTAAACCCTAGAACCCTAAACCAGAAAACCCAGTCCTGTGGATTGTGGCTTTGCGCGACTTCCCTCTGTGAGCTGCGACTGGCGAGCTGCACCGACCCAGACCCCCAAACTACCCTTCTAATTTACCAAAAACCCTAAACCCTAAAACCCTAAAGCCCTAAACCCCTAAAGCCCTAAACCCCAAACCCGCCGGTAAAAATACTAAATACCCACTATTATGGCGCAGGTGCAGCGAGAAGGCTCGTAACCGAAAGGATGCCGCCAACATATTGTTTGTGCAGCGATTTGGGGAGTGATTCGTTACGGTTTATATAGGGTTAAGGGTTCAAGTTTCAGGGTTTAGGGGCTTAATGTTTAGCGTTTAGGGTTCAGGATTTAGAAGCCTACTTAGGCTTAGATTTCGCGAAACTAGGACTTTATGAAGCGGGTGAAGAGCAATGACAATCGTCACTAGACAACCATCATCTCCGGCCATTCTCCCCCCCACTCCCAGTGCTCTGAGGTTTCTTGCAGATGCGGCCAACCTGTTCCCGGAATCATGGATATGGGAGTTTCCGAAAATTAGGGTACTTTGGGGTCCTTAAAATAAGGATCCTAATATTTAGGGAACTATATTAGGGCCCCCTATTTTCGGAAACTCCCATATCTCAAATGGGTAGTTGTCAAAATTGTGGCCCCTTTCTGGGTACCCTCAATAGTCGGTGCCGTATTGTATTAGGGACCCAAAAAGGGACCATAATTTTGACAACCACCCAATTGGCTCCAGAGGTTCATGCATATCTCAAAGGGCTCCCCAAAGCGGGGATGAAGGTAGGTCCTAAAGGGAACTCCAGAAAGTTGGAGTATGGAATAATGGTAGGATCCCCTATGATTTACCTTAAAGGGGATACGATAATGAGATTCCAACTTTCTGGCTTCTACTGTAGGTGGGATGATCCCCAATGGGGAGCCCTGATACCAGGGATCCTTCGTCCTGCCTTCATCCCAGCTTGTGAGGCCCCCGAGTATCAGGAGCCCCCGGGCCTTCACCCTATACCTATAGTCTCCATTGTAGTTCCTTTTTTGGGTTATCCAATTTTATGGTTAGGAACCTATAATAGAGTTTTTGGTTAACCAAAAAAGGGAACTACAATGGAGACTATAGGTAGGATCCTCGCACTTTGCGTGGTCTTTCCGGGGTCTTCCTGTAGAGTGTTGGCTTTCTTCGATGGGAAAAGCGATTGTGCCATGCCTTGCCAGGGCAACCCATAACCGCACCTCAATCGAAAACACGCGATTCTGCAATAAGAGGCCTGAAAATAGAAAGAAACCCCGATTTGATGCGGCTGGCAACTGCACTTCAGCCCAAAGAAGGCAAAAAAGCCTTGCAAGAAAGCCATAAAGCCGGCAGCTGTGGACTCTTTGATGATGATGGGCTTTGTCATGTCCTGTCCCAGCAAAAGCCCTACAGCCTAAAAGGTTTAGGGTCTAGGCTTGTGGGTTGAGGAGTAACAGCCCCACGCAAGGGAACAGTCTTTGTCTTCCAGGGTTCACAAGGTTGCAGGGCTGCAGAAGGCTGTCTGGAGCTCGAACGCATCTGCACAGCTGCGAATCTACCAGTAATCGACTCTCGGTAAGATCCGTTCTGGTCTTACCCTTTGAGCGCTGTAGCCTAGCCCCAAAAAGCCTACATCCTGTAGCCGGTAATCAAATCGTAAGACCCCTAAAACGTATAATTCCCATCATCCCTACTGCTTCATTACGACCATTTAGACAATGATCAGTATGATCCTTGCATGGTTATCATCATTATCGTCATTCATTAGTATCATTGTTTTTCTATACACCTGGGACATCCCCAAGTCTCCGGTCCGTTGCATCCCAGGCGTCTCCCGGACAGCCGCGGCGGCCGCAGCGGCAGCCCGCCAGCTCGGTGGGCGGCACGCCTGGATACATGGGTGCTGGTCAAAATTATGGTCCCTTTTTGGGTCCCTCTCATAATACGGCACCAATTTTTACGTTTGCCAAACAGGGACCTGAATTTTGACAACTACCCACATGGAATTCCTTGAAGGGTCTTGGAGCTTCGGGCTTTGGGTTATTGGGTTAAGGGTTCAGGGTTTTCTGAGGCCTGGTGGCATGGAAATCCTTGAAGGCTTCAGGGACTTGAGGCCATGAGGCGTTGGGACAAGGGCTTATAGGGTTTGATGAGGGCTCCTATCTTCAGGTTCCTGCACTATATTATGCTTTGGGAGAGGTTTCCGTATCTTGGGGGGTGGGCACTCTATGTCTCAATCGCGTTGCTATATTGCCATCTAAACTTTGCCAGCCCTGTGTCCCT
Organism: Symbiodinium sp. CCMP2592; assembly: GCA_905221615.1. Classification (NCBI taxonomy): domain Eukaryota; class Dinophyceae; order Suessiales; family Symbiodiniaceae; genus Symbiodinium; species Symbiodinium sp. CCMP2592. The sequence continues at coordinate 416,127 of CAJNDT010005312.1, read as the reverse complement.
GTTTTTTGATCTGCGTTGGAGCTCTTCGGGAACTATAGAGCCCCGCAAAGGCACAAGCCCTCGAAGCCTGAGCCAGCAGGTGCCATGCCCTCAAACGCGAAATCCCGAAGACTCCACGTAAGCTGCTGGAAGTGACACGTCTCTGTCGGTCGAGGAGCAGTCATCCATGTCATTCGCTTGACAGCCCGGCCAGCCTAGCACAAACACAACTATCACAGCTATCATCGGGATAGGATGACGAGGATTTAAAGGTACATCTGGTGGCTGCCGCTACCAAGGGAATTTCCATCGAGGCTGTTATCGGTGTATGGTGTAGGACGTACGGGCTGTTGTGGCCTGCTGGATTTAGTTTGCTTACCAGAGCCTTGGCATTGACATCAGGACCAGGAGAAGGCAGATATCCCTCAGAGGAGTGGGTGCTGCAACAGACGAGGCGTCAAAGAGCCTCTTTTCCTCCGGAGCCACTGGACGAGGGCCTAGTGGCTGCTGTGCAAAAATCCGAGCGATGGGGATCTTCTCGTTGAAGGTGGCCGCAGGCTTGGGGCTTCGATATAGGCGGCAGTCATGCAGGAGCCTCAATAATTAGAATAGCGTAAGTGGGGGTATTTCATACTATAGTGCTGATAAGGAGCCCCCAACACCCTGGCCCAAATCCAAGGCCCCTGCAGGAGAGGTCTCCGTCAAATCAGCTGGCAAAAAAAGGGCTTTGGCACTTCGAAGCTTCGAGATCGCTGGAACCTCCACCTGGAGTCCTGAAGATGATCAAGCCCGAAACCCTAAAAACCGTAAAACTCCTAAAACACCCTACAGCAAACACCAAAAATCCCAAAAAACACAAACACAACATGAACAAATCACCAAAACCCTAAAAAAACCCTAAACTCTAAACCCTGGTCCAAGTCGCAGGAGTCACACCAGCAAATACGGTCTCCATAGTTGTCGAAGGCGCGGGAGCAGCCACAGACCTCTAGCACCGAGCTCCAGGGATCTGGATTCAACGTTCCATGGGTTTAGGGGGTTTAGGGTTTAGGGGGTTTAGGGTTTAGGGTTTAGGGTTAAGGGGGTTTAGGGTTTAGGGGGTTTAGGGTTTAGGGGTTTACCGGTAAGGGGGTTGTAGGGTTTAGGCTTCAAACCTCCCTGGGTAGTTTTTTGTTTAGGGTCCGTTGTCGACTCCTTTTTCCCAGGGTGCCGCACCCTCTTGGGGGCCAAGGAGGGGATCCTAATTTAGAGAACTACCATGGAAAACGGGTGTTGTGTGTACTTGGGCCTGAACTGAGGTCTTCGTCCTTTTGGAAGATCGTTGGTTCAGTTTTTGCGAGGGCTCGATTGCAATCATACTCAGACTCAGACTTTGGCATCTTCAGGTTGTGAAAGGCGAGGTGACAAACAACCGGAAGAAGGACCCTCTGCAATTCAATGTGGCGAGCTTTCATGTGTAACAAATCGCTTCTGTTGCCAGCTGGAGACATCACTTCTTTTGTTGGTTTCCTTCTGTGCCGATGTTCTTGCAATAGCCCCGAGAGCTCAGGGTTCATCGGACGCCATCAACCCGGCGAACCATCTGTGAACCAACAGTGGGATCGTGGGTTTGCATACGCAATCTTTCCGAGAGCTCTACCTTCTGCGACGCATCGCGCTCTGCCGTTCCTTCTGTTGTTCCGATCAAGATGCATGGTTGGCTAGCAAAGACAGCGCTTTTGTCCCTGTTTTGTTCTGCAAGCCATTGCAAGCTCAATAGTTACAACACTGAGCCATGCCCTTGTTAAACAAGAAAATCGTAAGTTGATGGGCTAAGTCTTCGGAGACTGAGACTGGTTAGCTGTGGAGAGTGTTTTAGCACAACTTTCCTCTGCGCTCGTAAGGACAAACTACGTCCGGCCGCGCCGGAAAAGTCAATGGCACTAACCCCAAGGGTCACGCAATAATTAGGCACTCGGTTTTAGGAGAGTAGTTATGTAGGTTAGGATTCTGGAGAGCATATTACATGATTGTTATGTACTTGGACCCTTAGGGTAAGATTCAGGACTCAGTTCCCAAAGCCCGAGAGTGCCTTGCAAGGGCCGTGCCGCGGTCGCCAACAGCCTTCCCAGCAGGAGTCGCACCAGCAGTGGCCTAGGGCACGTTGATTTCGGGTGCCCGGTGCACTACGGAAGATCTGGTCTACCCCTTGCAGCCCAGCATCTGCATCCCACAACCCCTACGGCAACGCAGAAACTCTAGCCTCAAATCATCACCACCGACACAGCGAAAAAAACTGCTGTGACGAAAAGATGCTAAGCAGAGTTGAAGTAGAGTTTAGACATTTTCGCGCCATCGTGTACTGCAAAGAAGCTGTATTTGATCTCTTCTGGTCCTATGCTGAGTTGCAACACCGAGCTCCCGCAAGCGTCTGAAGAACTACTGGACTTGGGGGGTGCGGAGGAAGAATCAAAGGGGGCAAATGGCACCTTCAACAAGTTAGTTTGTTGCTTTGACCAGTCCTAGATGGGAGTTTCCGAAAATCGGGATCCAAATATAGTACCCAAATAGTAGGACTCCGTATTATAAGGACCCCCAAATAAGGTACCCCTAATTTTCGGAAACTCCCAGATGAAGACCTGCAATGAGGACAAGCAGATGTCTCAGAGCACACTGACGCTTTCACGTTTGTCCTGCCATGTCCACGGGTTTGGAAAGCCAAACACAACCCCTCAAAGGCAGAAAGCAAATAGTGCTCAAGAGACCCTGAACCCTGATCCCTAAAGCCTAAACCCTAAACCCTAGGACCCTGATCCCGAAACCCTTAACCCTTAACCCTAAACCTCACTCTCTCTCTCTCTCTCTCTCTCTTTCTCTCTCTCTCTCTCTCTCTTGCTTGCTTGCTTGCAAGGCGTATGAGAAGCAGAGCACGGAACCCTGCCCCCCTGCGCGCGAGCGCTACGCCAGTGTCCAAGTTTGGTGTGAGACGCGAGGTGCAGCTCTCTCTCTCTCTCTCTCTCTCTCTCTCTCTCTCTCTCTCTACACCCTGAAAAGGGTACCTGGTGAAGCTTCGGCCAGGAAGCGTTCTCCGAAGGCGTCGAAGCGGCGCGTGCATCCACAGCGTTCGCAAAGTACGGCTTTCCTTGCTGAGGCTTCGGTGGTGGGACAGCTGAGCTTAATACTGAACATGGGACCAACGAAGAGTACTGAGCAACACGAATGTTAGCAATACTGACAATGGGGCCAATTAAGAGTAATGAGCAACGCTACTCCCACCATGACTACAGTTGCCGACGTCCCCCATATCACCACCATCATGATCATGATCACCATCACGATCATCATCATGCTCTTCATCATCACGGGTAGTACGAGGAGCTGCACCACAACTACCTAAGTTGCAAGCCCAAGGCCCAATGCCGATTCCTTGCTCGGGTCGTGAGCAAGTGCTTGTCGGTCATGAATACCCAGACTCCCGAGAATACAAAAAGTAGATCCCTTAATGAGGGTTCCTATAAAGTACCCTTAGTAGTATAGGGCCCCAAATTAGGGGATCTACTTTCTAGATTCTCCCGGGGGTCTGGGTAGGGGTGGGACCGTCTGGCTGATTGGGTGCAGTTGGGGCTGGGGTTGCCAAAGGTATCGGAGTCAAGAATGATCAACAGTAGCGACCTGAGCATGGCTTCACAGTTTTCCGCCTCATGAAGCTGCACATACAGAGTCAAGCTGCCAAGGGGTTCAGGAATGGAAGCTCTCACAAGTTTCACTACTAGTGAGCCTCAGCATCAAACGAGCAAAACTACCCGACATTTCGGTATGAACACTCTAGACGCCGATCGTCCGTGCATGAGTTCCGAAAATTAGCATCTACGAACGGACGCCATTATTTTATATCATATAGTACCATGTATGCATCTCACCCTTGTCCTTTTAGAAATCATAGACAGAGCCCTATACCTATATCCCTTAACAGGAATTATTTACTAGCCGGTCTGTGTATTCTTTTGGGGGAACCATGAAGAAGGACAAGGCTGATGCATCTACGCACGCTTGCAGGTGAGCTTCCGAGGACCACAAGGCAGCTGCCGCCTCGATCGGCAGCTAAAATAGGGGGCTTAAATAATTAGACAATAGGGTTCCTTTAAAGGGATCTACTAGGGTTCCTTTAAAGGGATCTATAAGGGTTACTATAAGGGATCTATAGGGGTACTATGATATAGGGGGCTTCATACTTAGATTAGGGTTCCTCTAAAAGGCTTCTCAAAGGGGTCTATAAGGGATCCAAAAAAGGGTTCTATGATATAGGGGGCTTAATAATTAGACTATGGTTTTGGGGCCCTATTGTGAGTATGACAAGGAACCCCCAAAATAGTATAGGTAATTGTCAAGCCCACTTAAGTACAGTCAATGATTGACTTTTGATGTAGGGTTCATGGGATAATGCATCGTCGTCTACTACAAGGTATGACACAGCACAATATAACATAAGACTGTACCGAATCATAGAACATGATAAGACGGGCCGTTTTGCGATGTAGGGCTGGTAGCACTTTGCGACTGTAGAGTTTCAGCTGTGCCGCTCTTCGCCTTTCCCTTACCAGCGCCAGTTTAGAGCTTAGGGGTTCAGGGTTTGGGGTACATGGCACCCTGAAGACGCTGTTCACGCATGAAGGCGAAACAAACCAGCCTTCCTTCCTGGAGTGCGCAGCCACAACATTATACAAATATACAAAAAAGTATCATCTGAGAATCTGAAAAATGCTAGAATCTCAGTGACTGGCATTGTCAGTGCTCAGAAGTACACATAACGCCTCTTGAAGACGGGATACCATAGCACGTGATCACTCACAGTTGTAACAACAACAATCGCGCTGGTTTGTGATATTCTGTTGGTTCAGCCGCAGGCAAACTCCTACAGGCTCCGTTTCTGGGCACTCTTGGCTAATAGGACTCGAAGCTCCATAAGCTGGAGTGGAGTGACAGAATAATTAAACTAGGGTTCCTTTAAAGGGATCTATACAAGGGTTAATTACCATAAGGGATCTATATGGGTACTGTAATACAGGGGCTTAGATACAACAAGAAAAAAAGGAAAATCCACCATGGTCAAGCATAACCATATTAGCTCACAGTGGTGCCCACCAAAAACCTGAGGTGCGTTAGAAGTGAGACTGGCAACAGTAAAAGCCGCCCAAACCCCAACAATTGCAGCGGCACCACGACGACGGAAAACTGCCCGAAACCCTAAACCAGGAAACCCTAAGCCCTGAACACCAAACCCCTAAGCCCTGAACCCCAAACCAGAATCATATGTACAGGCTCGCTGCAGCCCGCCGGAGAGAGCTGGAACTGCGATGTCGTTGGAGAGGAAACCTCAGGAATTCGCATTAGAATATGGTCCGGGGGAGGATTTGAGGGGGTATCCTTTAATACGTATATATACATATGCACACAGAAATATATGCATACCTCTATCTATCTATCTCTCTCTCTCTCTCTCTCTCTCTCTCTCTCTCTCGCTATATGTATATATATATATATATATATATATATTCATTTATTTATACATACCTGCGGCAGTGTCTGCCGTTTAATTTCCGGTCGTGAGATAATAACCAGTTATTTAACATGATAAGAGGCGTGGGCTAAAATACGGGCGTTGAGTGTTTTCAGAGTTTGTAGCGAGTTCGGGTGCAAGCCATGGGTTGGGCATAGGCCAGGTGTTGTTACGGCGATTTGGGATAAAGAGTTTGTACGTTGGTGTTTGCAAGCATAAGACTGTGGTTTGGCCTAGCACAGCAAGTTCGGAATGCTTCGGGTCTTCAGGGGTTTGGTTGTTGGGGTGTTAGTTAGGTTTAAGGTTTAGGGCTCAGGTTTAGGGTTTAGGGAACTGACGTCACTCCTGGTTCAAGAACCAACAACTTCTGAAGTTCTCGTAATCCCCAAGACCAGAGCAATTCCACTAAGAAAATCCAAGTTGTACATCAGCCATATTTACATGGCACTTTAAACGGAAGCCCCTCGGGGCGGAAAGTAAGTCCCCGAACTCCGTAATCCCCGAAGTCCTTGAACTCCCTGAAGTCCCTCTCCTTCTAAAGATTTTGCGGCCTCGCTGGCTCCCGATCGCAATGCTTTGAGCTGGGAACTCAGAGCCGACGAATCATCTTTAAAGGGGCTATTGCAAACTACTTTAGACCTTAGACCTAGACCCTATATAAAACTATAAGAGTTCAAGGGCTATGTATACATTCAGGGACTCATCGTCGGTCTGCGTCCATCTCCAGACGAGTCGCCAAAAGATACCTCTGGATAGTTCGCAAACACAGCATCCTCGGTGACACTCGCCTGCTCAGCCTCGACACACGCCCCACAAGGTCCTCATCCTGAAAAGTCGCTCGTGAAAGTGGGTTCAGACATGTGCCGCAGCGGGCAGCAGCGTGCAGCAGAGACAGTGATATATGATGAAGACAATGAAGTTTCGGTGTCATATTGAACCTGCAGATTTTGGCGTCATAGGAGAGCTGGGCAGCCTTTTGATAACGAGCAAGAAATTGGATCCCCGCCCGACCAGCGATTGTAGCCTGGCGCCTGTCAAGCCAGAGGGAGGCCTGCAAGAGGGTCTTCATGAAGAGCTCAATCGCGCCAGAGCCAGAAATCAGAACTTGGTGCAATAGAACACCGTCCCCGCCGCGCTGCTGCAAGACCCAAGCAGCAAACGCGACGAGGATCGGTGTATCCATCGCTTTGCTCCAATGTCCCACAGGAAATGTGGTCTCTGACGAAAAACCGAGAAGGTCTCTCGTCAGAGACCGGAAGTGCACAGATTTCCCACTGGACTTCAAGAAACGCCGCAAGTCTGCATTCAAATCATCGAGCGCCTCCGGGACGGACCCACGGCCGTACAGACCCAAAGCAACAACGAGGGCGCTGGCGCCAAAATCGCGACCCACACCAAGATGGTATATGTGTAGGACATCCAATGTAAAAAACGATGCTTTGTCTTCCACGACATGTGCCACATGGTCAAAGAAAGGAGGCACAGCATCCCATGGTGGCGGATTGTGTGGCCCTGTTGTGGCAAGCCACGCCGGCTCAGAGCCGAGATCTTCAAAGTCATACTGATCAGTCCCAGCATGACAAAGCCAACAGCAGCCCGTAAGGGGTTTCGATTTGGGGCCTGCCGGCCCCTTGCGTATGTGCAGGAAGGTGCGGGTCAGGTGACCACTCTTCGAAAGGAATGGGAGGTCTCCTTTGAGCCCCAAGGGGATAAAGCGCAGCACACGACCGTTTCCAATATCCAGGCCTCCGTAATAAAGTCGCTCGAAGTCCTTCATTGTCGCTGTGAGGAAGTTGTCGAATCTTTCAGGGTTGTCTTTATATACGCTTTTCGGCATGACCCCGGTCAAGAATCTCGTTGTAAACGAATGCCCCAGCAGGTTTACTCCAGGTTTCGAAGTTCTCAGTTTGTGAGGATTGGACATACGGGTTCCCAGGCCCAAAATGGGCTGAAAAGCAATCACCATCAGCTCGTCACGTCGATATGTCCTCCCACCGTCTCCATGAATATAAAGAGGAACTAGCTGCCCAAAATCCAAGAAGTCGTGCTGGAACAATTCATGGTTTGGCTCCTCCTTAGCGTAGTTGCTCCAAAACTCTCGAAGTCGTTCTGAGCCTGGGATGATAATCACCATAGTCGGATTAGCTTATTAAGAGGTTCTTATGAATGAAGGGCTTTACACAACCAACAATAGCAACTACAAGAAACATCGGGTATCGATAAAGGGTTGCCATTTACTATTTTGGAGCCTCCCAAAGCTTGCCTGATGCACTTCTCAGTTGCTACTATAGACCGAACGACCCAGAAGCTTAAATTATTGAGTATCCCTATAAATCCTATTATAGATCGAATAATTTAGTGATGTAGCCCGAAGGCATCAAAGACGAGACCCAATAGTGTAAAACTAAACACAGGTATGCTATAGGAGACCAAGCTTCATTATTGTTGGGACAGCTGTTGGCTTGAGGTGGCTACTGCTTACATACCGACACATACTCGTGAATCCTGCGATTTGGTGGTTTGAGGATCGAGGGTATAAGCTGTTGTATAGAGGGATTGTGTTCGTGTGCTACAGGAGAACTCAGGGATTAAAGACTTGAGAGATCTTCGATATTTCTACTTTGGGGTGATAGTCATTGGGGTACTCCAAAGGTTTGTTTTTTTCAGACATGGGGCTGCTGGCAACAGAGCCACCTAGCAGTTTGTGCAGGTAGCCCTTCTCGACCAGAGTGGTAAGGTAGTCAGACGGCATAAGCATCGGAACAGAGCAATCTTCAGATAACTGCTGATATGTCCAGGGCACATTCAGAGTGAGGTCCCACTTTCGGAGGGTCTTTTGCAAGGATTTTTCAGCATCAGATTTCGGGGCTCCACCCAAATCTCGTAGCGCCTTGCAGTCATTATCCTGGGTCGCAAAGGCCTCCGCGATGGTGGCCACATGCTTGGCAGAGGCCTCGGCGAACAGCGGAGGGAGACGAGTGGCAGGGGTATAGTACATAAGGTTCAAGATTGCTAACTTCACTCCGTGGGTGTGGGGGTTTAAGTGATGTATAGGCTGTTGGGTTTGGGGGTTTGGGGTTTAAAATTTGGGGGACTTTAGGAATTCAGGGCTTTGTAGCTCGGATACTTCACAGCACACTGGGTTGTCAGGAACCCACTGCTCAAAGTTCTGCAATCACTGCCTTTTTCTTTCGTTCGATGAAAGCTTGACTCCATTAAGCTATACAGCAAGCATGGGTGCACGAATTGGCGATGTGATTATAATGCTCGACATTCCCACCTTAGATAAGTGATGCCACTGCTAGAACCAAGTACAATAAACGATTTGCCATATTATAGCTAACCACGCACCCATCTAGGTTCATCAGCTCTTGCAGCCACACAATAGCAATGGTACGGAGGTTCAAACTTTGGTTGGAAAGCACGAAGTCGCATTCCTTCTCCACCCAATTGGATGTTGCGGCATTGAAGTCGGTGATGGTGCTGGGCGATTAGTGCAGCTTCCAACATCTCGATCGTGCCAAGGTCTTTGCTCTGAAACATAACAAGCATCTTTGTCCAGCCATTGGCTTGATAGAGCTCAAACCGAGGGGTGCAGCTATGTGTTATCCCGATCTTGTAGATGGCAAGCGACTCACCACCGGTAGCCCTCCGTAGCTGTTCAATGCATCGTTCACAATGCGCTAGAACTTTCCCTGCTTGTGTGTGTTCAGGAATGTACCGATAGGTGATCCCATCAGCAATTGATGCAGTCTGTATGCGTGGCTGTTGCCCGTCACATTTGACTGGCAGGTCCTGGGGCGTGGCGACGTGCGGCTCATCATCGGTTTCAGAGTCCGACCCCCAAGGGAAAATCACATCGATGGGTCTTTTCAGCCGCATTGAGGACATGGGAGCAGTAGTACTTTAGGTCATGAATTATGATTCCGGACCATGTTCTGCGTGTGTAATGAGGATTGTCACCTTAAAGCAATATTCCGAATATACGATGGAGTTCTAGGCTGCTCACGAAAGCAAGCTTGATCGCGAGGCACAGCAGACACATGAACCAGCCATAGTCAAACAGAACATGAATACTGCCTTCAGTCGACCCTGCGAAGCTGGAAACCGACACTCACAACCATGCTCGTTCGCTCTGAGGTTCTGGCGCCTGAAGCCAAAGACTTCACCAACGTCTGCGCCCGATCACTGGCTCTGTCCTGTAGCATAGGACCTGGCAGCCAATAGGCAGTACGGCTGGTAATTACAGGCTACAGAACATTTGACGGCATGTGTGCTTTCGATCGGATGCACTGCATGGTTTACCCCCTGCTTTGCGAAGCTGTCACACGTGTCTCGTAGCGTAGCAGGCCCTCCACAAGCACAGCTAGCCTCACGTGCATTACCGAACATCTGTGTACACACAAAAAGTTGATCTTGCAAGGTTTGCCGGGCCTGCGTACATTCAACACACTCTACAACTCGCACAGCCTGCATGTTCAATTTCATCGAACACTGGCTTTGCAGCAACTTCGTCGGAGCATTGAAGGAGCCAGCAGAGGGTCTACATTATTAAGGCCCCGAATCCAAGCCCAATTAGAACCTCGATGAGATCTACATGATGCTACTTAAACGTTTAAGCTTCTATAGGGTTCCTTTCAAAGATGATTTGAACGACTTCGGAGTTTGGGCTTGAGGGGCTTCAGGACTATCGAAGGTTTACGTGTAGGGGACCCATGCACGAATACAATGCAGAACCTCCGGAGGAAATTTCCTACATGGCCAAAACACATGGGACTCTGTGCCCAGGTGGACCACGATGAATCATCGATGCAGATTTAGGCAGTGGCCTTGGTCCTGGGCCTTTTACTCCTCTTAGGTTTCTCAGCAGCTGGCTCTTCGACTTCTTTTTCAGCAGGTCGCTTGCCGTTCTTCGGCGGGGTCTTCTTCAGCTTCCTAGGGATCAGGACAAGGATCGTGTATCTAGAGTGTTGGAGGGTTTACCTAGGCAGTGTTCGTCTGGCTGCGGGCTTTGAGGTTTCTGCTAAAGGATTCTACACATAGGGCTCAGGGTTTAATTTGGGGTTGGTACACAGAACTCAGACAATCCAGTTCAACGACCTCGGGGGTTACAGGTAGAGTTGCAAGCCCTTGCAGCCACAAGCAGCGGCATCTACATGCGTGAGAAAGGGCTCTTGTATTAAGATCCAGGGAGCTTGTTCTTCACCTCCATGGATGTAGCCATGATCATCCTCAGGTTCCAGCAACACTCGTCTTTGTACTCTCATGGCAACAGCTGAGATGTATTGGCTACACATATTTGCATACTAGACTCTGGCGTTTCACCTCTTCGCACTTGCGAACGTAGTCCTTCTGCTGCCTCAGCAGTCACTGTGACCTACATTGATCGGTTCTAGCATGGGTTAGTTTTACACATCGACACTAGTTCTGGTTCCAAGGCGCGTTTCTCCGAGATCCTGGATCTTCGCATCAGCTTGAAGCTTGGCGAGGTCGTCATATAGTTCACCTAAGGATTTGGCCACGGCCTCCATCTTGGGTAGCTCCCTTAGCTGGCTGTAGTTAACATTCGAAGATTTGCACACATATGATAGTGACATGATTTCTACTGACCAGAATGAGAGTCACTTGCACTGATGCATCATCACGATCCAATCGTTCTGTGAACTTCAGCAGCTTGTCCCTCGCGGTGACCGCCTCGTTCATGTGCCTTTGGAGGCTGTCCTTTACCTCGGTGATGAATCACAATTAAGATTGCAGTGGTAAGTAAATGACACATTTCTTTATGCGTGTAGTGTATGCAGTGTAGGTGCCTTGTCCGTGCCAGCTTCCACTGCACAGCTACCAAGCTGTGAGAGGTCCCAATTCTTATGCGGGTCGCTTGACTTGGCACTCTGCTCGAAGCTATCAACAGCTCCGCTGGCACTGGTGGAATCTCTGAGACCCTCCGTGTCCCTGGTGCCCCGTGCCCCACGGGTGGTGTGATCATACCAGTACTCCTTCTCGCCATCGTACTTGCTTGTCCTTAGAATTTAGATCACGCATTACAAAGCAAAGCTTGTAGCATCCATTGAAAAGCACAGCACACAAACCTTCATTGGGAGCCGAAGCACCGCACGTGACCGGGAGTTTTCTCGCACAGCTCGATGATACCAGCCACTCTTTTCCTAGGCTAAAGTGCATGCACCTAGAACCCATCCGATCCATATAATGTATGCACAGCAGGGAGGCTGAAAACCCAACCCACGAAGAGCATGGATAATTGCGTCAATCAGGTCTGGCTTCGCTGGCAGCCCCAAGCCACCTTCGGCTTTGGGCCTTTTGAGGTCCACCTCCGTGTAGAAGGCCCCCTCCGTGACTTGCTCGCGAAACTTCTGCTGCTCACGGTACAGATCCACTTTGCGGATGAACTGACCCTTAGATGCTAGCCAGTGCTGTGAAGCCTATGTACCATGGTTGCATGCTGTCTGGTTGCACGATCCCCATTTGCATCAGCCATGAGCAAAATCAGATTGTCCCGAACCGATCCTGCTTCCTTCCACATCTTGTGGATGTCGTCGCTGACCTGAAGCTTGCCCGATTTCGTTCGGTCACACAAGCGATTCACCTTGGATCGCATCCTGTTCCAGAACTTCTCATCTCGCTCGGCAGGTTGCTCCTCCACAGAGACGGTGTGCCAGGCACTAAAGAGTTTCAGTGGTTTCCTTGGATTTACTTATATATTTTAGGCTGTAAAGGTTCAGCAGCACTAGCAGCTGGCACTGGTCATTGTTCAATCAAACCAATATAGCTAGGGGTTTGGGGTTTAGGAGGTTTAGAGGTTTTGGCCAGGGCCATCCATTGTGCACAGCATGAGGATCCTAATTCATATAGTTCTTTGGAGACTTAGAGATTCATAGAGGCAGGAACATACCTGGCTATGGATTTAATGTGGCTTAACTCTTGATCGGTCTTAGTATAAATGTATGCTTACCTGTGCCAGTCATTGCAGCCTGTCAACGATAGGAGGGCGGACTGTTGGCTTTTGTTTCAATGCAGAGCAGAGGAATACTATAAGGTAGGATTTGCAGTTTAGGGCTTAGTTTTGGGCTGGTGAGAAAAACCAATAATCATTCGATAGGTTCTGGTTTCAGGCGGTGGAGTAGGCCCCAACCCCGTAATTTAGAAGACGTTTGTGCGATGGAGTGAAGGCTTTTTTTTGGGTCGAGGATAGGAACCATAAAGCCTGACGAATCAACATATAGGGTCTTCCAGCACTGCACTAAGTTGAGCAAGCCAAGCAGAGTCCCCAAAATTGAACCATGCACACCTTAAACCCTAAGACCGGCCCTACGACACCCCAAACCCCCTAAGCACCCTCAGCACTGAGCCCCAAAACTTTAGCCCAACACAGAAATCCTGAATCCTCATAAAGCATGACCTTTAGGCCAAGCCTAAAACCCACAGACAAAAACCAATATCCCACACTTTCGGAATGCACATGGCCCGGCCTCAGGGGACGGTGTGGCCTGCGCTGGGTTACCCTGCAAGGCGGCCTTCTTCGGTGAGTTTTTCTTCAGCGGGCTGCGACGGGATGAAGTAGTGTTACTTGGGGTGGCAGCACGAGGTGATGTAGTCTTCGGGCTGGGACGAGGTGAGGCAGTCCTCTTGGTCTTGGGGGTCTTGGCAGGGCTCATCTGCTTGGATGACTTTTGAAGTCGAGCAATAAGTCGCTGCTGTTGCCGAAGAAGCTCCAGCATGTGTTCACGCTCGTCCTTGGACGGGTGTTTGTCCCTACAATAGGATGTATGTTTGTTGCGGAATGGGGTCCACATGCTTATGTGCCGCAGAGAATCAGTCTTTCCACGTAATCTGTGAATAGGAGGAGACTTCTTTGCTGGTGAGGGTGGCTTCTTCACTTGGGTCGGGGTACATACATGCTCTTTCTTGGGTGTGTCCATAAAGCTTTGCAATCTCTTCTTCATCGCCTCAGTATTAGTTCAGCTCAGATATGGTTTCATGCAGAGAAACACACCGCATGCGCATGCATTCTCCAGGTCTCAGGATATTGGTTCCTAAGTAAGGTCATGGCTGAGTTCGACATTACAGCTTCAGAATCACTGTCTTCGACTTCCAAGATGTCATAGCCATCTGTCGTCAAAGGGCCGTCCTGGTGTTTCACATTGTCATCTAGCAGCATGACAACTATATAAGTTGTATGGTTGCCAGGCTAGGAGGTATGCTCAATCACACCTATACGACACATACACATACAACACTTCTATTGTCTATCCTCCTGGTTCACGGTCGAGCTCTGTGGGGTTCCGGAAGCTGATGTCGAGGGAGATGAGGAAAGTCTGCCCATCTTCTCTAGCTCATCAGCAGTTGCCGCAAGGGTTTCCGAGGTGCTCATAGGAGAGGTCACGACAGGAGCTTGGGCACGAGGTTGGGCCCCGTCCTTCATCTGATCTTCGAGTTCCTGCCCACAGGATATATCTCTGAGATATGGATCATCTAGGTTTGAGAACACTCATCTAGCTGAGTTTCAAAACTGATCCAAAACCCTTTGAAGCCTTTATCATCTGCTGGAGTTCTGTCTCGGACTCTGGGAGCTCAGTCTTGACAGTCTCAAGGGCAGAGGAAACACCCTTAAGCATGGACGATCCACTCCAAGTCTTTGACAGGAGCGCTGTCGCAAGCTGCATGGCTGCAGCTTCCATCGCTACAGTGTTGGGGCCTGAGACCAAAGTCTCACCTAAAATGCGTTTAGGTCGACACAACTGACCACAAAATCTCGACTCAGAGCAGCCATGGGTAGGTTAGCCAGGCAGGTCAGGAACATAGGGTCAAAGCGAGGCCCAGATACGGATCCGTACGGTATTTGTACGCCTTCTGTACGCCTTCTGTACGGGTAAATATGGTCGTGCCCTGGGTCCAAATACGGCCGCAGGTGGGAAATACGGTTGTGACTTCAGGGATATATGGGTAGATACGGGTAAATACGGGCGTGCACCAAGGAAATATGGGTGTGCTGGCAGGAAATACGGTCGCAAGGCCCTCTAAAACCAACAAAACCATCAAATTACCACGAAAATCCCACCTAAAACCACCAAAACCACACCAAAAGGACCCAAAAGTCCTCAGCTGAGATCAGAAACACATACACCCCAAGGTTTATTCAATCCTTTGTCCTCAACAGCAGAAACTGTAACCAGCAAAACATTGCCCGGGCAAACGACACACTGGACCCCTAACATCATTTACCTCGATGTAAAGGCAAAAGCAGGAGCCTCATAAAACCTTAAGTGCGGGCTTATAAATAAACATCTATTCAGAAGCAGCCAGACTGCCAAAGAAAGTCTGCTAGCTACGCCACCGACAGCCTAGATACACTTTGATCTTGAAATAGTTAGAGATAGTTCGATCTCTAGCAAGCGAACCCAAGAACTTCAGAAACCTAAACACCCAACCGAACAATCCCCAGGATGGCTATAGGCACTTCAAACCCATGCAATGCACCCCAGCCATACCCAGGTGTCATCTCGGATGCCATTGGATCATCGAGGCAGATCAACAACCAGAGCGGCCAATTTTGACTTTGGGGATTTGGGAGTGGTCCGATCATAGCCGAATTGCTGATTGGTTCTAGAACTGTACAAGTGGTGGCCACTGTTGCATGGGGATCTCGGCTTTCTGCATCAGTCTGCTAAACCAATCTTACGGCGAACGTGTAGCAATCTAGTTTCGGGCCAGAGGCTTATGTAGCTGAGGCTTTAGTCCAGGTCGGTTCTCGGGTGGATGATGCCAAGGGACGAAAAGACTGTGTCGAGTATTGTGTTCGGGATTAAAACATAAAGGCGTGCTTGCGCTTAGGGTTGGGGTTAAGGGTTTACAGCCTAGCTCAGGTCCTCCCTGATCAAAATAACATATACAGAGCTATCGCATGATCTGTATATATGCAAATGCATAAGATGGACCTATCCCCTCTTAGACACACATCATACCTGTTGGGCTGGAGGCCACTTCTATAGGTTTGGGTTGTCTAGGGTCAGCATCGAAAGGGGTGGGTTTCAATACATCAGGGAGGTTTTGGGCCTTGGTATAAGGATACAAGCTAGCTAGTTTAAGTATTTCGACCCGTATGTATATATGTAGGCCTACCAGACTACACGAACTTACCCGTGTAGCCCATTTAAGATCGATTATGATAGTCGGGACTAGATGACAGATGTACCATCCTATTTCTGACCGAAAACTGTAGCCGTCCCACACAAACTGGTGCCCTGAGAAAGGCATCCTTCGAATTGCCGAACCTGCACAATAAGACTTGCATGAAAATATCTACAATGAAGTTGGCAACACCGGTCTCCACTTGTCTGGAATAACCAAGCCTTTGCAGCCTCGAAGATAAATGACCACCTCCCGAAGCTGTGCGTCTGAACAAGTGTCCTCGAATCCTGCATTCTTGAACATCTGAAGTGCATCGGTATCCCCTTGAAACCAGACTGGCGGCACATCAGTCTGCAAGGGGGCAAAGATTTCAACCAATCGTGTGCCCAGGGCCAGCGGATAGATCCTGGATTGGAGCAGAGTGGAACACTCGGGTGAGCTTTAAGGTGGTTAGGGAGTTTTGGGGTTTTGGATTAAGGTTGGGGTTTAGGGATTGGGTTTAGGGTTTCAGGAGTTGTGTTGGCTTTGGTTTGGAATTGGATAAAACGCCTTCATTTTATATATATGGTTTTAGGTTCAAGGGCTGCTGAAATACATTTACATTTTCTCAGGCTTCGAACCAGGACTTGTTTGTTGAGGGGTTTGTTGTAACCAGCTAGATAGAGTTTCTCGATTTGAGGCTGAACCGGGCTGGGTTGTTTAGATGGTTCTTATACTCTGTAGCTAAGTTGCTGTGTAGTCTTGAGCTCCTTTGTCCCAGTGAAGCAGCTTCGACCATTAGCATCTTTGTAGCGGTGCACCGTCTTCAATACCTTGCTAGTTTTCTTCTGTCGTTCAGCACGATACTCTGCAACTTCGAAGGCTCTGGACCAAAAGCCTCTTATCATCGAAGTACTCGACCAGAGAGTTGTGCGCTTGGGTGTCGGGGCTTTGTAACAGCCCATCCAAAAGGAAACTTTGTAGACCTTGCAAGGGGCTGGAACCCACAAGCACATGCACAACCCTATAAATCTAACACGATCGATTTCTGTGTGCATCCTTACATTAACGTGATGCGACAAGGAACTGTTAATCTCTGACATAGCCAGCGCATTCTATCGTGTCTAAACATCAAACTCGAACTTGGCTGCTCCAGAATAAAGTTGCCACCAGCAGCTACGACGAGGAGGCACAAAAAGGCACACCTAGGCTGTTGGGTTTAGGGCCTTTAGGGTTTAAGTTTTATGGGGTTTAGGGCTTAGGGCTTCTACGGTTGTTGAAGCATACCAGTCACACAGAAGGAGGTATGCGCACAGAAGTCGAGACACCGGGCAACCATTAAGTTCCCCTGAGACACTGAATCATAATCCGACCATCCTTCGGGGTTGCACCAAGATCGTTTCGTACTTCCTCGACTCATATCCACCCACGTGGAACACAGGGGTCCGAGCCAGTCAAGGAATCCTGTAGCTCGGCCGTTGAGCACCGACATTATGAATGTCCTTGGCAAACCACTGCTGGCAAACTCTAGAGTGTGTACTCACTTTCTACGGCAAGTTGAAAGAAAGTATGGCTTTGAGGTTTTAGATGCATGCATGCATATAACTTCAGTTTTAAAGCTTATGGGGCCTACACATAGTTGGTTGAATTATATAATGTTCTGGGTGTACAAGAATTATATGCATGCATGCCTTTAGGTCTTAGGTCTCAAGGTCAACAGCTACAAATCCTTTTTGAGATTATGGGGATGCAAACGAAGCCACCCGAAACCAGAAGGTTTGAGGATATCCATCCCGCAAGATTGAACCTTGTCAATGCTGCACACATTGTAGCCAGCCTGTTGAGCCGCAGTTGCCAAGATTGCCTTCCCCGAGAAGTGCTCAATGAAGTCGAATGGCTCCTGTGGATGCGTGTGTGCGAAATATGTATGGTATGAGCTGCTATTTGCCTATCGACACATATGTCCTGCTGACGCCACAGATCTGTATTCCACAGCACCAAGAGGACACAGAGAACGAATACCTTAGATCGACAGTGCAGGGAACGACTATGTTGGTTTATAGAACTAAATTAGGCGCTAGGTTCAAACCCTGATATCATTAAGAACTTGGACAGAGTGCTTTTGGCGCACCAGGACGTCTTCGCTCGGGCGAGGCATGGTGGCTGTAATATTCCAACCAACAGAGAAGCTGACATACTTGTAATAAACAGAACCACACAATCCTCTGAAGCTGGCAAGTCCGTGTTGCATGTACCTACCAGAGTAAGGCTGCTGATCCTGCAAAACAGCTGCCCTCCTGCTTCGATCTTTGAGATATGTGCGCAGCAACACATCATCGGAAGGAGCACTGGCTGCAACAACATGCTGTCTCAGCACTGGCAAAACCTCGTTAAACATGCCTGGGCAACCCCCAGCAGCTTCAACTTCAGCTTGGGACATAACAGCACCTGCCCTGCAGAGGCCTCGCTTCCGCTTCAGCGACATTGTGCCGCTCCAAGTGGACCGACCTGCCCAGACGGGTTATGGTTTCAGAACAGAAAAGTAAAGATCACTTGTATTGCTTGCGAAGAGCTGGAGTGGAAGTCAGTAATGCAGAAGTCTGTGGTGACTGTTGCAGAGAGACATACATATTTTTTCCGCAGCGTGTTGGCACACTGCTCGTGAAGCTGGCTCCCAGAGCCAAAGATCTATGATTGAAATCGCCAGAGTCTGGCTGACAGACAGCAAACCGACTAGCAGCGAAGCCGGAAGGCCACAAAAGATTCCCCAGAACCCTTTCTAAGCAGCCTTGGCCCCACTTTCTCGAGGTGCTGCCGCCCCATCCCAAAACAGCTCATCCGAACTGTATGCTACGATTGTTTGCTAATCTCAGCATCCAAATCAAAATTTGGTATCATCTCGATCCAAAGGTTCACTCAGAGGCATCGGGATCGTAGTACCACTCGCGTCCGACCTGTGTGCGGCAGGTTCTAGAGCTAGCTGAGCATAATTAAGTCAAATAAGTTACAGGCCTTGGTGTTTAGAAATTACGGTAGTTTTAGATTTAGACTTAAAGATGTATAAGGTTTCTAATGTAAACCAATTAACCTATGCATGCATATCTTTTACCATCGATCGGTCCTACCTATGATCTAAACCCTAAGTCCCTAAACCAATCCATTCGAAAAGATGGTGTAAGGTTGTGCAGTAGGCCTAGTGTTCAGGGCCACGGGTTTAGGGCACCACACACACACAATGTAAAATAGGGATTGCACAAGGTCGTGTAACGCACACAAACATGCTAGCATGTCCCATGCACTACGAGTGAGGGACTACATGAAAAGATGTGGTCGCATGCATAAGTAGATGTGTGCAGGCCTGCAAATCAGGAATCAGCTCCTCCTGAACATAGAGCTCTGCTTGCACAAGGAAGAACCGCTTGAAGTCTGCAGTGGTCGTCACTGAGTCATCCTCGTCAAAGGCGAGCTTGGCTCGCAGCCAGTACTCGTACTGCACAGGGCCAAGGGCTATGTGACTGAATGCAAAAATAACGTACTACGAATACAAGTGCACATCACACATGGTTTACAGATGCTTGATCCTATGGTGCATGAACCCTGAAGCCTCACGCCGGGTGCGGGATCGATCCAGGATGTTGGGGCGAATGATCTCGATAAAGGAACGCACGATGTGTCGCCACAACAGCCAGCCCTTGTTGCCCTCAATCTGCGGACACGGTCGGCCTGCAAAGGTCTTGGGGTAGTTGAACTCTACGTCCAGGTCAAGAGCTGGGGCTTCCTCTACCTCCATCGGCACCGGGTGTGGGGCATGCTCTTCATTGTCTTCTCCATCATTCACAGCATGACACACTGCCTTGGATCGCTTGCGCCTGATCTTCTTTCCCTGCTTTTTCACGGGTGCTGCAGCAGAACCCGTCTCTGCAGAGCACACCGCCAAAGAAGGGCGGCTGTTCTCACCATCCCCTGTCCAAACAGGGGTCGAGTAGCCCACATCATCATCGTTGCCAACCTCCTCAGGCACAGGAACAGCCAGCATAGCTGGGCGGCCATCAGCACAATCTGACCCTCCATGCTTGGCCTTCTTCCCTTTCCCTTTACCAGACTTGGTCTTGGGCTTGGGCACAGTCCCCTCCTCAACCCCAACCGGCGCAGATGGCTCGGGCTCACACTCGTGTGCCCGCTTGACTGCAACCATCTTCGGCACATCTTTGGAGGATGAGGCTTGCTCTCTCATGGGACCCTTCTTCCCTGCTGATCGTCCTCGGCCCCGTCCCTTCCCCTTGCGAGCAGGTGGTCGTCCTTTGCGCTTGGGAGCAGCATCCTTGTCGTCATTCTCGTTCCCCTCCTCCTTGCGGTCCCTCTTCAAACCAAGTTGATCGGCTCGTGTAATCACCTGCAGGCACAAGCTTCCGAACACTATGTTCAACCACAATGCTCATGCAGTAGCAACATTCACTGAAAGCGAGCATGCATGCACTCAATCGACACACCTACTCAACATACCTGACTACATGCTTGGGTTCACATATTTGATGGCAAAGGGACCTTCGGTGGAGAAAACTCCAGGAACTTGTGATCGGCGGGCAATGGCGACGGGGTGTGGTTTGTCTGGGGGGAAAGGTTTTCCGTAGGCACTGGAACTGCTGGCACGGACGGCTCCCCTGCCCCTGTGTCTTCATTCTCCGGGAAGAGCTTGCGAGCCAGCGGGACAGGGGATTCCATTAAGGCTTTGTGCTCTTCCTGGAAGATAGGCTCAAGCACCACCTGTGTATCCAGGGTGAAGGCTTGCGTCTCCTGGTTGTCCACAGGAACAGATCGAGCCACCGGGATTGGAGCAGGGGGCACGTCTTCATCTGAATCCACCGAGACCGGACCGTCAATGGCCCGAATCGCCTCTTGTCCTTCATTACACACTACCATGGGAATGTGAACTCCAATTTCAATCAGATCAATCTATGACATCAAGACTTACGAAGAACCACTGGCCAAAGCCAAAGCACGAGCCCTTTCAGCAGCAGCACGTTCTTCACGAAGCCTGAGCTACGAGAGACTCGATCGGAAAAGGAATACCTAAAAAAACCTCAGCCGTCCATACCTAATCTTAGCCACACACACACATACTTAAAGAAATGAACAAACGAACACACACACACACACACACAATCACCTCTCACCCACCCACACCCAAACCCACCCTCCCACACATCCACGCTTTTCGATTCAACTCAAGTGTTCACACATGATCAATGCAGCAAAGGGACACTACTCGAGCCTGAAGCTTGGCTTTGCTGAGGGCTAGGATCTGCTTCACTTTCTCGGAAGGGTCCTGCGGTGGAACCTCCATGGAACTGGAAGCACTGGCAACAGAGGCCCCGGTGACCCCGCCCTCATCTTCCATCTCCTTGATCAAGGTCTCCAACATTCCCTGTGACGAGTCGCATCTGAGCAAACTGGGCTCAACACTTGGATTCTCTGTAGACCCAGAACTGTGCGCACCACTGAGCTCGATATAGGAACCATCGGTTGACTGGGAAGAATCAACACGGCAATTCTCGAAAAGCTGAAGAAACTCGGCTCTGCTGTCACCACTGGGCTCAACACTCTGATTCTCTGTGGACCCGGAAGGCACACCACTGGGCTCAACAACCGACTTCTCTACGGACCCGGAAGGCACACCACTGGGCTCAACAACCGGATTCTCTGTGGACCCGGAAGGCACACCACTGGGCTCAACAACCGGATTCTCTGTGGACCCGGAAGGCACACCACTGGGCTCAACAATCGGATTCTCTGTGGACTCGGAAGCCACACCACTGGGCTCAACAATCGGATTCTCTGGGGCCCCAGATGCAATCGCACTGCCTGGCTCTGCACGAACATGCTCTAGAGCATCAGCTTCGAGATCATCCTCTGATTCAGCATCTTCGAACTCATATTCATCTGCCGCAGCCGCAATCCCTGAATCATCATGCACTGCAACAGCAGCACCCACTGGATCAGCAGCGGCCCCTGCACCACCAGGTGGGGGGGGTGCTCCTCCATCGTGGCCTCCCACATCGTCGTCACTGCTCGTACGGCGAGGAATCCTGATTCCTTCCTTATCTCATCTAGGACAGAAGATCAACCAACCAATTGTCACAAATTGCCAAAACTACACCACTTGAGAACGACATGATCCCCTCAGTCTTTCATGCATACCAAGAAGCGGCCAAAGCCTCCTCGACGATCCTGTCATACATGTCCACGAGCTCTCGAACCTTGGGGTCCTGCGAACGATTGTACATGAGTATTTCGTTGGGTTTGCGCGGTTTTGTGCTGCACTGAAACACTTGAGCAATAGAGTCCTTGGGCTTCTCAGACCTCACCCACTTTCTTCGCAGTGTTGTGAGACTCCGCTTGATTCCCCAAGCATCTCTCACAGCCATTGCTGGAATCATGTCTTTGTCCGGGTAATTCGACAGCTCAAAGAAAGTAGTGCAACATGGGATGATGACATCCACTGAGGGGCTATCGATGGTGCGTGAGCACCGCATAAGATCAAGCACCGTTCTCAAAACCAAGTGATTTTCCGAGCAATCCTTCAGGTTTCCCAAGCACTGAAGACAGCCCATCACGGTCGACTTCATCAAACATTGCCCCTTTGCTGCCTGACTCCGCAAGCACCGGATCGCTTCCAGTTTCTCTGCAAGCGTCGTCAGATCAGCCACACGTTTCACCATGGCACCCTATCGATCGAAATATCACCACAAATCACGACAGCCGAAATGGCTGCATGAGGTTTCCCCAATCGAAGATAGTGTCCTGCATGCATATGTATACCTGCACATGAAGATGAAACTCTGCTCGTATGTTATACTCATGCAGGCATTGTGTGAACTAGCATGCATGAGTACGACCTGTGTAAAATGTTCCCTAAAATCGGCCCTGCAGAAAAGGTTTGAAGTCCTGAATAGAACACTGCCGCCTTCTCAAGGTCGAAGTCAGTGATCGGTGGCCGCTGACCAATCGCCGGCCCTGTGGAAAGCTGATTTAAGAAGGGTTTAGGGTACAGACGGCACCATGCAGGGTCAAGACGGCTCGTACAAAGTTAGAGGGTTTAGGGTTTCTCGTTCAGCATTCTTGGGAAATGTTTAGGTCTAGCTGTTGTCTGGCTTCCCAGCACCAGACGAGCGAGATTTTGCTTCAACCCCACCCCTCGCATACCTTCCTCCCTCATCAGCCCAATCCCTCATCCCACAGAAATCATTGGAATGCTATCACACATTCGTATCAGCACTCCAGTCTAAAGGTCGACCCGCCTCAGGGACGATGAGCAAAGACGATGTGCCGTCAGGGTAGTCGAAGAAGGCACATGTGAATCCGAGCACAGACAGAAAACCTATCGAGATTTACGTGATTTGCAAGATCAACGAAAGTTATCCTGGCCTATACTCATTACAAACAGGGCTTGCAAGTGTCACTGAGTTTCACCTGATTCGTGCTACAAGCTCTTATGAAAACGACCGCATGCTTAGAATCACTTACGACAGTTGCAAGCCGAAGCGTGCTGAATCATGCAGGCTTTCGCATCCACTGAACCCCTCTTATACCTGAACTGCCTATGTCTTATCCTATTCAAAGCAGGCTTTGGCGGGTGTTGGACCACTCAATAGCCAAATCCTAATATACGGGCGTAGGGTTTTGAAAACCAGGTTATTATTATATATGATCATAATAACCAGTTATGGATGAACGACGCTTTATTTACAGGCGTGGGCGGTTGCAGGTATATATATATATACACATCATTGTAAGGAACCCCATAAGGACCAATTAGAACCATGCTTGGAGTTACAGTGGGCTTGTTGGACAATTTGCGGCAAGGAACCAGATCAGAGGGTGCTCGGGGCTATATTTACGAGTAAGGAACCCAAACAGATTAGAGAGGTTTGGTGGCATAAAAAGTAATGGAACCCAATAAGGATATAGGGTTCTGGGAAACTTCGGCACAAAGGGACAGGATTCAGGTTCCGATTCGTGTACAGCGGCTTGTCAGTCTTATGTTCTGATTTGGATTGGGCAACATGCTCCCGCATGCCTGACATATAAGTGGTGTGACCCTGATAGAAATTTTGCGTTTTTTAAGCAACTGGACAACATGGGGGCGGTACTGAGGTGGGAGCATGATCACTGCAACGGCGAGAACGCGACTCACCAAGTCCGGCAGCCACGTACTGGATTCTGCAATCAATTGAATTAGGGAGGACAAGGACAAGTCTAGAAAAACACTTGAGTGGTTCATTCGCACGGAAGTGCATGCCTGATGCATCAGCCTCGCGGCTTTACGAACCAACTCCTCACACTGAACGCAGGAACCCAGTCGTGATACAACACTGCTAGGAGAACAAACCCCGCACAGCAAAGTTGTGTAGACCCTGCGACACTGAAGCTCTCGGACATCAACCGAAGAAGCGGCGCCAGGACTTGGAGGTCATCGACAGAGCTGCAAGGGTCTTGGCTGGTAGCAGCTCCACCGCACACTGGACTACCTCAGAGGGATTATGTCCAGGGGTCTTACTACCTCAGAAGGATTACAGCAGTCTTACTAAATAGAATCGGGCTTTGGGGTATGTTATTATACTGATACATAGTAAGCCCGAATACACTAGGACAGGACACCGTTTATGTGGGCAAGTCAGATATCCATTAGGATCGCTACTTTCCCATCACCGCTCAGATCTGAGATATTCTGGATTCCTGCCATTCATTTTTGGTTCCCTAAGCTTCAGCGAACACGATCCTGAACTCTCCCCTGGATTCTGATATAGGGGCCTTAATAATCAGAATAAGGTCTTGGGGCCCGTTATGCTATGACTATAATATACTATTATTATCATAAGGAACACCTAGAACGGTAGAGGTAATATAGAGGGGCCCGTATATTGTAGTACCCGTATAGATCCCTGAAAGTAGCCCTTATAGACCCCTTCAAAGGAGCCCTATTCTAACTATGAAGACCCCTCTGCTATTTCCTATCTTGGCACCCTAATATAGTACCCTAAATAGTAGGATCCTTATTGTAAGGACCCCCAAGATAAGGCACCCTAATCTTGGGAACTCCCACATTAGTATTTGTAATTCCTATCTTGCGTGTCAGCTCTTTTCCTGACTGGATGCGGCTCTGTCCAAGCTTCGCAGAGACTCCAATATTCCTTAGTTACGGAATGTACCTTAGATTATACAGGAATCCTAGTATGATTCAAGGCATATATGGTCAGGCGTCTGGCGTTCCCAGCCCCCCCCTCCAATGGTATGGTCTGCCTGGTGGGGGGGGGGGGGGCCTGGCGTGTGCGGAACGGGGTCGAGGTCTTCGGAGCTGCCACTGGATGGTGGGATGGTGCTGGCGGCCATGCAGGGCTCCCACGCGAGCCCTTCGCAAGCAAGCCGTAAACCCTATAACGCAGCGTGTGCCCTTGTTTTGAGTAACCTTCAGTTGTACTTCAAACCCTACACCCAACCGTAAACCCCACCTAACTGCAGGCTCTAAGCCTAAAGCAGAACATACACCGCAAATCCTCCCTAAGCCCTTGTCGACTCGAAGCGTTATACCTTGTAACCTTAAACCCAACACTCAAAAGCTTAAGCTAAACCCTAATTAAACCCCAAAACCCCACAACCACCCCACAGGGGGAAGAGGGACCCCACACCCCACACCACAGGGGAGGGGGGTCCCACCCTATATCCGGACCGCTTGACCATATAGTCCTGAATTAAGGGATAGTGGAGTCTCTGGCTTCCACCCCATGATTTATCCGTCTTGGGTTTTTTACGGCTGTGCGTATAAACATAATTACCTCAAAGAATTTACCGTGAAAGTGCTGTTCACAAGCTGATCATACACCAGTGATTGAGTGATGGTGCTGACCATCACCGATGAGGATCTGAGCACAAGATACATAAGATATCGTGGTAGGCTCTAAAATCTACAGTCCATGAGCCCCTAAATCCTCGTCCCCCAAACCCCTGGACACCAACATGAAAGCATTGGTGTTGATAGGTCCGGTCCTTGGGGCGGTGGTTCCTGGGTCTCGGGGCTTCTTGATGTCAGGACCAGGAGAGCCTTTTGTCGTCCATACTTAGGATCTACACTAGGGTCTTTGGTGGCTTCTGCAGTTTTCTTGGGGCTCTGATCTACCAGACAGTCGGCACCTGCCGAAGCGAATGTCGTAGGTTGCTAGGATTGCGCGGTCAAGCTGCATGCTGCGGGAAGGACTCGTGCGGAGAACGTCCAAGCAGCGCTGCTGCAGGGGCCCTGCGGAATACCGCATAGGCAAACAGCCTCGACACAGGGGTCTTGCAGTCATTTTTGGAGTCTCCACTTCTCGGGTGTAGGAGGTTAGGAAATGCAGTACAACCATGGACACCCAGAGGGGGAATGAGCCCTTTCATAGTGGGAGTTGATGGAAAGAAGAAAGGAGCAAACGACCCTTAAGGACATCTTAATGAGGGCAATTGAGCCCCAAATCCCCAACCCTACAAAACCCTTCTGCTAGAACCCGTGTAGAGTCACCCTTTACAAGAACGCTTCGTTTTTCTCGGGAGTTGAAGCTGCGTCTACCCTTAGAGGGCAGTTGACGCAGAATTTGATTCGTGACATTCATGGGGTGATCTCACCTATCCGTTCACTCCATAACTCGGGCGCTGTTACGACAGAGATGGATAGATAGAGTGACGATCAGGGCACTTCAAAAGGCAAGCATCTTGCACTCTCAGCCACAAAACCAGATCGTCGTATACATTATATATATATATATATATATATATTAGAAGCTGCCCCCACCCTGTAATAGTGACTATAAGGATTATATAGGATTATATTAGGGCCCTATTATATTCCTATTATACCACTATTACAGGGTGGGGGCAGCTTCTAAATTATATATTCTAAACCCGACAGCTACCTGAGGATCTTCTCCAGCTGCTGCGGCTGGTTGGGTCCGAGTCCTGCGGGACTTTCCGCACTGTTCTAACTTCCGGCTTATGACCTCCTCACGATTATGCCAGGGTAAAAATTAATAAGGACCCCTAGGTATATACCCTTAATATAGCCATTATATATCCATTATATAGCCCCTTTATAGGGTAGGGGGTCCCATTAAGGGTCCCTCCTTTCCCCTTAAGGCGTCGGATTGAGAAGTTTAGGGACCCAGAGACTCCAATACCCCTTAATTAAGGAATATACCTTAAATCATATTAAGGATCCTACTACAATTTAAGGTATATTCCTTAATTAAGGGTATTGGAGTCTCTGGGGACTCTGTGCAGGCGCCTGAAACCCCCGCCTCCAACTCATGAACTTGCCTGCTGAGCTGCCCAGAGTGCCCAATACCCTAGAAGCTGCCCCCACCCTGTAATAGTGACCATAAGGATTATATTGGGACCCTATTACATTCCTAGTATATCCCTATTATACCACTATTACAGGGTGGGGGCAGCTTCTAACCAATACCCCTTCATTAAGGAATATACCTTAAATCATAAGGGAATTCATATTATGATCTAAGCTATATTCCTTAATTAAGGAGTATTGGGCTCTCTGGGTGAGTCGAGACACGAGTCTGCTTGGATGGGGCTCACCATCTGGGCTCAGGAGAGCAAGATACAGAGTATGTCTAGCACCTCTCGAGGCGGGGCTATCCAACGTGCAACCTCAATAGAACAAAGAGAAGCTGCGTCGCCTGCGATCCTGCCAGTACTACCAACCCTGAGCTGTCCCGTTTTCAGTGCCCTTAACCCGAAGCTGAAACCCTCAACAAAACATACATTCCAAAGACATTGAAACCTAATTTAAACTCTGCATTTCGTTGTCCCTAACCGCTAGAACCCTACAACTGAAACCCCCAATTCTTAAACCCAGCACCCAAAAACCCTAACACTGTAACCTAAACCCAGCAGAGCCCCAAGACAAAAGCCCTTTGACACCGAGTATAGGGGCCTGTATGTTTACAGTAGGGTTTTGGGCACATCATACTACAACAAAAGAGTGTTAGTGTGGAAACTCCAAAACAGCATAGGTAGTTA
This sequence comes from Symbiodinium sp. CCMP2592, assembly GCA_905221615.1. NCBI lineage: Eukaryota > Dinophyceae > Suessiales > Symbiodiniaceae > Symbiodinium > Symbiodinium sp. CCMP2592. Next base: position 388,427 of record CAJNDT010005312.1, on the reverse strand, counting down.
TTAAGGACCCTATAATAGAGTAACCTTATTATAGTTCCCTTATAGTCGCACTTGATTACTAAGGCCCCCACATGAAACGTCCCAAAACCTGGTAAAAGCCCCGTCTCCAAAGACCTGGAACCCAAAACTCTGAATTTCGGTCTCCAAACCCCCAAAAAGCGTAAACCCTCAGCCCTAAAAAACTTAAAACCCCCAAACCCAGGAACCCCTTTAAAGGAACCCTATTCTAATTATGAAGGGCCCTACAGTAAGCCCCCAAACCCTTCAAACCCGAAAGCCCTCCTGTCCTGGGGGATGCCCGGGTGGCGCGCTCCGAGGCAAGTCGCGCAGGAGGCCGCGGCTGGCAACCGTCAGGCCTCAGAGCTGGGGGCATTCGATGCGTGTGTGTGTGTATATATATATATATGATATAAATGTATTTGCAATATATATATATACATATGGTTTATACATAAATGTAGGAGTATATACGTGCAGTTTTTTTATTTTCAGGATATTTATGGTATGGGGGTTTAAGGCTTAGGGGGCTTTCGATGTATACTATACGGTACCTATGGGCCGGTTCAGGGCTTCATCATTGCAGAGTTTAGGATTAAAGATTTCGGGCGAGGAGTTCAGTATTACTTAGGGTTGTGAGATTGAACTCTTTATCGAAAACCCTTCAACACTACTTGTTTGATGCTTTGGACCCTTCGGATAGTGGTATAAGGATCCGAGGAGAGCCAGGTAAGGCTAAGCCGGCTGTTCTCAAATTCCGTAGGGCCATCTTTACTAAACGGGTTCAGGGCTGCGGTGTTCACAGGTTTCCGGTTTCGGTTTGAGGAATCCTAAACTCGAACCATGATGCAAGTGAAAAGTTAACATCCAACATGCACCCACCTCTTCAATCACAACGAGGACGATGGCAGTGGTTATGAATGATGTGATTCTACCGCCTCGGAAAGTGGCTGGACAAAAGAAAAACCCTGTGAAACCCCTACATAGTCAAATAACATCCACAATCAAACAACATATATGGGTAGTTGTCAAAGTTATGGCCCCTTTTTGCGGCACCCTAAATATTAGGTGCCGTAAAGGGACCCTAATATTGAAAACCACCATGTCTAGCCCCCCTTCAGCTGCTGGCCGGAATGTGCGAAGCGCGACAAGAGTTCGCTCGTGGACACCGGGTGCTCGCGGTGTGTCCTGTGGAATCAGCGGACTTCGGATTTCCAGTTACAGGGTTTCGCGTTTATGGTTCCGGCAAGGGTTTCCTGTAAGGGTTCAAGCGTTCCATTGTTGCAGGATTACAAGGGATCTAATCTACTCTCGTCTATTCTAGTCTGCTGCTGCTTCGTTCTTCCTCCTTTCGTTGAGCAAGCTGGCAGATTGCAAACTCAGATACCAACCCTAAACCCTAAACCCTCGTAACATCAGGATGCTGATCTCCTGTAAACCCTAAACCCGAAACCCTAAACCACTGTAACCCCAAAGCCCTCCACTCTCCAAACCTTCAAGGGACAACTTCGTTCTGCACCCTAGGCCCGAAGCCTTCCACTCTAAACCTGAAACCGACAGTATCCCCAAAACAGATTCCATCAAACAACCCTAAAACCTTAAGCCTAAAAAGAAAGGCGTCCTGCCGATAGTGCCCACGAAGACATCCAGGGTGCCATCGTCCCGAGGAGTCACAGAGAAGGTCACCGTGTTTTGAGGACCCTCCTCGAGGACCATCGTCTGGAGCCTGGTGTGTTTACTGGTCTTATTTATAAGGTTTATAATATGGGCTTCTAGGTTTAGAACGAGGGTTTCTAGGGTTGATAAGAAGGGAAACAAGGGTTTAGACCAAGGGCTTCTAGGGTTGATAAGAAAGGAAACAGGGGTTTAGAATGGTCTGGAGCCTGGTTGTTGCTCTTGGAGTGACCTGGAGGGTCTAAAGGGGTTTTTTGGCGTTCTGAGGGCTTCTAGGGTTTATACGGCTTGTAAGGGGTTCACGGTTTATAGAGCTTAGGGTTTTTGGGGCTTAGGACTTAGAGGGTTTATAGCTTTTGGATGCATTCCAAGGGCTGCCAGGGTTTACAGGCTTTTAAGTTTAGGGCGGAGATGGTTTACGGTTACGAGTTTAGGGTCGTGGTTGAGGGCCCTCTGAGGACAATGGGCTCCTGGGACTTCAGGTGGCTTGGTGCGGCTTTAGACCTGCAGCGATATGTACTGCAGCGCTTTTGAGGGCGTCTGGGGTTGATGAGGTTGTGAGAAGTCCTTGACACTTTGGGATCTCTTCGAGTTTCTCTTGGGGGAGCGAGCCTGGGCTTACGTGGTAAGAGTGTGGGATTTCGGATCCAGCGCTATAGTTGTAAGAGCAACTACCTCGCAAGACCTTGCATGCGCACTTTCATATTATACTCATACTGCATACATCGAGGACCAAATTAATATTGTCGTGGGAAGTTGAGGGTTTAGGGCGTTGGGTCAGAAACCTGATCTCGGCAAGTTCGTGAGGTGCTGGATTATGGACGAGCCTCAACTCATAAGTGGCCTTATTAATATGGAGTATATCACAATATATCTATGAGACATGGGGAACCCGCAACAACAATGTTGGCGATTATGTGGGATTGTATATCAGCAAGACATGTACGATTCCTTCCTCCCCATCGGCACCTCTCGTCTTCGGAACGATCCAACATGTCGCTGTCCATGTACGTCACCTGAGGTGCTCAGCAGGCATCATCGGAAGACCCGGTTTCGGATTCAGAGTTTTAGCGTTACTCATCCATACCCTAAACCCTAAACATCCCTACACCCGAAACGTGTATCCGATAAACCCCAGCTGGGTCGCCACCAGCAGGCCCGAGGGCAGCAGCTTCTGGCTAAGCCTTCGGAGCACCTCCGCTGTGTCCTCGGCGTTGGCCGGTGTAGGGTTTACGCTTTCTCATTTAGGACCTTACGGCGATTGTGTAAGGGCCTTTCTAAGTCAGAGGGTGTTGCCCTATTGCGTAGCCCCCAACCCCAACTCAAAACTCCGCAGCAGCCTCGCAAACCGCAAACGTCAAACCCTAAACACCAAAACCCCTATATTAGATCTCTTACAGAACCCTCCCTGTACATCCCTTTAAACCCCAAACCTGAAACCCTAAGCCTAACACCCTAAACCCCTTTATAGAACCCATATACATCCCTTTAAGGAACACTTATGGATCCCCTTAGCGGAACCCTAAACCCTACTGTAAAGGTCTGCTGCCGGTCCTGCTCGGAATTCCAAAAGTAGTGGACCGCGAAGTGGCAGCAGATGGTGTTGAATTGGCTGCCTTCAAAATTGGGGGTACCTAATTTGGGGGCTCTTATAATAAGGATCCTACTATTTAGGGTACTATATTAGGGTCCCCTATTTTCGGAAACCCCCATTTAGGGCCTCTAGAGTTTCGCGGTTTACGGGTTAGGGATATGGTTTAGGGCATGCCTTCACGTTTGGGGCTTTTAGAGCTCTACGGCTTAGGGTTTATAGGGATAGGGCTTAGGGTTTAGGGCCTCTAGAGTTTAACGGTAAACGATTTATGGATATGGTTTAGCGCCTTTAGAGTTCTGCAGTTTGGGGTTTCGGGCCTAGGGATAGAATTTAGTAGGCTTAGGGCTTTAAGAGTCCTGCAGTTTAGGGCACAGGGACAGGGTTTAGGGAGCTGAGGGCTTACAGGGTGTAGGCTGAGTAGCAGGTTGAAGCAGCAGTAGATGCCGAGATCATATCCGGTGCCCAAGGAAATTCCCAGATATTCACCGGACTTATGGCAACATGCATGGGTTTAGGGTTTAGGGTTTAGGGGTTCAGGGTTTAGGGTTTAGGGGTTTAGGGTTTTTAGGGTTTAGGGGTTGCTACATCCTACGAGTCGGGTGCATGTTTACAAGATGGGATCAGAGTTGTAATGGAGAGATTCCAATTTGCAGGCCCAGAAAGCAAGTGGGTGTACGACAAACAGTCAGGTGCTTAGGCTGCAATGGATGTAAGAAACATCAATATACATACACATATATATATATATGTATATGTATATACATAAATATATATATATATATATATATATATACATGCTTGTTTAAAAGATGAGTCAATGAGTGAGTAGCAAGTAAATACATAAATTCAAATACAGGCATATACATATACATACACCAATACATGAAATCGCCTTACCTCAACCCCAAACCTCAAATCGCCTTACCTCCTTTGTAACCGTGAGCCTCCCAGGACGTTCAGCGCTGCGTCTCTCTGAAGATCTGCGACCACGGGCCTCACCAGGAGCCTCGGAAAGGCAAGGCCCGACTTCGTCTTGGGGGTTTATCATAGGAGGCCAAAAGGGGTTTTAGCCTATAGGGGTTTAGTAGGGAATAGGGTTCCCACAATAGGGTTCATGTTTAAGGAATCCCTACCCCAAGAATCTTAAACCCCCCTTTGTTTGGCCTCCCATCAGTTTAGGCTTTAGGGTTTTGCTTGATACTGCTGATGGACAAAATCCTGCATGACTCTAAGGACTCTAAACTATGGGAACTATGGTATATTCCCGATAATGGGCAATGCAGGATTTTGACCATCAACAGCATGGGCATCTCTAAACACTATAGGGTACCATGTACTAAAATTGTAAGTGTTTATGAAGAATCTGACTGACTACCGGGGGCAACCTAGTTTATGAGCAAAGTTGCGGCAGAAGGACTTGTGAGCAGCCCAGGTTTACTGTTGGGGCTGATGTCCTTCAGCGGACCTTCATAATTCTGCGACTCCTTTTATTGCGCTTCCCACGTCAAGTCAGGCAGACCCCGGAAGAACAAAACCCTCCCGTAACCAGGATTGATGAGAAATCCTGTGAGATTCATGAAGGAAGGGGATGTATTCCAATTCGCTCCAAAACACCCTGAAGCTCTCAACGCCAAAGCCCGAAAGCCCGAATCCATCGTCTCGTCTCAACCTAGCATACATTAAACCCTAACACCCTGAACCAAAAGTCGTAGAATCCTGAATCTTACACCCTAAATCCCCACCTAAACTCTAAGACCTATTTCAAACCCCTAAAGCCCCTACGTAAAGCCCCGAAGAGGTCTCCAGGGCCGTGCAGCTCCGGCCGCAGCACGTCGCGCGGAAGCTTTGGGCGGGGTGCAGCCTCAAGGCGCCTGGGATGACGTAGGGGCCTTAAGAATTAGAAAAGGGTTCCCTTAAAGGGTCCTTTAAAAGGGATTTATAAGGGATCTATAGTAGGGTAGAGGCCTTAAGAATTAGACTAGGGTTCCATTTCAAAGGGTTCATTTTAAAGGGGTCTATAGGGGAATAGTAGGGTTCTATGATATAGGGGCCTTAAGAAGTAGAATAGGGTTTTGGGGGCTCCTTATTACATTTTTATTATAATATACCCCCCAAACCCTGTTCTAATTATTTAATAATTAACGCCCCTACATTAGGTCTGCTATTGACTGCTCTTGTTCTTAGGGGTTTAGGGTTTAGGGTTTAGGCTTGAGGGTTTGGGGTTTGGGGTTTAGGGAACATGTTGCCTGCTTCTCTTCTTAGGGTTTGAGGGTTTGGGGTTTAAGGGTTAGGGTTTAGGGTTTGGGGCTCAGAGTTTAGAGAATATGTTGCCTGCTTGTCTCCTTAGGTGTTTAGGGTTTGGGGTTGAAGGGTTGGAGCTTAGGGGCTTAGGGTTTAGGGAACATGTTGCTTGCTTCTCTTCTTAGGGGTTTAGGGTTAAGGGTTTAAAGTTTTATGAGGCCTGGTCACATGGAATTCCTTGAAGGGTTTAGGGGTTTAGGGCTTAGGGTTCAGGGTTGGGGATGAATACCCTAGCCCAAAAAAGGGGAACCTTTTCAATGATGGCAGGATTATGTAAAGCTAGCCTGATGATCCGAGCCGAGAGCAATCCTCAGTAGACGGGACCGAATACTCAACATAAGTAGAGGGGACTGAATACTCAGAACAAGGCTTCGGGGCGAAATGCACCGGAGATATGCAGACCCTCAGTAGTGTCTCTGTCTCTCCTGTTCTTCGGGAACTCTTTGGAAGAACCCTAAGACCCTAAACCCAAAGAGAGAACGCCTGGTTGGCCGAGCTACACTCTTCGGCTGGTGTACACGATGCACTTCTCCCTTTCCGCCCAGAGCTCCAGCCTGCAGGAATATGGCTTGCTGTTTCAAAGTTTTGGGGTTTAGGGTTTAGGGTTTTGGTTTAGGGTTTAGGGTTTAGGGTTTTGGTTTAGGGTTTAGGGTTTCAGATAATGGTTTTTGGGTGTTAGCGGCTTAAAGTTGGGGTTCAGGTTTCAAGGCTCTGTGGCGTGGACCGGGGGTTCTTGGGTTCTGCAAAATCGGACCGCCGCGATCGGCGACGGTCTCTTTTTCGTATCTGGGGGCCCCCAGCTTCGTCAACGGAGCACAGCACAAACGCCGTAAACCTCAACCCATCACATCCAGTTTTTAGTACACTGTAGAATAAGCCCATAGAATCAAGTCTTTACTACATGTTGATCCAAAAACAACACCCATAAAATCGAATTTGGCAATCCATATTTAGTACGTAGAAGCCAATCTGAAGCTATTCAAGCAAACTCCAAGCCCCAGGCTTCTTAGTTGTAGTAGGGCCCCCCAAAAGCACATAAGCAAAAATAAAGATAGGGATATCCCATATACATCCCCGTATAATGAAGCCTCATAAGGTAGGGATATCCCTATAACTGTGCTTTTTGGGTCCCTGATTTATATCCGCAAGTCCCCAGGGAATAGGCTTTCACGCGCCTGGTAACGCCGTGCGTCAGCGCCTTCCAGCCGCCAGGGTTGGGCAGTTCTTTAAGGGCAGTATGCGGCATTGCCACAGTGATGCTCCGGATGAGCATGCAATTTCATCTATATACTGACATGCCAATAAGAAGGTCATTTCTTACATGATGGCTCCGATGACACTTATCTGATGTCCACCGAGCCGCCCTGGAACCTATGCTGTGTTTGAGAGAACAACTCGTATCTTGCGAAGAGACAAGCGAGGAAGGGAAATTTTCGTTTGCTTGAGGGTGGGAAGGGGGTGTGGGGCTTATGAGTTGATGTAAGGGCCTTTAGAAGTAGACTCAAGTGTTGAAAGCCCTGAACCCTGCACCGTACGGTTTTGTATGATAGTAAAGACTATACTGAACTTGGAAGAAATTCAACAATTCTGGCTGTTCCTTACAGATTATAGTACCCAAAAACTAACACACGATTTCCACAAGAGCTATTTCCAAGTAGCCTCAAGTAGATGGTTTCAACGCAAATGTAGGAACGTTATTAAGAAACCCTGGGCCTACAACCCCCAAAATAGTAGGATCCATATAAGGAACCCTAATAACGCCCCAAGGTTTCTTAATCAGATTCCTACGTTATGCTACAAAGTGCTCATCAAACCTGATACAAAGCTCATAACGACACCCAGGCCTATGAGACCCTCATGTGCGAACTCAGGACATTCGTATCGTCTCTTCTTTGATGCAGAAACAACTAACCATTGGTCTTGGGGGTTCCCGTGGCTCTTTAGCTCCTTATTAATAGGGACTATCATCAGTACTGGCTCCTGAGCTCCCCCAATATCAACGGTTAGATAAACCTCTGCCTCGACGTCGCGATCGACGGCCACGAGCTCCTTTACGGTGCCGCCTCTCGCAGAGAACGCTTGCTAAGGAACTTGACTTCAGAAACGCTTTACGGAGGGCTATATCGGGCTTCATAACAGGCTTCTGTGAAGTCGAAGGGTTTTAATAAACAGTTAACACAAGCCTAGAACATGGAGAGTTAGAGAAGGCTTGAGAGCAGAGGATTTGAACTGATTGTGCGGCATCAGCAAAGTTGTACAGAGGCGCGATTCGACTCATCCGCTAAACCCGATGTACATCCTGAGCCCTCAACCCCAAAAGCCAACATGTAACTCATGATCGCAGGACAGTTCCTGAATCGCACTCACTGAGTCCCGAACATGCGACGGCGAGCTGTACATCTGCTAGCCGGCCGGCACCAACGTCCAGTACGGTGGGGCCGCTAAACGCCTGATGCCTCGGGGATACCAGTTTGTCTTCTTGCCTCCAGGATAGGCTTTTGTGGGACGTTAAGGGAGGTTTCATCGCTTGAGGCTCTGTGAAAACAGGCCTTGGAGTGTCGATTCAGCACAAGTGCTCGGGGCTGAGGGAAGCGGCGGAAGAGGCTTAGTCTTGGATGTGGACCGTGCTTACTGAGCACCGCGCCCCGGTCTCTGTTTAGATGATGCTCGGGATGCTACACGAAGGGGCTGTGGGTTGATACACCCCTACACCCGAACCAGAAAGGGTCCTGTTACAGAGCCCCTTGTCCTTCGGGGAACCCTTCAAGGAACCTCAAACCAGGGGTCTGCCTAGGCCTCCTGCAGCAAGCAGCAGGGGCCTTAAAAGGTAGACTTCTTGCAGACACTGTAAGGGAATACTGTCAGAGGCGACGCGCTTGGAGGCCTATGCCTAGAAACAGGGCTTGGATTTTGGGGCGTGCAGTATATAAGCATCAGATAGTCTGGGCTCATATAGGGCTGAGGCAATATCGCGGACTGCATGTGTATGATTACAGTAAGAAACGTAAAGAATGTTTGAATAGCTTTCGCAATCCTTATTCAGACTGCTAAATTACACTGTGCGAGAGCACACAAAGTTCAAGGGCAATCCCTCTAGGCTTTCACTCGTGTTTCCCAGCAACAAAGTGGATAGGCGGCGAACTGGGTGCAGGCAGGTTGCAGAACCAGCTTCGCCTGCTGATGAGCCTCTCAACAGGGACACGAGCCACTCTACACAGTCCTCGACCCATCTCGAATGGGAGGGAGAGAGGCGCAGAGAGGCCAAAAGACAGATAACAATGCTAAGGCCTCAACATAAACATCATGACTTAGCTCAGCCTAGCTTGGAGATTGCGGTTTAGGATTTGAAAGCCCTAAACCCTCAAAGATCGGAAAGCAGTAAAAGCCTATACTCGACAAACCCTAAACTGAGGCCCTAAGCCCTGTTAAACCCTGTAAGCCCTGAAGAATCTGATCCCTAAACGCCCTGCAAGCCGCATAAACCCCAAAAAGCGCCAAACGTCCTTTTTCTTCAGAGCCATCTTAAGGCTCTTCGTCATTATTATGGCTGTTTCTTCATGATCATTACTATTTCCAATAATTACTGTTTCTGTTACTACTAGTATTTCTGTTAGTCGTAGTTCTATTCTGACTCTTATCGGTCTTGTGTTGTTGTATCCTATGCTACATAGCATTACTATTACGGCTACTATACTCTCAGTACGAGTAGGGGTAGAAGTATCTCTATTCTAACTCTTGCTGGTTTTGTGCTGTCTTCGCCTACGTTCACGGAAACTCCGAGGGCAGAAATGGTCTCGGCCTCGCAGAGAGCCCGCAGTTGAGGTCCGCTGCGGAGGTCGTCGGGAACAGGGCTGTAGTACCTGGATATCGTGTTAGTAAAGTATGATATAGTGCAGTATAGTATAGTACAGTATATAAGGCTTAGGAGAGTAGAATGTGGATATCGGATAGTACCGTAGTACAGTACCTGCTCTTCGGGGTTCCTGCTTTTGCCTTCCCTATGCCGTTGAAAAGGCCGGTCGGTCTTTTGGGGGGGCTAAGGTACGGCCAGAAGGAGCTCCAGGATTCGGGCTTAGGCTAGGTTTTCGGTGTCTTAGGGGCTGAGTACCCTAGCCCAAAAAAAGGTTAATCTTATTTTCAATTCTGGCAGGATTATAGAATTATGGGGGCTCCAAGAGGTTAAAGGTTACCTACTTAGCTACTGGGGTTCTTTAGAGCTTTACCAGCTGGGCTGGACGCTTGAACCGCACAGATCCTCGGCTCAGGCATTGGCAGTTGCTTATCACTTGAGGTATCTAGGGCCTTAGGCTTTGGGCGAGACTCTACTGTCAGGCTAAATCCAAGACCCCCTAATTTATGGCACCCTTATAGTAACCCTTATAGAACCATTTATGGCACCCTTATAAATCCCTTACAGTACCTCTTATAGAACCATTTATGGTACCCTTACAGAGGTCCCTTACAGTAACCCTTGCAGAACCCTTCAAAGGAACGCTAGCTTGAGCCGGCGGCTCTACTTCTTTTCTGGGCAAGCTCCGGCACGATGCAACCAAGTCCTCGGAGGATGAGGGAGACGGGCTCCATAGGGGGTTTCCATGGGGGTAGTTCTCTAAATTAGCGTCCCTTTTGGGGTCGGTTTTATAAGGGTTCCTTCCCTAGAGAACTGTCCATATGATATGAGGCTCAGAGATACTTTCCTAAAGCTACAGTAGCATTTGCCTCGAACGGTCCATCCTCATGTTCCCAACTTTCAACTACCCTCCGTAGCGAGATGAATATACAGCTTGGACGAGAATGACCAGATCGAAACAACTCGAAGCCCAAACTCCTCTCTGTGTTATGGTCGACACAAAAAGGTTCATGCCAGCAGTTGGAGGCGAAGCAGCAGCCAGCGGCAGCAGCAGCAGCAGCAGCAGTAGGAGTAGTAGTAGTAATAATAATAGGAGTAGGAGTAGGAGTAGGAGTAGGAGTAGGAGGAGTGGTAGTGGTAGTGGCAGTGGTAGTGGCAGTAGTAGTAGTAGTAGTAGTAGTAGTAGTAGTAGTAGTAGTAGTAGTAGTAGTAGTAGTAGTAGTAGTAGTAGTAGTAGTAGTAGTAGTAGAAGCAAGAATGGTCGTGGTAGTGCTATTTATATATGGTAGTTACGTAGTAACAACAGACCCCTGCTCAGTCCTCCGGGGTGATCGGCGATTTCGCCAGCTCGAGGATGGAGGAAATGGTTTCAGCAGTGTTCGCATGCACCTGCAGGCTGTTGGGGACTTCACCTCTTAGGTGCTGCGTACCCTATCCCCAAAAAACGGGTAACCTTTCCTGTTGTGGTAGGGTACTATAAACCCCCAAAAATTAATTAAAGGGTATCAACTCAGCTACTAAGTGAAGTCTTTTGGGGACTCCACCGGTCTCAGGGGTGGCTGGGATGATTGGAACAATACATTGGGATGAAGCGCTGGCAGATTCCAAGATTTGACTGCGCCTTGGCATGAACTCTCGCTAGAAGCAAACCCTCAACCCTCAAGGCCCTCAACCCCCCAAACCCTAAAGGCCCTCAACCCTAAACCCCGAAACCCTAAAGGCCCTAAACCCCTAAACGCTCAGCCATGGAACCCTCAACCCCTACACCCCCTAACACCACAAGGCCCTAAACCACGAAACGTCAAACCCAAGTCTTCTTAGCCGCCCTTTTTCGCCAGAATAAACGTAACACCCTTCTCAATCCCCGTAAGTTTTATCATCAGAAAAATAAACTATAAGAAGAACATGACGTAGCTCCTAATATCCTAAGAGCAGTACAGTCTTGGGCCTTGTCGGCTCGCAGGCGCTGGAAGATCCAGTGGCCGCCTCCCAGATTCTTTGCAAACGGTTTAAAAGGCTCGAAGGGTACCGATTCTAAAGGGTTTAGTTTTTAATTTGGGGTTTGGGGTACCGGTTCTGTCTGTGTTTGGGGGTTAGGGTCTTTCTGACAGGTTTAATACTTGCGAACCACGTCTACAAGATTTCGTAAGAGTTCTGTGAAGCTTCCGAGGGCTCTTCAGGGTTCCACTGGCTGAGGTTTTTCAGATTTGGGAGTTTCCAAAAATTCGGAGTACCTTATTTTGGGGTCCTTATCATAAGGATCCTACTATTTAGGGTACTATATTAGGGTCTCCGATTTTCGGAAACTCCCGCATAGTCAGACGGGTTTAGGGTTGGGGCTTCAGCGCCGGGGACTCGCGCGGCCAGGAAAGGCCAACAGTCTTTGCTGGATGATTCTCGTCATTTAAGTTGGGTCTGGGTTTGCGGCATAGGCCTTTCCAGGAAGGTCATGGTATGGCGCTTTTGGAGCTTCTGATTTTTCTGCTTTGCAAATCGAACTGCCGTCCGACGTCCCCGAACTTTCCTCGTAGTGTAGAGAAACGAAAGAAGAACTGGCAACCATAAGATCAATAATAGCAACATCTGTGATAGCAACAATCGTTCCAGCAGGGCCGTCCAAACAATGCAGATTAAGACCCCTGCCCTTGGTTCATGAAAGGCTTACATCAGGATCCTACTAATGTGAACCTGAAGGACAGGCGAACTTACTAGTAACAAAGTGAAAGACAGGTAATTCTTGAACCAGGGTTGTAAATTGACCCCTCTAGGCCCCCAAACCCGAAATCCATATACCTTACAAATTCATTGCGGAAACCATTAGAGCCCCGACGAAGCTCTTCATGCCTTGAAGAGTAAACTCGGCGATGGCTTCCCAAGAGAGCAAGCAGTCGTCCACTGCACCCTGAGCCCAGGCTCATGTTCAGGCAAGCTCCGTAAGGACGAACATGGTTTAGGGTGTAGTAAGGCGTTCAGGATTGTCGGGCTTCAGGTTCAGGGTGTAACGGTCTACGGTTTACGGCTCAGGGTTCACCGAATCTGAGTCCGAGATCCCTGGAAAGCAGCGCCAATGATCTACCTAGGAACAACTCACTAAGCGATGGAAGACACCCACAACAGACGGAGAAGACACACTGACAACTGGAACCCGCACACCTTAAATCCGGAATCCTAGAAACCCAAAAAACCGGCCAAACAACAGCCTGTCAACCCTACGCAATGAACCCTCTAAGCCCTTAACCCCGACCCTGATACCCCCCCTCCACCCCGTCAAAAAATCAGAATAAGGAACCCCAAAAATACTATTGGTGATTCACGCCCCTATACCATATTAAAACCCTAGACACTAAACCCTGAACGCTAAACCCCTTAACCCGAAACCCAAAGGGACTCCAATTTGTTGGGCCGCCGATACTATATTAAGACACTACACCCTGAACCCTAAACCCCTTAGGAACCCCTATAGATCCCGTTAAAGGAAACTATACCCGACATCCTAAACCCTTAAACGCTGAGTCAAACAGAAAGAGCCGCCCCAGTGACCCAAAGAACCCCGCAAGCAAGACCCTCTAGACCCTAAACCCTTAAACTCTAAGCCCTTACTTCTGGAGCCCATGATCTCCCTAAACCCCTAAAGCCCTACACCTAAACCCCTAAACCCTCCCTGTTTCGGAAGGCCTCGGGAAGCAGACACATGGCCGGTACCGAGGCTTCCTCCCCCGGAAGCTCGGAGCGAAAGCTGGGTTTGGGGCTTTAGGGGTTGGAGCGCCTGGGCCTTTTAGTATACCGGATTCGAGGTTTAGAGTTTAAGGATTTTAGATCTTCAGGGTTCATTTATCGTTAGGATTTCAGGGTTTAGGGTGTTAGGGCTTTAGAGTTTTATTTTTGTCAAGATTTCAGGGTTTAGGGTTTTGGATTTTAGTAGGGTTGATGGTTTAGGGGGAGCCGAAGCTTGTCCCTGTACCAGGACAAGGGCCCTTTAACAGAGCCTGGCCTGGAAAGCTTGCTCGTTTAGGTATACCGGGTTTGAGGTTTAGAGTTTGGGCTTGAGGGTTTAGCGTGTAGGGTTTGGGGTTTTTGATAGTTCCTATTGCGTATGCCCGCATCTAACATTTTGCTTTGGGTGACAGTGCATCCAGTTGTCAAGGTCAACTCATAATTGGAGCCCCAAGCAATACTATGACAGACTATTACTAATTATTCAGCACCCCTCCCCCACCCACGCCCGATATTACAACTAAGGCCATATTAGTGTATACTGTTGTTTAATTACGTATTCAGCAGGCCCCCATGTTAGACTCTTCATAAATCGAACCTGTAAGGAATAGCAATACAATAAACATAGTATTGCAAAACATTCAGCAAACCTAAACCCTAAACCCCTGAGCCCTATACTACGACAAGCAGGGTCCATGCGTTCGGGGCCTTTGGCTGAAAGGCCACGTGCTCCTGACGGCTGGGACACCAGACCTGGCAGGTTTAGGGGGTTTAAGTCTAAGTTTAGGTCTTCCCTAAACCCTACCTGGACCCTAAGGAACCTTCCTTTTAGGGTTCCCTAGTAGAATTTCTTTTATATAAGTCCTTAAAAAGGTGGGTTACTTGGGGCTAAGGTAAACCCTGGAGGGTGATGGGTTTCGGTTTAGGCGTTTAGCGTGTGGGGGGCTTTATGGCTTCAGGCTTTTGGGGTTTGGGGTGTTAGGGCTTTAGAGCTGAAGGGCTCCATGTACCCATATAGCTAGTGTAGATACTTAGGCCTTAACGTACCTATGTAGGGACCCCTTTAAGGCTTAAGTATCTACTACAAAGGTACATGAAGCCTTTGTGGAGCTGAAGGGCTTGAGGGTTTTATGGAAACGTGGACCGGAGTGCATCGGGATGAAAACAAAGGGAGAGAAGCCTCGGGGCGCAGGGTTTGGGAGTGTTTGCAAGATTCCTACATATCGTCTCCATGGAAACTACTTCTTTCTTGAGGCTACTTTACCGGATCCAAGATAAAACAAAAATCTGTTTAAACGAAAAGAGACTATAGGCTATAGGTGTGTTACTGAGAACTGAGAAATAATAACTGGCCAACTGTGCACCTCGACCTGGTTCTTGCATTCAAATCCTACGTGTTTGTGCTGATGTTACGTGATTGCAGTTGCATTCGAGACCATGCAGACTGACGCAGACTGAGACCAAGCCGCGTGTTCATTTGGCGCTTGGATTATCTCAGCTGTGGGTACGTGAGGTTGTCTCGTGTTTTGACCCTGATGATTGTGATGTGATTTTGAGGCAGTGGGTCCAGCGGCCTCGTCCTCCCAACACGGCATTCTCCTCTGCCCTTAACCCTCATCCTTACTTCTCCAATTTCCTTCTTTGCTTAACGCCATTATAAAACCTAGAGCTCTAAACCTTAGCTCATACAGTTGAGGGTTGAGGGAGATGCGCCTGCAGCGCCAAGGGTGTCGATGGACTGCCCGGGCGCCTAGCAGGGATGCGCAGTTCATGAGATCTCTTGGGTTTAGGGCCCGTAGGGTCAGAGTTCATGAGATCTTGTTTGTAGAACACAAAAGGTTGTGGTGTGAACTCTGCGATGTGAAACAGGACTGGCATCTAACAATTTGCCGCTTTTGCCAGCCACCAGTCCAAAATCCCACGCCCAAAAAAAGCAAACAAACAACAGGCAACCTAAACCCCACAGCCGCAACCCAAAACCCCCACCCATAAACCGTAAACCCTAAACCCTAAATCCTAAACTCCAAACCCCTAAAACCTTCGAGTGCTTGTGTTCTAAAAGGCCGCAGCACCGTCCGCGCACCAGAAAGTCTGCTGAGATGCTTCTGCTCTCCTCGTGGGGCCGTTCTAAGCGATGCATGGTCTCTAGTTAGGGTTTAGGGTTTAGGGTTTGGAGGTTTAGGGTTTAGGGTTTAGGGTTTGGAGGTTTAGGGTTTAGGGTTTAGGGTTTAGGGTTTGGGGGTTTAGGGTTTAGGGTCCAGTTGGGCTCGGCTTCAAGACTCTGGGTCTTGTTAGTCGGATCCTCTTCTTTGATAACTACTCAGTACTCATATGTTGCTAGCGATTACAAGGTCGACCAGAAAAGACAATATGATAATAAATGACAGCGAAGGAAAGCCACGATCGCAACAAGAAGCACTTTTTCTGAACTAGAGCGTTTCATCATGTTTTCAATATGTGACAAACGTAGAGAAAGGGATGCCCGGCTCACGGTGAAAGATGTAGTTCCCTGTCCTGCTTTAGGGTTTAGGGTTTAGAGTTTGGAGTTTAGGGTTTAAAACTCAGGGTTCAGGGTTTGGGGTTTAGAGTTTAGAGCTTAGGGTTTGGGGTTTAACCTTGCTGCCCTACGAAAGGGTCCGAACCATAAATAAGTCTTTCGAAGACAATGTATGCAATCCTGGGTCCAGGAACGGTTCTGGATTAAGGCTTGCGAGTTAGGTTTTTAAGAGTACACCCTAAAGCCTAAACCTGAAACCCTAAAACTCCTGAAATCTCTAACCCCTAAGCTCTAAATGCAAGGTCAAGGAGTTTGCTGGATGGGGGCTACAAGGATGTGGGGATCAGGGTTGCTGTGCCCATGGAAGTAGGACCCACGGGAGAAGACCGAATATAGGGGCCTTTCAACTTAGAATAGGGCTTGGGGGGTCTTTTTCTTTCATGAGGCTCTGTGTCTGGATACGAACGCGCCTACTGCACAAACGAATTCAAACTCAACAACAGGTGAAACCAAACGAGAGGGCCGGGGAACTCTCGGATGAGGCTGAAAGCAGCCAAAGCTCAAGGTCTCCTTGGATATCTGTACGGCGCCCGAACTGTACATGACAGCGCCGACCGAGCTTGGCAAAGCGAAGAACGAGCTCCAACCAGGAAAGACACATGTGAAGCCATCCAGCATGGCGACGCTGCAACTTGAGGGTGGAGGAAGGCGCCTGCCAAATGGATTGGCAAGGGATCGGTGATGAGGGCAGTTCGACCCAAACACACGCCCAATCCTGGCAACAGGGCGGGGGCAAGCGGAGGGGCAGGAATCGCCATCCACCCCCGGGACAAACAGCATTCAGGAGGAGACAATGATCTGCAGCATCCCCTGCAATAAGTCCAGGTAGCCCTGCCGGCCTAGGTGCCCAAATCAGGGGCCGTACATCGGGGCAGAAAGGGGCTGCATAATCTGGCACGGTGCCCGGTTGATGCACCTCCTCACATAAGAGATCGATCCGGAAACAGAGGAGAACATCCTCAGCAATGGTTTTGAGATCCCCGGCATCGAGCTCTCCTATCCAATGACTGAGAGTGTCGCGCAAAACCGTGAAGGGCTCCACAATGCCAGAAACCGTCTGAAAGATGTCAGAGTCCTCCCCGAAGGACCCCTGACGCAAAGCAGCCAAGAGCTCGTAGGAGAGATCTACTGATTCTGCCGGCAAATGAGACATGCCCCGACCAGTTGCAGCCCTGCCGTGGACATGACCAGCAGGCTGTTGAAGAACCGGAAGGAGGTCAGCATCAAGCCGTTCGATGGACTGGCGACATCGCACAGACAGGCCAAGGTGGGTGCGCAATCTGGTGTTGGTTGCGAATTGTGCTCCACATGCTTGGCATCGGTTGCCCTGGGCCAGTCGCCTAGCTTTGGTGCGGAACCCATGCTGGAGCGATGCATGCGATGCCCAAGATTGGGCGTTGGGAAAAGATCGCCGACACAGCAGACATGCTTGGGAGTGACCCGTGCCATCCGTAGCATCAACCAAGATTGGGGACCAGACGCGCCTCGCAAAGGCAAAGAAGGAGACCTTGGCATGTCGGTGAGCAATGTGCCAAGCAGAGGCCCTTTTTAGGAGTCCTTTCCATTTGCGAACACTATTCTTGATGAAGTCGGCCCATGCATCCCAGTCACTGACGAAGTCCCCCCGATCACAAGTGGAGGAGATAGCCGTATAGAGCCATGCACCAGCTTCAAGAAAGGCTTCCCGAGCATGTACATCATG
This sequence comes from Symbiodinium sp. CCMP2592, assembly GCA_905221615.1. Taxonomy (NCBI): domain Eukaryota; class Dinophyceae; order Suessiales; family Symbiodiniaceae; genus Symbiodinium; species Symbiodinium sp. CCMP2592. The sequence continues at coordinate 371,038 of CAJNDT010005312.1, read as the reverse complement.
CTGAAGCAGGGCCCACGCCGCATCCGGCCCCGTACGTAGGAGTTGCCCAAGGAAACGAAGGCGATCCAGGCAAAGAAGATCCTGCGTAGAGGAGACACCGCAAGCAGAAAAGATGGCATCCTTCGTCCATCTTTGAGAGGATTGCCGAGGAATACGAAGCAATTGCCGGCAAAGGGCCGTGAATCCACTGTCAAGAGCATGCCAAGCACCCTGGCACAACAAGGGCCAAGCGCCCGCGCCAGCAAAGAGCGTCGCAACAACCTGGGCCCTGAACAGCTGTACCCGCTTTCCAAGCTCAATCTTGGCACAGCAGTAAACCTTTCGTCTGCCTTCCCCGAAGGAGGAACGTGCCAAGGCAAGACGAGCCTGCACCTCAGGAAGCAAGGATCCCGTGTACACCAGTGTGGAACCCAAGTGTCGGTACTTGGGAATGGTCTATTATACTATAAGAAAAATAAGGGACCACGAAAACCCTATTCTAACTGTGGTGTAGGGTTGTAGTTAGATTTCGGTTGAACCTGAACTGTTAGGATCCTAAGCCCTAAACCCCTAAACCCCAAACCCTAAATCCTAAACCCCAAACTACAAGGGAGACAATAGGCTTTGGCCTCTTACGCGCACTTGGGCAGTTGAAAAAGGGGCCACACTGACTGCAACAGGGCTTTGGGGTACATTAGGGGTTTAGGGTTAGTTTGTAGGGGCCATCTGTTGTGACCGCTGTTGGGGCCCGTAAATTACAGGTCCCAGGCCCCACTTTAGGGATCAGGCAACTGAGCAAGTAGGGTTGCGCGTAGCTGCTTTATGTCCGAGGTAGGATACTGACAAGCAGCTTCAGTACTAAGTCTCATCATCTTCTCAGGGTTTCGGGTTTAGGGCTTTAGGGTTTTGGGGGGTTTTGGGGGCGTAGAGTTTAGGGCTTCAGGGGTTTAGAAATTTGGGCTTATAGGGTTTGGGCTTCGGGTCTAAAGCTCCTGTCCTTCCACTTGAGGTCCATACCGCCGGTGGGAAGCCGCGATGCAAACACCAGTCCGTCGCATCGGAAGCCTCGCCTGAAGGAAGGGCTGAGGGTTTAGGGTTTATAATGGGGTGAAGGGTTTATAGTAGGGTTTATAACAGGGTTTAGGGTTTATAATAGGGTGAAGGGTTATAGTGGGTTTATAATAGGGTTTAGGGTTTATAATAGGGTGAAGGGTTATAGTAGGGTTTATAATAGGGTTTGCGGTTTATAATAGGGTTTATAATAGGGTTTGGGGTTTATAGTTTAGGTTAGAAGCTGCCCCCACCCTGTAATAGTGACTATAAGGAGTATATTAGGGCCCTATTATATTCCTATTATACCACTATTACAGGGTGTTGGCCCCTTCTAAGGTTTAGGGTTTAGGGACAACCCATACCCGGTACCTCACCCTATACCCGACCCAAAGGCACTGCACTAAAAGCTTTGCCGTTAACCCTGCGCGTGCCCTTCGCACTGAACTCCCCACCCCAAACCATCACCCTACATCCCAAATGTCTGAACCCTACATACATATAGCTGCAGCTCAAACCCAGAACCAAGTACCCTACGCCATTCCTGGGATTGGGATGCGACTTTCGGTGTTGGGTGGCTTGGAACTTGGACTACCCTAAACCTTCCGATCCTCAAAACCCAACTATACCCCCCTTAGAACCATCACAAAAACACCATTGACCATATTCTCTTGGCTTTTATATATGAACAAACAGGAAACTTATTCCCAAGGAGACTATACCTAAACCACCAAAGGTAGGTAAAATAATGGCCCCAAACCCATAAAAGGCCATTATTCTACATACTTTTGGGGTCCAGGTGGGAATTTCCGAAAATAGGGGGCCCTAATATAGCACCTTAAATAATAGGACCCTTACTATAAGGACCCCAAAATGAGGTACCCCTAATTATTTTCGGAAACTCCCAGGTAGTAAAAACCCAACAGCAGCCCTCCTGCCTCGGACCACCACTTGGCTCTCCACAGGGCTGCCAGGAAGCGAGGGGCAGGAAGCCAGGAAGCTCAGCCAAGGGCCTGGCAGCTTAGCCCCGAAACTACGGTTGATGATAAACATCCTGCATGACCCATAATTATAAGGGATGTACCCAAATTCCCCTAGTTTAGGGTCCTTAAGGTAATGCAGGATTTATATCATCAACACTGCTAAACCCTTCAACTGCCCTACACCCTCAAAGCACGAAGCCCTAATACCTATAAGCTCCCTAGAAAGGGCCTTGGGCTGTAGCGGTTTGGGGGGTTAGCATTTCGGAGACTAGAGTTTTGGGTTTTGGGAGTAGTTTCGGGTGCGAAGTGACTGGTCACAACGGCAGGCAAGCCCGGCAAGCCCGCTCCTTTCTTCAGGGAGATTAAATCGGGGCTACGCAAGGCGGTATGCTATCACGGTCTGATGCGCGCTGTTTGGGTTTGAGGTTGGTGGTTTGAGCCTCTGCCTTTCATGACCCTATACCCTAAACCCCGAAACCCCTAAACCCCGATAGCCCTAAACCCTAAGCCTCAACCCTAAACACTGAGCTACTAAGTCCTGACCCTTTCAGTAGCTCGCGCCTGTAGGGCTTTGCCTCCGTGTCCAAAAGCAGAGGCGCGCCCAGCAGACCTTCCAGTGCAGCCCAACGCTCCTTTCTTGGAAGGCTGTCAAAGGGTTTAGTAAGGGGTTCAGGGTCTAGAGTCTTCGGGGTTTCGGGTGTTTGAATCTCTTTGAAGAATTCTTTGCGGGAATGGGTGGCAAGTTATGTGTCTCACTTACAGGGCGTTCGGAATTCGACCACCACTCGTTTCATGCCAAGGTCCTTGGGCAGCACCTTGACGTTGCTGTTGAGCTTGTCCTGGGAGCAAGTCACAGGACAGCTGGGTGTAGGTTATGTTGTCAGGTCTCCAAGGTCCCATTACGAGACATATGCTTCCAAAGGCTTTGCAGGAAGATGTGCAGGTTGGCAATGCTCTTCGACGCGCCTCCAACAGCACTCTGTCAAAGATGCAGAAAACCCTAAACCTTCAACCCTGATGTAACCCTAAACCCTTGATGGGAGGCCAAACGGGGGATTTAAGATTCTTGGGGTAGGGATTCCTCAATATGAACCCTAAAATGGGAACCCTATAATCCCTACTAAACCCCCATAGTCTAAAACCCCTTTTGGCCTCCTATGAACCCCGATCCTTGTAGCCCGAGTAGAAGCGAACCCTGGAAAGCGCGGCCGCCAGCTCCTCAGGGCCCAGCACGAATTTCTATCCTTTTTATAGCCTAGTTCATGGTTGGGATAGGATTAAGCATGTGCATTTTTCCTTATTGGGTTTAAGTACCCATAAGAATGTAAAATGTTACACAACTATGACAAACATACTAGTTTCGAGTAGCCCCATCACAATGGGGGTGCCCTTTGTCCTGAAATAAAGAGGGCAACAAGGTACCACCCAGGAAGCTAGAGAACAGCCAAACCGTAAATTGGAGGCTTCTCAAACCTAAATCTCAAACTCTGGTTTTCCAAGTAAACTGCCGCGGGAGTTGTGACTTGTCGGCTGGCCTGGTGCAAAAGAAGTCTCCTCTTGACGAAGCTAGAGGCCTTGACGATCAGACTAAGGCTTTAGGGTTTAGGGCGGTTTAGGGTTTAGGCTTTACATTGGGACAATGAGGGGCTATCAATGTGAAACAACTGCTTCCACAAATTTGCCTGCTGAGCTAGCCCTGCAAACAACTAGGAAAAGTACAGGAAAAGCACCTGCTGCAGCGATGTTCAAGATTCCTATCAGCAAGATCTTAGGGTTCAGGGCTTGCCCTAAACCCTAAACAGCCCCCTTAAACCCTATACCTGTAGGGCTTTAGTATTAGGCGTTCAGGTTTCAGCTCCGCCGCCGGCTCCAAACTCCCAAGACCTCAGAACTTACCTTCGGTTAGTAGGGAATGGAAGAATGGTAGTAATAGTAGTTATAATTGTACCCCATCCCTACTAACCAAAGGTAAGTATAGATCCCTTATCGTAACCCTAATAGGCCCCCTTGAAGGGAACCCTACCATTCCCTACTAGGGATTACTAGGGCAGGAGAGCCTGCAGCCGCGCTTGCCGCGCCGCAAGCAGCGAGGAGGGGGCCTTGCCGAAATCCAACAGCCTCGGCTTCAGGGCCGGTTTTTGTGCTGCATTGTTGGGTTTAGGGTTTAGGGGTTTAGGGGTTTAGGGTTTAGGGGTTTAGGGTTTGGGGGTTTAGGGTCTCTCTTGTTTGTCAGAGGCTTCTGGGGATGAATGCCGGGGGGGGGGGGAGGAAGTCTTTTCAGTGCTGCCCGTGAAGGACCATGTTGAGGGCTGCAGCAACCGCAACAGTACCGGGACCTAATGATGAGCCCCAACAATAGTACTCATGAGATATTGAGGCAATTCAAAGGATTCTGTCTCAGGTTAGAGTTAATGTGTAGGGGTTGCTTGTTTGGGGGAGCCAAACATTAAACGAATCCTTCAAAAGCACCTTCTTGACCGGCCCAGCTACATACACGCAGACATACATACATAGCACAGACATACATACATAGTACATTGTATGTATGTATGTATCCATATACGATGGACGGTTGCTCAGCTGGGGCGCAGGTCGAAGGCCAGTAGACCTCGCTGAGATCGAGGCTGTGCCGGACCAGGACCTCGGGACGAGCAAACTCCACAAGCGCTGAGAGCAGCAAGGGCTTGGGGTTCAGGGCTTGAGGGTTTAGGGCTTTAGGGTTTTTTAGGGAGAACATGCAACAAAAACTTAAAGCCCTTCTATGCATTGAAACAGCTCTCATCACCCCGCCCCCCACACAACCAAACACACACACACACACACAGACACACACACACACACACACAGACACACACACACACACACACACACAAACACACACACACACACACAGACAGACACACAGACACGCAAACACACAGACACACACACACACACACACACTGCGAAGAAGGGAAAACAGAGTATCCAAGTGGCCGGGAAGACACTTGGCGGCCTCCTCAGCGGTGATGAGTGGCACCTCCTCTGGGGCCAAGGCGGCAACTACTACCGTAAGGGCTCCAAAGTAGGCCTAATATAAGGACTTAATAATTAGAACAGGGTTTTGGGGCCCATTATTCTGTAAGTATAAAAAACAGTACAGGTAATTATGAAGGCCCCTAAATTATGCGGGTTTCTGCAAAGGGCTTCTAAAGAATGGGTTTCGTCGGTACTTAAGGTGTTGGGTTTAGGGACTTGGGCTCCTGGGGTTCGGGGTTTAGAGTTTGGGTCGTGGGGCTTTCGGAGTTTGGGATTAGGGTTGAGGGTTCAGGGAGATGCATCGTTTCGGCTGGTCGGTGGTGTTGCAAAACCTTGGATCCAAAACTAAGGCTGTCATGTTCAGCACGCAAATAAGGCAACCCGCAACCTTACCATTTGAATCTTGTACCGTAACCCCAGCCCTAAACCCTGAACCCTACACCCCTAAACCTTGGACCCTAAACGCTGGACCTTAAACCCTAGCCGGCTGTGGTACAAAATACTACAACACGCAAGTCCTGGACCCCAACCGCCCAAACAACCCACGAACTACTCAAACCAGCCAACTGCCCGTACTTTAGATGATCATGATGAAGGCTATTATTGTTGTTGTTCCTCTTCTCAACTTAATGTTTATGATTAGGGCCCGATGTTGGTCTTCATTTTCTGCCTCCGCAACTTTACCTCCCCAAATTGTTGGCTCCTCAGCATCGATGATGGAAAGGCCATTGGGAAAGGTGGGCTGCTCCTGTCCGAACCTGGTGTGGGTGCATCATCACACTGGATGCTGTGGCTACTTTCAGGCTGTCAGCAGCATGACTAATTGCGACTCATCGCTTGGGCTGTTGGTCCAGTTTATGCGCTAGCGGATGGGGTGTGCGACTTGGAACCTGGGCTGTTCGGGTGAAATTTTCATCAGCTCCGGAGAGAACATGCGCAAAGCCCTCAGTAAATGCTGAAGTGTGCCAGCTCCCCAGGCCTTCGATTCATAGAAGGACCTGTTACTTCCCGGATTCGAGAGCCCCCACGAGCCCCAAAACCCTCGATCCTGATCCTGACTTGACAACCTTCCCTTAAATCTGCAAGTGTGCTTTCATGCAGGCTGTGCAGGGGTTTCGGGCGGACACATCACTTCGAAAAACCATAAAGCCTCGAACTCAATAAGCCATAAGAAACCTACAGACTCGCATAAACCTTGGGTACGGCCCCCACTCAGTAATAGTTGACTAATATTCATAATATAGATATATTAGGACCTTAATAGTAGCCCTATTATAGACTCTTACTGTAAAGGGGCGGTACCTAACATAAACCCTGAACCCGAAAGCCCCACAAGCACGCCCTAAACGCTAAACCCTAAACGCACGCCTCACCAACAAAGGCTCCACATGCCCGGTCCCTGGTTGGACGGTCCACGCACCGACCTCCAGATTCGGGATCCGCAAAAAATTGGCCCTTTGGGGTTTAGGGGTTTAGAGCTTAGGGGTTTAGGGTTTAGAGCTTAGGGGTTTAGGGTCGAGGGTTTATGAAAGAGCTTCCCCGGGATGCCTCTATACAGAAATGGCCCTGCATCAAAAGCGCAGCGCCACTTACAGTGATCTTTACAGATGCCCATATAGGGGCCCTTGTAAGAATCCTTCCTGGAAATCCTGAAAGGAGCTTTTATAGTAATCCTTTGAAGAAACCCATTCCGAAGGGATTTTGGGATTTCCCGGAACTGTGAACCCTGGTTCAGGGTTTAGGGTTGAGGCGCAGGATAACCCTAAACCCTAAACCCCGAAACCCTAAACGGCCCTAAACCCCTTTTTACGTACTCTTGGTTAGTAGGGAATGGAAGAATGGTAGTTATAGTAGTTACAATTGTACCCCATTCCTCCATTCCCTACTAACCACAGGTATGTCTAATCGGGTTGAGGGTGAGCTCCTGCATCCCTTCCCGCCTTTGCAGAGCCGCTGGCCCAGAAAACGAAGAACTTCCGCTCACCATCCGCCTGCCAAAGTGGATTTACCCATAGGCCCCAAAGTAGTTCCCTTTTTGGGATTACCTTGTAGGATTCTAAATGTGAACTCCAAAAAGGAACTCTTTTGGGACCTTAGGGTAGGGATGGTTCCCAGAGAGCAATGCTCCTCAATAAGTAAGCTTCTAAGTAGGTATACTTATAACCCATATTAGGTGACTTAAAACCCCACTATTAACTACCCATGAACCTCCAAGCATTATCCCAGAGAGCCCACTACTCCCTAAATAAGGAATATTTAGCTTAATTAAACCATAATATGAATCCCCTTATAATTGAAGGTATATTCCTTAATTAAGGGGTATTGGGCTCTCTGGGTTTCGGGCTGGAGAGCAAAGGGCTTGCGTGTCAGCTTTGTTTTTGTTGTTGTTTGTTTGTGGGCGGGGCCCAGAGCCTCCAAAACCTCTTAATTAAGGAATATACCTTAAATCATATTATGGATCCTACTATACTTTAAGGTAGATTCCTTAATTAAGGGGTTTTGGAGGCTCTGGGAGGCTCCTTTTGGGTTTTAGGGATCAGGGCCTTGGAGGGCCTTGGGGTTTAGGGCTGAGGGTTTAGGGTGCTTTGGCTGTCAGGTGTTCAGACTCTAGGATCTGGCTAAGAGGTATAGGAATGTTGCGCATCTGTCTGGGTATGGGCTCGGGGTTTTAAGGTAACCCTAAAATTATTAAAACGCTGGGACTTTCATGGACCCTGCGCTGTTGGCAGAATCATTTTGCAAAAGCCCACCCCTGCAAGAAGTTAACCCTCTCAGAAACTCTTACCCCCTGATATCCAAATCAGAAAGAACACTCCTGGTTGAGCCCCCAAGCACCATGACCCTGAGCTTTAACCCTCAAGCCCTTCTAACCCCAACACCTAAACTCCAAGGATTGAACCCAAACCCTTAACCGCCTTAACCCCAAGCCCTTGACCTTCACCCCTAAACCGTCCACCCTACACCTCCAACCCCCAAACCCAAAGCCCTAGACCCAAAAATGCGCGTTAAAATCTGACCCCAAACCTAGGGACATGAAACTCACGTCCCAATCAACGGGCGCTATGACGAGCTGCAACAGGTCTTTAGTTAATCCTTCCTCTTTTTATGTGTCTACTTTTATGTCTACCTCTACTCCTACATCTACTCGGACTTGTACTTCTATGTCACATGTCTTATTGGACTTCTGGTACTTCTTCTATTACTACTGCTACTAGAACACATCATGGCCGTAGTAATAATAATCGTAGTAATCATAGTAATAGTAGTACTAGTACTAGTAGCAATAATAATAGTAATAGTAATAGTAATAGTAGTAGTAGTAGTAGTAGGAGGAGGAGGAGGAGTAGTAGGAGGAGGAGGAGGGGGAGGAGGAGGCGGAGGAGGAGGAGGAGGAGGAGGAGGAGCGGCAGTGGCAGCAGGAGCAGCAGCAGCAGCAGCAGTTCTGGAGTGGAGTTGGAGATTGCGGGCCGGTGGAGTGGGGCTTTCGGTCTAGTCTTGATACTTGGCTCGAGGGGCGCTCAAGAATGTTATTACGTTACAGGGGCCCTTATATGAAGCTATACATGCACTTCATTGCAGCAATCACCCAAGCTCCCACCTTGGACCTAGATTCCCCTCCTTTGAGCCTGCTTGTCTTTAATGCAACATTGTTGGTCGTTTTGCTCAGCTTATCTATGTTGTGTTTCCTGGAGATGTGCCATCTTGGATGCCGGCTTGCCTCGAGGCAACTTTTTGTCACGAAGCTGTGCCTCACTAATTCGGCGCGTGTTGCGCGCATGCAAGATTCAGTCTTCCGTCATCTCCATGGTGTAACTCTTGAAACGAAACCTACTTGGGTTTTGAGATTGAGGCCAAGTTTAGGGCTCTTTCAAGGCTTTAGGCCTTAGATTCAAGACCAAGTCCGGGTGTATGGCTGAGGCTAAGGCTTGCTACCTGTGCAAGTTTTGGGTTACGGCCAGAAAGGGTCAACCCTGATGACTATCACCTTGATGAATATGCAGTCAGAACCCTAAAACCATAAACCCCGAACACTGAATAACACGAAAACCCACACCCTGAAGCCTAAAACGTAGCCCCCACAACATAAGCAGCTAGCATCTCACCACAGCATGAAGGACAAGGAGAGGCAACAAGCCTTAGCTCCCCTCCCAATGAATTGAGCTTATAGGGCTCAGAGTTTGGCTCAATTTCTAAAAGGCCGGGGCGTAGGTTTGGGTGTAGCGTGTAGGGTGTGGGGTTTTAGGGTTTAGGGCTTACGGGCTTTAGGCTTTAGGGTTTAAGGTATAGGGTTTAGGTATGTTTTTCTTTGAATTCCGAGGTAAAAGGTTTAGTCGTTAATTGAGTTTTTGGGACTTAGGATTTGAGATCCTTGCTGTCTTACCGCAGGGTGGTGTAAAGTTCAGGTGCAAACTTATGGATTAAAGCTCTGCCGTTCCAGTGGTTAGGGCTGGGCGGTTATCATGCTTCACAGAAATCTTTGAAAGAGCTGCATGCTTGAAAACCTGCTACTGCCTAACGCTGCTGGGAGGGTAGGCATTAAGATTCAACTTCAGGCACCTCCGACTCAAAATCCCAAACTCCTTCGTGGACAAACGCTGTTGCAGAAACTACCATGTCTCTCGTGCAGGGCCCATTTAAAGCATAAATACCCTAAACTCTAAATACGGAGCAGAAGCCGGAGAATCCTCAAACAACCAAGCCCCAAACCCAAAACTCTACAGAAGCCCTCCACCAACAAACAACTGCACAGAGACAACGGTAACAGAAGTGGGGCTCAACACTAACGGTGGGGCCCAGGCCCTGGATCCTAAGCCTTACATGGTCTAGGGTTTATAAATTCTATACCCTAGCTCCTAAGACCTTCAACCCCAAAATTCACAAACCCCAAATCAATGATCTTTCGCTTACACCCTAAATCCCATAAGCTCCTGAATTCTATGCCCCTAACAGAACAGCGTGCGAAACCCTCAACCCCATATCCCAGGACATGCAGTATACCAAAACAAAGAACAAACATCAGAAACGATTATCCTGAAGTCCTAATATACTCAACATCCAATGCCCAAACACTGAACCCTAAACCCTAAGACCCCAGACCCTAGGTGCGCTCAACCCTAAACCCAAATCCTCGGCCGCGCGACCAAGGCAGCATTGAAGGCTGCTGCAGCATTTGAGGCTTGGCCGCCCGCAGATAAGAAGTCAGCGTGGGAGTCGATGGTTGTATCTGCCGGCAAGCGGCGCACCTGCAGAGCCCGATTAGGGTTTAGGCCGGCTGCAAGGTTTGGATTGTTTGGGGTTTAGGGTTTTAGGGTTTAGTAGTTTAGGGTTTTATGGTTTAGGGGTTAGGGTTTAAAGGGTTTAGGGTTGTAGGATTGTGGCTTCTAGGTTTGAGGATGAAGGGTTCAGGGTAGAGGGCGGAGGTTCTGTTTTTACATCTGAGGCGCAAGGAAAACACGTACAAGGAACCGTGTTGCAATAGGAACTGTGATATCGGTGGAATCCGCGCTGGACCGTAAACCCTAGACCCCACATGGACCCCGGATGTCCTTCCTTTTTGTGGTTCTGTCCTGTAGTATTTTCATAGGGTATATCCCAAAGAAGGTAGGACATCTACGGTCCAGGCAAACCCTAAAGCTAGCTTCAAGCCGAATCCTAATTCAGAGTAGCACCCAGCCCCATGCCCAAAGCACAAGCCCTCAACTCCCTGAACCCATTAAATGTAGGCCTTTCATCCACCACCCTAAAGAGCCTTAGCCTTTCATCCCCAAAAAAAGAATCCCCAAGAACCCCAACACCCTGAACCCTAAACCCTAAACCCTAAATCCTAAACAGCAAATGATAGCCGCAAAGTCGCCAACCAATGGAAGCGCCAGTTGGCTGCTGCGTCGCTGTCTCTTCGCCATGCTACGAAGCCGCCCCCGAAGTTCCGTCTTAGCTTTGAGGAGGGTTTCGTGTTTAGGGTTTAGGGTTTAGGATTTAGGGTTTGGGGTTGAGGATTTAGGGTTTAAGGTGCAGGTATTAGGGTTTAGGACTTAGGGCGTAGGAATTAAGGTGCTAGGGTTTAGGGTTTTTAGGGCTTAGGGTTGAGAGGTTTCGGTTTAGAGTTGTGGGGTTTAAGGCTTAGGGTTTAGGGCTTATGATCTATGTGGGGTGTAGAGTTTAGGGTTTTAGGGTTTTGGGTCTACGGTTCAGCTAGACAACCAGAAAACTGCCATTCTTGTACACACTTTGGTAGGAGGCTTTAAGTCTCAGAGTGATGCGGCCTAGGCTGCTGGTGGTGAGAGTACCAGCCCTAATCCTTAAACCCTAAACCCTACACTCCATACCCTAAGCTCTATAACCTAAAACCCCATAAAACCTCTAAACCCTAAACAAGCTAACGCTTAAGCTACTAGTGCGATGGTTTAAGGTTAGGGCTCAAAGTTCCCGAAACCACGATGTAACATGTGTCTAGAGCTCTTTAAGAAGAACATCCTGAAGCCCTGCCACCCTAAAGCCAACACTGTTGACATCCTAAAAACCACTAACCCCCCTAAACCCTGAAACCCAAACCCTATAGCCAAACACCTCTCAGGGTACCAACCGTAAACCCCTCTACCCCCTAAACCCTGAACCCAAACAAAAGACAGGGCTCTTGAAGAAATACCAGCCGTTCGAGTTGTGCGTAACGAAGGCATTGCACTCCGAATGTGCCTCACAGCCAGCCTTTGCCTCGTTCCAAAAGGCGATGCTGGGGGTTGGGGTTTAGGATTTAGGGTTGAGGGCTTAGGGTTTAGGGTTTATAGGTTAGGGTTTAAGGTTCAGAGTTCAGGTTTTAGAGTTTATTGGGTTTAGAGTATAGAACTTCGGGTTTAGGTTGAATCGAACCCCCCCCCACCCCCCGAGCTCCGACAGTCTGAGCCCCAAGCCTAGTGTTATAGCAACTGCGGCACTCTGAACAGAAAGGCCTACACCCCAAGAATTAAACCCTAAACGCCATAGATCCTGGATTCCATGTTGTAGACACGAAGAGCCTATACCCCAAAATCACGAAACCCTAAACCCCAAACCCAAAACCCCTGAAACCCTAAACCCTCGACCCCTAGACCCTAAACCCTAGATCCTACACCCTAAACCCTGAACCACCTATAGGCCTAAAGGCCCTAAACCCTGAAATGGCGATGCCCCCCCCTTACATGGGGCCCAACCTAATCCAGGCTTGCGATGCTTCCCTGGATGACGTCTTGAGTCACAATCTCCTTCTGGGGCACGGTATCGTTTAGGGTTAAGGGTTTGGGGTTTGGGGTTCAGAGGGTTAGAGAGTTAGGGTTTAGGATAAAGGGTCTGTTGACTTTGTTTTTGTTTTGTGTGTGTGCGCTTTGGGTTGGTGAGTTTCGGGTTGGATGTGTGGACAAGCCGCGCCTAGATTCAGAATCTCATAATTAGATCGAACATGCAAATTGAAGGGTTCACGTTTGCAAGCTCGGGGCTGAGGTTTAGGGAACCTTAGGGTGTAGGTTTCAGGATTTTGGATTTAGGCAAGTATGCACTTGACTTTGCAATGCCACAGAAATGGAGGCCCCAGGCCTCAGCAATTGTCAACTCTTTACCCAAGAAGCCAATTACTCCCGAGATGTCGACCTTCTGAAATCCAAGCAAAAGCCACATCGTGCAGCTGCAAAGCTGCATCTGTGACGCCTATTCTCTAAGGCCTGAACCCACATCTCCATTGCCAAAACCTGAACCCTCAAACATAAAACAAGCCAAGCTCTCAATCCCTTGAATCCTGGACCCTGAAATCCTCAAACACGAAAGTCTTGAAGCCTCAAAGCTCCAAGCCCTGAAATTCCCAATGCCTAGTCTGAGGGTTTAGGGTTTAATTAGGGTTTAGGATTTAGGATTTAGGGTTTAGGGTTTAGGGAGCTCTGTCGCTGTCCTCTCCCTCGTTCTCCGGCAGGCCAACGGCAGTGAGCCATCCGGAATACGTCGTGGTGGTCGTGGTCTTAGCGTTGAGCTGGTGGTAAACACAAAAAAGTCAGCCCTAGCCCTTGCATCCATAAGCCCGCAACTCCAAGTCCTAAACCTTACACGCAATTACTCATGATGTCAACATCCTTAACTGTCGCCCTTCGCTTGCCCTCAACCACAAACCGTAGACCATTGTTAACCTTATGCTGCACATCCTAAACCCAAGCCCTAAGCTTAAAACTCTAAGGCTTAAGAGGCATACGGCGGGTTGGAAAAGTAGAGTTATTGGATCTAGGATTTGGGCTTACCTACACCCCGCAATGTACCTACCTCTACTAAGGGCCATATAACCTCTATTAGATGGTATTTGGGATCCTTTAAAGGGTAGTTGGGGGGTACTGGTAGGGTTTAGGAGCTTCGAGTTTAGGCAGTTGTTGGATGTCGCGTTTGATGGTGGGGGATTACAGGTATTGAGGAGGAATGGGGTCTTAGCGGAGCTTTCGAGTTTTCCAGTGGTTCCGACCTCCTTGAGAGCAGACTTGTCGCAAGTCTGCGTGGGTTTCCTGGTGCCTTAAACCCTAAACCCTAAAACCCTGAAACCCTAAACCCTTACCCTAAAGCATTAAACCCTGAATTGTAATGTAGATATGTCAAAAAGCTTCTGCAGCACCCGAAACCTCAAGCCTCACGGTTTAGGATGTAAAAATGGATTTAAGCCTACACCTTATATATGCCCTACCTGAACTCCCAAGTCTATACCGTTGGCAATAGGAGTCCAAACGGTGGTCTTCAAGTAAGCAATATCTAATGCGGTCTTCCTATGTAAGAAGTGCACTTTGAGATTTTGGGGTAAGTGTATGATATTTAGAAGCACTTCAACCTGGAACCCGATATAAACCCTATGAGCACCCATAACCCTAAACCCTAAACCCAAAACCATGCAAATCTGCGAGATTCCGATACATCCACGAGCGCCCCGTCCATCCTGCACAAAGGGAGTCAGGGTGGTGTTTTTTGGGTTTGGTGGTTTCGGGGGTTTAAGGGCTTAAGGGTTTAAGGCTTCAGGGATTTGGGGGTGTATGGTGCAGAGTTTCCGGGTTTAAGGGTTGCGAAATTCAGGGCCTAAACCCTTTAAGCCCTAAACCCACCATGGGGCCCCAAACTGGAAACCCAACGTTTAGGGTTTAGGGTTTAGGATTTAGGTTTAGGGTCTTAGCTCTACAACCTCAGCCTGAATCTTAGGCTCTGAACCCTGACACTGACATTCTGACCCCTCATATTGTGGAGCCTGACCCCGAACCCTGCAACCCAATCACAATCAAACCCTACACCCTCAACCCCCATATCCCTAAACCCTAAACGCTAAACCCTAAACCCTACAACCCAAGCCCCGGAAAGCCATACAGCTCTAGCTATCTAGTCCTCCGCCCGTTGTTCGGGCTCGAAGCAGAAACCGGCCAGAAGGCCAAAACGTGGAGGCGAAGAGATGCCACGGCCATGGCTGTTGGCAGATTTAGGGTTTACGGTTTAAGGTTTAGGGTTAAGTGTCTAGGAGTTATATGATACTTCGGAAGTCCGCAACATAGGGTTGGAGGAGGCGTGGGGCACTCTGAGATTAGGGAATTTAGGGCTTCAGCTTTGTTTCTATGGTTTGGGGACGAGGTCGTTTCGGGCCCGAGAGGTCAGATCACTGACCCACATCATATAGGGCACTACGCCTTGAAATGCTATGCTGCGCAAGAAATACCTGAACCCTATATACCCTAAACTTGAAAATGCCTACACCCTGAAACCTAAAGCTGAAAATACCAGCACCCTGAATCTTAAGACACCTGCTGTTGGATTTATGGTTTTGCGATCATCGCCGCTGTATCGTATGCTTCCTGGGAGCACGGTTTTAGCTGTTGTAGAGTCGACGGTTCAAGAGCATGGGTCATGTTCGTAGTAGTGGTAGTACTTGTCGTCGTAGTAGTAGCAGTAGTAGCAGTTCACTGCAGCAGCTGCAGGAGGAGTGGTAGCTAGTACTTGGAGTGGGGGTAGCCGCAGGAGTAGAGGCAGCAGCAGCAGCAGCAGCGGGAGTAGCAAAACACAACAATGAACGGGAACAAGCGGATAAGAATCATCATGCTTCTAGCAGCCACCATGAAAAGCACAATCGCGATGTAAACTTAACAGTCAATAGTCGCCATAACCTCAATCTCATCGAACATCAGGTCATGTGAGTGAACCGTTTCAAGCCCAATGCGTGTGATCAGACACTCAAAAGCCAGCCGAAACCCTAAACCCTAAACCCTAACACAAGCGACTGCTCTTGAAAGCACTGATAGCGTGACCCGTCCGCCTTGAGCGCGAACTTGCAGGAGTCGCACCTAATTCGAGGGTTTGTTCCTCTAAAGCCATCTACTAGGGTTCTATAAAGGGGTATAGGCTTAAGGCTTTAGAGTTTAGGGCTACATGGTTTGGTGTGCAACTTCATGGAGACTGCAGGACTCCGCTTCTCGTTTGAGAAGAAGGGCTGAACCCCCTCTTGCGAAGAAACGGTAGGGCTCAATGTTTATGGTTTATAGTGGCAGTGCTCTGGTGACCCTGCGCAGGTATTGCTAATTTCTGCTGCTGCTGACGAGGCGACTGCTCTTCCCCAAGACTTTCTTAAGCCTCTGCTAACATGTCTATAGAAGCCTCAAAGGAAGCCAGTCTATACCCCCCTCGTAGAACCCTCAAAAACCCTACAAGATCCCCTTAGAGTATCCCGAGCCCTGAACCTAAAACCTATAAAACCCCACGATGCTCTTTCAACCGAAACACTCTCAACTACAACCCTTAAGAGTACCAAAGGGTGCTATAGGGTACTGCAAAGGGTACTATACCTAAAGGCTCCATAGTAGTTCCTTTTGGGGGCTCCTATTTAGAATCCTATAAGGTAACCCCGAAAAGGACCTACCATGGAGCCTATGGGTAGGGTAGTACAATAGCGCACCTTGAAAGGAAGCCTTGAAGGAACCTCCCAGAGACTCCAATATCCCATAATTAAGGAATATACCTTAAATCATATTAAGGGATCCTGCCATAATTTAAGGAATACTCCTTAATTAAGTGATATTGGAGTCTCTGGGAACCCTTGAAGGAACCTTGTGCCCTCCAGCAGCTTTTAGAGGCTCTCCGAGGCGCCTGAATAGCATAATGTAGGGGGTTTAGGGGTTTAGGGGCTTAGGGTTTAGGGGTTCAGGGGTTTAAGGTTTAGGGGTTTAGGGGTTTAGGGGTTTAGGGATTTAGGGGTTTAGGGGTTCAGGGGTTAGGGGTTAGGGTTTAGGCGTTTGGGGTTTAGGGTAGTTTAGGGGCCCTAAGAATTCGAGTAAGCTTTATAGGAGAAGGCGCCTTAGCTGCTCGAGGTCTTCTGGCTCCAAATGCCGGTTGCTCCGAGGCCCACAGCCCAGGACCTGTGGCTGAGACTTCAGGGGGCTCCTTAAAGGTTCCTAATATAAAACCCTAGATCCCTTTAAAGCAGCCCTATTCAAGGTTCCTATCTTGCTTAAAGGGATCCATAAAAGTTCCGTTAAGGGATCTAGAAGGGCTTCTAAGGGTTTAGGTTTATGGGTTTGGGGCTCCTGAAACGGATCCATAAGGGTTCTATAAAGGGGTTTAGGGCTTATGCGTGCTTTAGCTTGTGTTAGAGCTTCAGGAAGGGCTTGAGGGTGGAAGGGCTTCGGGCCTTTGGGTGTAAGGCTGTGGTGAGTGCCAGGGCTCAGGGCTTTGGGTTTTATAGAATTTTTGGGGCTCTTCTAGCTGTTTTAGTTCTGCTTTCAGGTTTTGGGCCTCAGCACAAGCCCGAAAAACCACCCGAAGAAGCGAGCACTCGAGGTGCAGCAAGAAGATGGAAGCCCTTGTACTTGGAGGATCATGGGACTTCAGTAAGTCAGGATATAAGTACCTTAATTGGGGTTACAAGTAGTTATACGTACAGTGTCCCTACTTATAACCCTAGTTGCTAAGTCCCATGATCTTTTAAGTAAAGGCCCTTACTGAACAGGATGCTCAGGATCATTTAATTAAGGACCCCAGAAATCCACCGTTTAGAAAACAAGCCCGAGACCCTAAACCCCAGGGAAGCCTAATTCGGGGCCCAGGCGAGCCTGCAGCAAGATGCGAAGGTCTTTCGCAGCATATCGCGGGACGCCGACCTGTTCGGCCGCGGTGGCCTCAAAACAGAGGCCGAACAAGCACACAGGAACATACAAGATTGGGGTTCAAGGTGTGCGGCTCAGATTTCAGCGTTCAATGTCGAGGGCTCAGAGGTTTCGGGGTAGGGTTAGGGTCAACAAACTTTAATTTCAAATCACAGCACGTGACATGGTGGTGAAGAGTAGCATCACGCCACGAAGAGGTTCTTGATATGCGAGCATAGTACAGAGCGGTAAGCCAGCGTTCGGGTGGGCGGTTCGCCACACGACGGCATTGTCTCGTGCATCATGCCTATGAATGACAAGACCCGAAACCCCAAACACCGAAACTGTAAACTAGAGTATAGCCTAAAGCCTAGAGCCTGAAAGCCAAGCACTGCCCGAAGGCCATGCGAGCGGCGGCTCTCAAGTGCATCTAGGCCACTAGAATCGCCTCCAACTCCTGTTGCATCGTTGCAAGGGAAACTAGGCCTCGTAGGGAGCTCATGCAGGTTGGCCGGTTTAGGCTTCATCCGGCTCTTGGCGAACCCATTGTCACAAACAGACCTAAGCGGCCCAATACCAATTACCTATGGAATGGCCCCTAATTAATTGATGCTAACAAGGCCACGAAAGCCAGCCCTGTTTAGTTTCAGGCTCTTGGGCTATCTGGGTACTCTAGACAGAAAATGGAGAGTCGCTGCCAACCACCTTTGTCATCCTGACCTTCTTTCCGAACAGCGACGTGAACTGCGATAAGCCCGAAGCATGCAAAAGGGTCTAGGGTGTAGGGTAATTATAGTTTTTAGGGTTTTACGGTTTAAATTTATAGGTTAAAAGCAGAGGGAATGATCTACTACAGCTCAATACTGACACTTCGCCCTTGTTTCTCAAGCGCTCCATACGAAACTTTATGGAACCCGCATAGAACCCTCTACCCCTAAAACCCCAAAGAGCTACTTTTGAGGATCTTCGGGGCCCCCAATTTGGGGCCCCACTGAAACCGAGACAGAACCCCTATGAAATCTTTTCGCCCTGTAAGCTTTCGGGTTTCGGGTTTAGGGTTTCGAGCTTCGGGTTTATAGGGTTTCGTTTCTCTGGGCTCCTTTCCTCACTGCTGTTACGAGAGCGACGTTCAGCCTATGCTTGGGGTTTCGGGTTTCTTAGTGGCTGAGTACACTAGCCCAAAAAAGGCTAACCATTTTTTCAGTTGAAGCCCTAATTGCCAAGGCTGGTTCCGAGTAATAGAGGGGCTCAAATACTTACTTATAGGATTTCGGAAAACTCCTTTAAAGGGTCTAGAAGGGTTACTATAAGCCGCCAAAGGTCACCTACTCAGCTACTAGGGTTTATCAAAGGGAGCCCACAACCAAAGCCTATCTCCTTGGCCGAGGCAAAAGCGCCGAAGCAGCCGAGTCCCAGAGATGATTTTCCAAGATCTCTGGATCTAGGAAAAGCCATGGCGAAGAAACGCTCCTATGGGGTTGTAGAAAGGTTTTATACAGCTTCCAAGTTTCTACAAGGGTTCCTATGGGGCTTCGGGAATTGGGTTTTAGGCTTGGAAAGCCTCGCAAGCAAGTACGTACATGAATAAGAACGCGACTGAAATTACTTACAATCTTGGCGACAGCATGCCCACTAAGGTCCCTATGAATGTGAGCTGATTAAGTTTAGCGAAATACACCCCTAAACTAGCAGTTAGCACAAAATGTTGGCAGAATTTGCCCCTAAACTCCTAAGTATTAAAAGGCTCCTAAACTCCTAATTATTGAAAAACTTCAGCGAAGAATCCTTGGGGACCCCATGTTACGAACGGTTGATCTGGCTCTGGGCCAGCCAAGCAACGAGTCGCTCCTTGGCCAGCCTACCGTAACCTTCGAGCCATGCAGACACCCAAGTGACCTGGTACTGACTGCAGCCCTACACCTCAAAGCTAACTTGAGGGGCCTAAATCAACTAGCTACCAACACTGCTACCAATAATACATCGTTTTTGTTGTTGGGGGGGGGTCCTTATTATATTCATGGTATACTGGGCCCCGAAACCCCATTCCAACACGCAATAGAAATGTACAATAGACCCCTTATAGGCCCCTTTAAGAAACCCTTTAAAGAATAGGTAATATAAGATTGATTCCAGTATGTATACATGTATAATGGTTATATGTAGATATGTATGTATGTATTGAATATATATATATATATATACATTCATATTCATATTCATATATATATATGTATATTTGTATATATATATATATATATTCATATTCATATTCATATTCATATTCATATTCATACATACAAATATATATATATATATATATATATATATATATATATTCATATTCATATTCATATTCATATTCATATTCATACATATATATATATATATATATATATATATATATATATATATATATATATATGATTACATATGTATGTATATATATATATATGTATATATATATATATATATATGTATATGGATGCGTACCTAATCTAAAGCTTTGCAACTCGTAGTGTCAGGATTTCATCAGAAGCTTCTGCGAGGATCCTCAGGAAGTGTTAGAGGCTGTAAAATACTTTGGGTCTGCCTCAGGATCTCACTGCAGGTTACCTCAAGATAAATATATTTAATAAACCAACCGAGATATAGAATATACAGTAATATATATATATATATATATGTATTCAGGCAATACAAGAGTAGAGGTCAGCGTTGGTTTAGGGCTCCGAAACCTAACTCTGCTACCGGTAGCAGCATCTTTTGGCGCCTTGTCTGCTGAGACGTCTCAGAAGGCTCCCTAAGTCCCACTCTTGGTGCCACGCGGAGTGGCAAACGCCCTTCGCGCTCACCACGTGGCGGTTTAAGGCTTCTTTGAATACTTTTCCAAAAGAGCTCTTTAAACTTCTGGGGTTGTCCGCCGAGGTCGGCAGGGCTGTTGGGGTCCCAGGTCTCGGTAAGTTGTGCCAAGCCAGCACCGAGACAGCGGGCATCGCGGTGTCAGAATGGGAGCGTCAGAGGGATGCCATGGGGGTCTTGTGGATGCGCTGCTGCATGTGCAGATGACTCGAAGAACGTGAGCTGTTCGCGGGAGGACTCCGCTCAGAAACAACCTTCTACCGCTACACGCGTCTGACAGGAAGGGCAACGATCAATCCGCCACGGTGCAGAAATCCAATCGCCCAAAGACATACAACCGTGTGCAAGTGCAAAAACTTGCAAAGAGAGAGTGGCGATCGCCATCGAGGCATGTAGCAACGGAGTGCTACTTTAGGGATTAGGACTTGCGGTTTAGGAGTTTAGGGTTTTGTGGGGCATCTCTATTTCGCTCTGCCACAAAGCGGCACAGCGCCGATCACATTCCGCAACTTGGTATCCAAGCTCCCTAAGCCCCTAAACCCCGAATGCAAGATCCTCCTGGCTTTCGTTGTGTCCGCCTACAGCCCCCCAAACGCCCTAAACGTTGAAAGGGCAGCTCTCTGCATAAATCTGGAGAGATGAATCAGTTCACCTCTCCTCGGCGGTCAGCTCCGCACGCGACCTTCGCTGGCACAAGCTATGGTTCAGAGCTTGGGATACGCAACGCCTTCATAGCAGCCCTTATGATGACCCTGACCCTGACCCCCAAAGAGGGCTCAGGCACCTCTAGAAATTTAGGAGTGTTTCGGCAGCTGGACCAGGCAGCCAGGGATATCACAGAAGGCCATCTTGCAGGGAAGGAAGTGGCCAAGAGCTCAGGGTATCTTTGGCCAAGTAAGAAGGGCTCAAGCAAAATGAAAGGTAGAATCGCCTGCCTCTCCGTAAAGTCTTAAGCCGGGCAATGGGCACGGAGCACGTCAAGCTATGCGGCCCCGACGGAGCTCTCAGTAAGCCTTTCGGGGCTTATAAACTCCTGAAGGCCTCACGGTGCACACCCTAACGCAAGGCCTATTACAAGGTCCCACTCGAGGGGCATGAGGACGAAGGCTCAAAATGCAGCCACTCTTGCTCTTGCCGTCACAGAGAAGCGATGCCGGCTGAAGTCGAACTGCAGTGCATGGACTGCTTGAGTTTATAGGGTCGATAGGGTTGAGGGCTGATACGTTTGTAGGGCTTAGGCTTTAGTAGCAAGGCAACAAGAAGTGCATGGAGCAAGGAACCGGGCCTTGCAACGCAGGGACTTCAGATCGTCGGACACACGACCTCACACCGGCATGGTATGCCTCAAGACCTGACAGGGCAGAGATGGGGTCTAGTGAAACTGGCAGCTGAATTTCGCTGTGCCGAGATCCTCGCCTGTCTTTCGGACATTTCGAACATCGATCGGCAAGCAGCCGAATGTCGGTTTACCATGATCTGCGTTCGATGCCTGCTGCGTGCATCTGAACCTCTCATGCATGGCTATAGGCGAAAGTTCAGCAGCGAGCTTTACAGCTCCAGCAAGTCCCGCAAAGGACCGGTGGCTGTCTTCGAGGCGTCTGTTAATGCCCTGCATGCTTCAAGGCTTCCGCAGGGCTTGCAGAGTCATCTGCGAGACTCTGCGGTTCCTTCTATTTAGAGATGTGGTCTCGAGTTGAGGGCCGGATGTAACGCCAGCTTCTTGCCTACATCCTGAGCTGCCTGAAGTCGCAGACCAGGGTCACACGATCCACCAAGTCTCTCGAACACGGCATGCAATCTGCATCTCGCATTTGCACCACACAAGCGATTGAACTCGTTTCGCCCAGAGGCGCAGCCTCTGCTTTCAGGCCGACCCGGACCCTCCGGTCTTTGTAGCTTCTCTCCATGAAGTCCGAACCGAACCGAGCTCCTTCTTCAGAACGGCCCGGAAAATTTGAAACCAAGCCTGAAATCCAGGTACCTGTTAATCCTTGTTTGGGCTTCAAGTGGTCTTCGGAGACCACTCCGTAAAAGGACGTCTCCTCGAATGTCAGACCAAGGACGTCGAAGGTGCCGATGCACCGACGAGACTTTCTGGTATGTCAGAGTAGCCGCTTCCGATCTAGATTGAGGGCCCGAAAGCTCCTATAATCCCGAAGACACCAAACTCCTAAATCCTGTCTCCAAGGCCCGGCAGCCTCGAGACCGAAAGACTTCTGAGGGCCGCGCTGGAGTCTCTGGCACACTGCAGCTTAGCCCAGTTTATCCGTCCTACCGGCTGCAAAGCTGAACACAAACCTGTTGTGCTTGTTCTTGAGGTCCTTTTGGCTGTTTAGGGCTCATGCCTTGGGACTCAGAAGGAGCTCTGAATGCAACTCTTTATGGCAACGCTCTTAGGCGCGAGAGCTTCGGGAATCCCCATGTGAGCTGGGCGTCCAGTGGCATCATGACAGATGTGACTTTTCGGGAGCTTACATCAAGTTCTGGGTTTAGGGTTGAGGAAGAAGCCCCTCCGCCGCAGAGAAACCTTTGATCGAAATTTTGGTACCGAGATCCTCTTCAACACGAGAGCTGCGCCTGTAAGGCCTAAGTCATTTTCAAGGATCCGAAGTCGGTTCCTCGCGCGCCGCTTGCCCGCCGATCTCTCAGCGGCGAAGCCCAGCGCAAGTGGGACTTCGGAGCATCCATTCCGGCCTGAAATGAACATGTTGGGATCGTCGAGGAGCCTGAGCGCTTTCCCGGAACCCTACACGGCCCTAAACCCGAAACCCTCTTCGACAAAGGGAGGCTGTGAGTGGCGCATCCCAGGAACCGCCACGAAGGCCGAAGCACCCCAAAATCCTGAACAAAAAGCGTTGAATAAAATTTTCCCTAAGGCGTCGAAGCCTGATCGCAACGGGAATGCTGGGTGAAAGACATGTATTGCGGCCTAGCTTATCTTAGGCAGAGAGATTTCTGTCTCAACCGAAAGGCTTTGGCAAAGTTGGGCTTGCCAAAGTAAGTCCTACACATCTTTGCGTCTTACGGTCCCCAGGTTGACGATGCGGCAGGATAGCCAGGCCAGGATCAGCATGCTGTCACATTCCGAGATCTGGATATAAGAAAGCTTCATGCTCCGACAACCAACTTGCCATTGGTGACGAAGGGCTGCTGGGAGTCTCTGTTGGAAGTTTGGGGCTTGAGCGACCTCTGCATGATGTAGCAGAGTGGGCAAAACCCGTCTTCCATCCCTTTTCCCTCGTCAGCTCCCGCCGAAGCCTTCGAAACCCGGACGTCGGCTTCGAACCGGGCTGCCCACCGCGGATTCCTATGACAAAGCTCAAGGTTCAGGGCGCTAGAGCCCCAAACGCTAAAGTCTGAAATGCTTCGTAATCGACGGTCACAGCTAAGGACGATGGAAGTGATTACGTGGAGCAAGTAGCACCGGCCCCATTCAACCTCTATCATACGAGACTGGGCGTCGGAGGCATTCACCCTTCCGGAATCCCCGTGCTCATGGCTTCTGCGCATTCAGGGGCTTCATGAGGCTTTCATCGGGACATGCAAGAATATGCATGGGCTCATCTGTGGTTTAAGGCTTCTTTTCTCTTGGCAGCTCTCTGCCTCACAGCTCACAGCTGCTTCATGCTGCATCACGAACCGCCCGAACCACGAATCCCCCTGGGGGAAGCAGCTCATTTAGGCTCAAGTGTCCAGTGGCGAGTAATAGCGCCTGCGCGGTGTTTGCAGACGCCTGGTGCAACCACAGGAATGTCGGCGATCACAGCGCCCTCTGCGGAAGGGACGTAGAAGCGATGGCACTCAGAAGTACATGCCAGGAGCTGAACCCAAGCGTTGAAAGCTGAATTCCTCTTGAAGACTTAACTCTGACATGACCCATGGCTTCATTTCTTGAACTCTAGCTGTATCCTAAGGCCCCAAAGTAACTACTTTGGGGCCTATGGGTAGACCCAAAACGGCTCAACTGACCGCAGAAGTGTGGAAGGCCACCGGTTGGAAGAGACTTGAGACGAGATGCTCTCCGTCTAGCCCCTCTTCTGCTCCGCTTGCGCAGCTCATGTCGGAGCTCGCCCGGGGCATGAGGCGGCCACGGTCTTATGCAAAGGCTCTGAGGCTTTGATCCCGAAGAGCACTTTCCATTTTTGTGTGAGTGGTCTGATCCTAATTGGACGCCCCACTAACCCCAAGACTGACGCCCCACTAACCCCAAGACTCCCTAAACCCTAAATCCTAAAGTTCCTTGTCTTCCCGAGGCATGGGGGATGAAAGCCATGCGAACTTGAGACTCGGCGACAAAGAGTTCTTGCCGGCAGAGTTTGGGAAACCGTGTTTCCCATGCAAGAGGTCAGAAGAAAACGACCCCTTTGGTGCAGCTCGTCCTCGCCCCCTCGCCCGTCCTTCGTTCCATCCTTGCCGTGCCGGGCAACTCGTGGTGTGTTGTGGCCTGGAAGGCGCGACGAGAGCACGATGAAGAATTGAAGCACTGTGGCAACAGTTTCAATATGATTCAAACAAACCTTTGCACAGGCTTTGGGTAATGACCCATCTAGTAGACTGCCTTCGTGCATGCAGTTCCAAGTGCGATGCGCGCGAGCAGTTGTGCCCCTTCCTGTACTCTTTTCTATGGGATCTGTGGCCAATGGCCCCTATTCGTCATTCAGGGCAGAATTGCTGTACGTTTGCAAACTCCAAACTCCGGCTTCTAGCAAAAATGCTCGGTCATCCAACATCAACATCAACACCGGACTGCCTGGAGCATGAAGCAATTTGCTCTTGCATATGGTTCATCCGATTCCTCCTGCACTTGGACATTGCACCAAGCCGTGCCATGCGTAGCTACCCCCAGCCTCCCAGCACGAGGGCCATGCCAAAGAATCTCGAAACTTCCAACCCATGCTTAAAGAATCTTACAGACCCTCAACTCCCAAGCCCTAAACCCCTAAGCTTAGAGCCGTGAGGCCGGGAGCTCTCTCGCTCTCTCTGTCTCTCTCGGCGAAGCACCCGGTGTACCGTAGAGCTCTCCTCTGGTAGTTCGGCTCGATGCTGAACTCTAGAACCCCCAACCACTTGCACCGATACGGTCTCACAGGGGATGAAGCAGGGGAGTCGTCGGCTACTTCAAATCGAAACCCTAAACCCTAAACTCGAAGGAGGCTATAAGCCGGGGGAGACGCAACTTAAAGACGGTCAAGAGCTGGGGGAGGCGTGGTGCGCGCGAGCGCAGAGTACCTGACGCTGTGAATGTCGGATGCACAGGATAAACCTTATATAACTTAAGAACCCTCAAATTTTTTTCTCGGAAAGGTAGCTGAATCTGGACATCGTCTGTGAGCCAGCTCAGCCGTCAAGATGAAAGGGAGCCTGGGCCCAAGCAAAAAGCGGCGCAGACCGTGGCCCACTTCGGACGCCGAGGTCTGGAGTAGGGCCGTCTCCACACTCATGGAATGGGAAGTGCAAGCCACCGGCGTCAAGAGACCGAGCTTCTGGCTCATGTCCGAAGCAGTTCCGACAGCGAAGATGCGCAACGCGACCTCAGGTAGGAGATACCTTCCTCGGCGCCGAAGGAAGAGGGCCTTAAGCGATAAACTTCGCAAGCTTCGAACAGGGGGGCAGCTCCCAGAAGGAGGCTCGAGAACATGACCTGCCGCCCGGCTGTGATGCAGGATGTGGAGCGTCTTGAAGGATAGTATCAGGGCCCACCAAAGCCTAAACCTGCACTATAGTAGGAGGGGGGCCGCCAGGTAGTCACTGGCAGCTCCCTCGCAAGAGCAAAGCTCAGGCGACAGCTGCAACGTCGCGGCGGGACAAAATGTGGGACTTGAGCCATGCACTTGCCTGCAGCTTACAGTAAGGTACGGAGCGAGAGCTCCGCGCGATAGTGGCTCCTGTATGTCTGTGGTAGTTCAAGGCAGCGAGCTGTTGTCCTACGTTTCTTTAGAACAGTTTGCAGAGGTGCCAGCTGTTTTGGACGAAGGCTTCCTCGCTGGCGAGATGCTGCGCATCCATGTCGAGCTCGTGAGCGTGCCAGCAACCCTAAGATTCCGAGATCTCTTATCCTGACAGCCTTGCCACCAGCCTTCATGTGGGGCTTCTTCGCCGGATGCCCGGTCTCCCACCCCCTGACATCAACTGCGCATGCCTCGCAACTCATGCTTCAAGAGCTCATGCCCAGACCCTCCTTCTAGCCTCTGTGAGAGTCCTAAATACCTACTACTAGGGATCCTACACCCCTATTTGAGGGTACTTGAGGGCGGGTTTTGGTTGTCATGGCCTCCTCAGATCACGAGCCCCTGGGGCCCCTGAAACCCCTGAAGTCGGGAAATGCTCAGAAAGCAGGGGCAAAGCCGCTCTCCACGCCACAGGCGGCCTTGAGGGTGTAGGGTTTAGGGTTTATAACTAGGGGTTTAGGGGTTTAGGGTTTAGGGGTTCAGGGTTTAGGAAAGCTCCATGAAAGGCTCAATGCTGCCTAGCTGGAACCGAAAGCCTGGTGGGATCTCTGCTTCCAGGACATCTGACGTTGCCTCCACTGGAGCCTGGGCCTTTTTTGAGGACTCCATTCAAGTTACCATCTGTTACCATTATCCCTGAACCCAGAACCCTCGGCCCTGACTATAGATCCCTCTTCTGGTGCACCCTCTTGCGGCTTTTGCGCTGAGCCTTCTCAGGGGCTCGAGCGAGATGCCAGCAAGACGGAAGATCACAGGACACAGAGCAACCAGGGAACCTCTGTTGTACTCATCCCCTCAGCGTCACCCGGGCATACACACGACATCCGAGCTTGGATCGGGCTATCGAGTGTGACTTTGGGCAGTCTCGGACAAGTCATCGGTCTGCTGACACTGCGGCCGCGTGCAGAAGCCACCGTCACACCACCTGCAAACTCCCGGCGGTCGAAGAGTAGAGAAATCTCAAGATTGAGGGCAGCGCCAGTGTTCTCCTCCTCTGTGCTGCGGCTCCAAGAGAATGGCAGCAGCACTGACGATGGAGCTCCTTCGCTATCATTCTGAGTTTGAAATCCCTAATCCCATGTGCCAGGGTTTAGGGGCCAGGGGCAAGTCATTTAGGGTTTCTGATAAACTCCAAACTCCCCCAACTCGTAGCACTTTCCAAAGCTGCGACCCCACTGTGGAGCCCTTTCTTCGCAGTAGCCTCTCAAATTACTTTCCTAGCGGCCTTATTAGGATTTAGGAAGTGTAGGGTATAGAATGATAACCTTATCGTAATGCCTCAGAATAACACCCTCTTTTTCACCTTCCCACACCAAACCCCCAAGCCAAGCTGTAGAATCCTTGAGAAAGCCCTCCCTGTACTATAACCAGGATAGCTTGAGTCATAAGCCATACTGTTGATGGACAGAATCCTGCATGACCCTAAGGACTCTAAACTGTGGGAATTGTGGTATATTCCTTATAATGGGTAATGCCGGATTTTGTCCATCAGCAGTATTACAGGACTTAAAACCCCACTTATAACTACCCATGAACTTCCAAGTAGAGCCTTTCCCGGCCCTATAAACTGTTCTCCTGCAGCTCCAGCCCTTTTCCCTAAACCCGGCGAAACCAGTAAGCCGTGTTCCCTTAACTCCGAAAATGAAAAGCCAAAGAACCCCTCCCTGACACTTAAACCTGCAGGGCCTCAATTCAAAAGTGATGGAGGTACATAGGTAGGATGAGGGAGCCCCAGGACACATGTCGCGGATTCCCCCCGCCCGCCTTCAACCTTCCATAAACCCTGAAACAGCACGCCTCGAAGCCCCTTAATTCCAAAATCCCCACAATCACAAAATCCAACCCGCAAGTAACCCACATGAGAAACCTGTAACCGAAAACTCTTAAAGTGCTAATTAAGCACTAAACCCTTCTAGGAACCTTTCCTAGATACCTTTACACCGTGAGCCCTAAACCCTACAAGCCCTAAAGCCCCTTCAATGGGCTGTCAGCTCAAGGGACCGCATGCGAAGGCGCTAACCGACCGTGCGAAGGCCAAGGGCTTGGGAAGAGCCTTGTTCTGAGGCAGGACGCAGGGGTTCCCTTTAAAGGGATCCATAAGGGTTCCTTGAAATGGATCTATAAGGCTTCTATAAGAGGGTTGAGGCTTGAGGGTTTAGGGCTTGTGAGGGCCTTACTTAAAGGGTCATGGGACTTAGTAACTGGGGTTATAAATGAGATAACTATACTTAAAAGCACTTATAAGCCCACTTAAGGTACTTATAACCTGACTTACTAAGTCCCATGATCCTCCAAGTAGGGTTGAGGGCTTAGATTTTAGGATTTAGGCTTTAGGGTTTTAGGGACTGGGGCCTCTAGGGTTTAGTGTATCACGTTTACCAGGACCCCAAAGGTGCCCTTTAAAAAGGAGCCCTTCTGGTGGTGCTTAATAGTGGGTATTTAAGGTGTAGTAAAGGGTAGTTGGGGGTTTAGGAGTTTAAGGATTGAAGTTTGGGGTCATGAAATGGAAGGTTTAAAAACTTTACGGGTTCAGGGTTAGGTTTAAAGCTCCTACTTATTGTTTCGCTAGTAGTGCCGCAGCCACTGCGACTGCTGTGCTACCCCCACTGCTACAGCTGTTCCTCCTCCTCCTCCTCGTAATGTACCACCACCACCACCACCACCACCACCACCACCACCACCACCACCACCACCACCACCACCACCACCACCACGGTGACGACGAACTGCTGATGGACAAAATCCTGCATTACCCATTATAAGGAATATACCATAGTTCCCACAGTTTCGAGTCCTTAGGGTCATGCTGGATTTTGTCCATCCACAGTACCTTTAACCTAACTGTGAAGGCTTGACTGAGTCCTTGTGAAAACCTCGGAGAACACACAAACACAACCCTTCATTCGGAAGAAGCTTCTGAGTTAAGGGTGCCTAGGCCCTTATGCACTGGGAGAAACACGACAAATGGTCACACACACACATACATCTATATATATATATATATGTATAATTTTTATTATATACTTATAGGCTGTGTGTATACATATATGTGTATGTATTGTACATATCATACATTTCAAGAACTAACCACAGCAGTCAGAATCACGACATGCGCTCTCCTTGAGGCTTAGCTTGGCAGGTCGAGCATCGGAAAGTCGCCGGCGCGCCGACAATGCGCTGCTGCACGATCCAGGCACTGAGCCGAATGGTCCTGGGAAAAGAATCTCGGGAAATGTTTTCGGTTTAGGGTTGAGGCTTTAGGGAAGCGAAACCAGCTTCTTGATTGTTCTTATCTAAACATAAAACCTGCTGGACACACCACGCTGCAAGACAAGCAGCAAAGTCGCGTCACTGTGCCATGTGAGGGAAGCTGCAAAAACTTGCGAGCGTACAAAACCTATGACAGGAACTTCGAGGAATCCATGGCCCCTAATGATTAGGGGAACCCGTATTCAAACCCGTATCCGAATGTGCACTAAAACCGTATTGGAAACCGTATCGGACTTTTACAACCGTATCTACAAATCGATTCAAACCGTATTGAAACCATATTGGGAAATTACAGGCCGGAGTGCCTTGCCAAGCACTAAACGAACTCTTGGCCCTAATCCGCAAACGGGAAGCACGACTGGACGCGTAAGCTGTCCAGCGGTTCAGGGCATCTCCACTAAATCAAGGCGGGGGCAGATGTAGGAGGAGGATCGTTCCATGATGCCTCTGATTACACGTTAGGGGTTTTGGGATACATGCACAAAAAACCTCCAAACAGAAAACCTGACGAATAGTATCGGTAGTAATGCAGGCTTCTACATTAGGCCCCGGTGCTCACGTCCTTGCTGATATTGGCGCGGGCTTGGCGATCATCGTGCCGACCCAGAGATCGAGTGAGCGAAACACGCAACAGTAGGGTTTAGATTTTCGAGTTTAGGATTCAAGGTTTAACAGCAAGTCGCTGATATAATACGTGACACAGATCACACCCTCAAGCCTACAGCCTAAACACTTCGTCTTTCGTGGCATAATTCTCGCAACTGGAGCCAGCTCTTGCAAGCTTCAGCAGTGAAGGACAAACCGCTTGGCTGGTCTTGCATGTTCAGGTTTAGGGTCTAGGGCTTGGGATTTAGGGCTTAGAGCTTGGGGTTGAGGGTTTAGGTTCAGGGTTCAGGGTTGACTCAATATTGATGTGTTGGCGCAGTTATGACAGCTCTCTCCTTTTCGCGTGCATGTTCAGCAGACCGCTTTTAGCGGTTAGGTGCGACGAGACCGCTAAAGTCCGATGCATCAGGGTACCCGATATCATGGGAGCTTCGGAACATTAGTCATTGCGCAAGAACACCCCTTCCTTTTCTCTCAATCAAACCCAAAATATTTTCTTGTGTGTCACTGCATCAGTTGTGACATGCGATCTCTTGGCACCACCCATAGGCCCCGAAGTAGTTCCTTTTTGAGAATACCCTATAGGATTCTATATATGAACCCCCAAAAAGGAACTACTTTGGGGCCTCTGGGCAACTTCCACAAAGTGAGACGTACGTCGCCGCTCCTTCGTCGGCATAGACCTGGCGAGCTCAAAGGCGAGAGAAGAAGGTTCCGGAACGTGCACCCCCCCCAAAAAAGCACAGAAGCAAACCGTAGGATAGGGATATCCCATATAAAGTAAAAGCCAGAAAGTTGGAATATGGATTAATGGTAGGATCCCCTATAATTTACCTTAAAGGGGTTAGGATAATGATAATCCAACTTTCTGGCTTCTACTGTATACCCCCTCTTTACAATTAAGCCCAACAAGTAAGGGATATCCTGTTGCTGTTAAAGTGCTTATGCCAATGTCCGTCCAACTTTACGCGAGTGGACAGCTGACGGGCCCCAACGGCCCTGTCCTTCCAGCCGAAATTGCCGCAAGAGTGCTCCCCTCGAACGGACCCGTAATTTCGAAGCCACCATCTTGAAACGCCAACCAATCCCGAATGATAGTCTCATAATATACAACATATAATATACAATATGTAAGATGTAACATCAAATATATTAACCCTTGGGCACTGTCGAGCCCCTCAAGACTCCCTCCACTCCCTAAACCCCAAAGCCTGAACCCGCAAGGATCCCTAAGATGATTTAAGGAATACTCCTTAACTAAGGGATATTAGAATCCCCTAAACCCTAAACCCTACAGATCCCTTCAAGGATCCCGGTAAAGGAACCCTAAACCGGTATACTCCTTAATTAAGGGATCCAAGGAAACCACAGAAAGCTGCCCCGGCCTCGCAGGCTCAGAAGTTCATCCCTTGCACATTGCCCTGCACAGGCGGGGGATTGAGATTTGTCGAACTTTTTTTTTTGGGGGGGGGGGGGGGGGACTTCCAAGGGTTTATGATTTTGTTTCTTCAGCTGATTTTGGGTTTAGGGTTTAGGGTTTAGTGTTCGGGAAAGACAATAGTTCGTGGGTTTTGAAGTCTTGGGAGGAGTATAGAACGGGTCCCGCGAATGGCTCGAACTGCTGTTTGATTCGACATGCCGAGCTGCGCAGCAACAAGACACGAAAGAAGATCTTGTGCATACAGAAGTTCACGGTTAGGGGTTCAGGGTTTAATCCAGGGTTTAGGGTTAGGGATGTACTGCTGCATCATAACAACCCCCCAAAACATTCAGCGTTTACCGGAACCTATAAGGGGAATGTCAGGAACTTAAAGACTTGGTCTAAGTAGTCAAACCAGGCCCCTTTTCGCGTGGGATTCCGTCGCCCTCTACATAAGGGTCCGTGCTGTTCGGGTCCCTTTTAACACGATGCGGTACTATGTTGGGGCCCAACAAGGGTCCCCTAATTATTTAGAGAACTACCAACATGCTCTGGTGTTCCACTATCCCGAAACCCCAACCCACAACCCTAAACATGCCGTAAACTATACAATCTGAGACCCAAAGACCCTCACCCCTACAGCCCGAATACCCACAAATCCCAAGCCCCTAAAACTCCCGCATAAACCCAGGTTTTTGCTGTCTTGTCTCCAGCGGGTCTTGCGCTCTTGCAGCTCAGTGAACCGGTCACATCCAGATATACCTGGTTCCCTCGAAGTCGGTCCTCGGCGCATGCAAACCCATACGGTAGGATTTAGGGTTAAATTAAGGGTTTAGGGTTGAGGATCTATAGGGTTAGAGAGGTTTGGGATTTAGGGGTGAAGCTTAAGGTTACTTCCTTCTGAAGGTTTATGGGTTCTGCCGGCTTTTGGATATCTGCCTTCTCAGGTATAAGAGCTTTGCTTTCGATGGGATACTTAGCTCTACCAAATCCTTAGATGGGAGTTGTGTCCATGCTTGAGGAAGTCTTCGTTCTAGACCCTAAACCCTAGATTCTAGACCTTAAACCTTAACCCCCAAACTAAAAAACCCTAAACTCTAAACCGTCTAGACCCTAAATCTTAAGTCCCAAACCTTTAACCCTGAACCCTAAACCAAACTTGGCTGACTTCTGAACCCCTCCTAAAAGTTAAACTTTTAGCCTCCTCCAAATAAATCATACAGAAACCCCAAAAAGTTAA
Source organism: Symbiodinium sp. CCMP2592 (assembly GCA_905221615.1). NCBI lineage: Eukaryota > Dinophyceae > Suessiales > Symbiodiniaceae > Symbiodinium > Symbiodinium sp. CCMP2592. Next base: position 338,555 of record CAJNDT010005312.1, on the reverse strand, counting down.
AGTCTAAAGAGCCAACCAGAAGAAACCTAAACTAAACAAAGACCTGACCTCCCGGGGAGCCTCTGGGTCCCAACCGACTTTTTGGTAAGGGCTTCCTCTCAATTCTATGTAGGGTACTATATCTTTTTATGGGGCTTAGGGTTCCTTTAACGGGGTACTATAAGGGTTCCTTTGAAGGGCTCTGTGAGGGTTTAGAGTTTCCGAAAGAAAAGGGCACCTTATTTTGGGGTCCTTATAATAGGGATGCTACTATTTCGGGCACTATGATAGGGTCCCCGATTTTCGGAAACTCCCATGTTAGGGGTTTATAATACGGCTGATGATATAAATCCTTCATTACCCAAAGTCAGGAATAGACCATGTTTGACATAGTTTTAAGGTCATTAAGGTAATGCAGGATTTAGATCATCAACCGTAGGACCCTACAACAGTGCAGGCTATGGTAGTTTCGGTATAGTATAAACCCCAAACCGAACGTTTGAAAGCCAAGCGCGACACCTTGAATCCTAGGTACCCTAGTCAAAGTACCCGAAGTGCCCGGAACCCTTAACCCTTAATGCCCTACAGACAGTATATGCTAACACCAGACTCTCGATACTAAAAACAGCTGCGGTAGCCATGAGGAGCAAAACCGCTCATCACCAAGGCCTCTGTCACACCAAAAACTACTCATGTCATGATACCCCTTAGGTCCGCCATCCCCCAACCATCCCTAAACCTCAAAATACCAAACTCTAAACCCTAAACCTAACATACCCTAAAGGCTAAACCCTGAACCCTACACCCTATAGCACCCTCAACTCCAAACCCTGAGCCCTCTAAAACCCTATAAACCCTAAACCCTAAACCCTGAACCCAAAACCTTAAACCTTAAACCCTAAACCTTAAACCCTAAACCCTAAACCTTAAACCCTAAGCCCTAAACCCCGAACCCTCTAAAACCCTATAAACCCTAAACCTTAAACCTTAAACCCTACACTTTAAACCCTAAACCCTAAGCCCTAAACCCTGAACCCTCTAAAACCCTATAAACCCGCAACCTTAAACCCTAAACCCTAAACTTTAAACCCTCAACCCTAAACCCTGAACCCTCCAAAACCCTATAAACCCCCAACCCCCCTCCGAGAACCGAGGATCTCTTTGCGCAGCGCTGAGAGCGGGAACTCTTGGAAGTCCGTCAGCCTCATCTGTCTGGTTCTTAGTAGGGAATGGGTTCCCTTTAAAGGGGGTTTAGGGAACTTTTTAAAGGAATCCTATAAGGGATCCTATTTAGTGGAATGGGGGAAGTTAGGTTCCCTTTACCGGGTTCCTTAGAGAAAATCTAAAGGGGTTTCTAAGTGTCTATAAGGGTACTATAAGGGTCTGGCTCTTAGTAGGGAATGGGGTTCCTTTAAGGGTTACTATCAGGGTTATACTATAGGGGTTTAGGGTTCTTAGTAGGCTGTCTGGTTCTTAGTAGGAAATGGGGGAATGGATTATGGGTGCTTTTTTCGGGGATTATACATTGGGATGATTGTAGGGATGTAGGCAGTTCTCTCAATTAGGGTCCCTTTCAGGGTCCTTTTATAACTGTGCCCCGGTTCGGGTGTGCGTGGGGAAATGCAGCAGATACCAGTAGTTTGGGGGCTTAGGATTCGAGGTGTAGGGGCCCAAGGATTTAGAGTTCAGCGGCTTGGGATTCAGGGTTTGGGAGGTCGAGGGTTTCGGGGGTTGGGGGTTCCAGGGTTGAGGCTTAAGGTTTTCGGGTTTCAAGGCTGGGTTTACGGCTTCGGCTTTCGGGTTCAGGGTTTATGCAGTCCAGGGTTCGGGGAAAGGGTTCCGCTCAGGAACGTACTGCGGCCTCATGACGGCTGCAGATATCAGCTATCGCTCTGCGAGCACAAGCGCAGTGGCCCAAGTCAACCTGGTCCTTGTTCGGTACCGTACTCCGTGTTAACATTGCTTGAACATTACCGGGAGATGCAATGACATTGCAAATGTGAAGCTCCGAAACCCCGAAACAGCCCTGCAACCCCAACAAACCCTAAAAGCAGACAATTTTTCGCCCAATACCCTTGCAAGACCATGAAGAGACGCTGTAAAGAAACCGTGAAACCAGTACAAAAACCCTGGAGCCCTAAGAAAGCTTTAGAGAACCCTACAACAACAGAAAGCCTTAGCGCACCCTAAAACAACCTTTGTACAGTCCTGCAAAACCACATATTATCAAACCACCAAAACTCCCATTCAAGACCACCCTGACAAGACCCTAGTCAGCCCGAAGCCCTCCCAATCCATAGAAACCCTTATAAACCCCCATAACTCCCTACATACACCTTTTACGTTACAAAGAGCAGGCCAATGGAAAAATGCTCCTAAGCCCACTACATCCCTAGAAAGCCCTATAATAAACCCCATAAATCCCAAGATCCTATACCACACTACCAGGACCCTCCTTGTGCCCTCAAATAGGGGTATATGGTCCCAAATAAGGGGCATTCAGGCTCTAATAGAGGGTAGATGGAGGGTCTAGGTATGTTACAAAGAGTTTCGAAGACCAGTGGAAAATGCTCGGTGCTGCGCTTGGCCGCATCGACCAACGAGATCTCTTCCTGGCAAAAGACAAGGGGGGTGGGTTCAAACCGTTTAGGGCTTGGGGCCTAGAGTTTAGGGTTCAGGCTTAAGGGTTTAGAGTTGAGGTTCCTTGGTTCTGAGTTGCTCACACTTCTTCTTCTGATAAGCCGAGGATTGGGAACACTGAGCAGTCAACCGGAGGCGTAGCAACTGCAATAGGGACCTGGGCCGATTCGTGGTTTGCTATGGGCCCTAAACCCGAAACCCTAAACCCTAGCGACATAGTTCGGGAACCCTAAAACCCTGAATCCCTGAATTAAACTCCTAAACCCTGAAAACCGGCACTTCAACCCTGTCGCACCGCAGCTGCATAGAGCTGATCTCCGATGAACCATAAGGGAAAATCGCCGTTCCTTGGCAGCGATTCAGAGCTCAGGACCATGAGGGCTTGCCGACGCACTATTTATTTTTTGCGTCTGGCATGGAGGATTGTGGGTTTAGGGCCTACACCGAAAATCATCTCGCGGCAGATACAAGCATCGCTGTGCTGATTATGTTGCGGTAGGATCTAGGGCTATGGCGGGTTGTGGGTTTAGGGCTCAGGCAAGCTATACCACGGCAGATGAAGCCTCTTTAGGTTCAGGGTTTGGGAACTGCATAGAGTATCGAGAAAGGTTACTATCGGTGCCCTGATATTTCACTAGAAACGGATTGAAAAGTATAGGGCCGTGTGAACTATACTGTGACAGGGCAATCAAGAGTGGTCATCTATACCCCCCTTTAGAACCACAATCAAACCATATTCAAAATATGATGTGTAATATTCTCTTGGGTTCTTTATGAACAGAAATGAAAAATATAATTCCGAAGAAGACTGTAGTCATGGTACGGAGCTCAATCTGTTGAATTCTGCTGCTCTTGAGCCTCCTGTGTAAGGAAAGATACACTCTGAGGGGCCTCAATAATCGGAATAGGTTGGGGGTGTACGAAAATATAGCTATAATAAGGAACCACCAAAATAGTATAGGTAATGATAAAGGCCCCTAATTTACACACTGAGGCAAGTTCGACTTCTTGTCCAAGAAGACGTTCTTGGTTTGCGCCGGGCACACCTGAGTGGAGTGAACACATGTTCCCTTGGGAGGCGGCCGAGGTGAAAGCATAGAAGTGACACGTGGGCGCTGGGCGTGAAGATTTGGACCCTTACGGTAAAGCCCGAAGCCAGACCCGCAACCCTAAACACCCTATCAAGACTCCTTCTGATCCAGGTGCTAGGTGGACTTGCTCCTTCGCTGTGATGCTAGCAGAATAGCGCCAACTGCCGCGAAGACACCAAAAGTACCAGAAGCAGCCAAAGACCATAAACCCCACTCCCAATGCTGAACCAGCAAGCCTTGGAGGGTGTTGTGGGGCCTTGTAGGGAACTTTACGGACGAACATTGCTGACTATTCAGCCTTATACTACCCGAAGAGTGTAGTCCCTGGCCACTAAGCCCCCCCAAACCCCGAAGCCTTAACCCTCAGACCCTAAATCTTAGCTTCTTAGCTCCCTGCAGTCACCAAGAAATTTCGATCCTTGTCGCCGCCTTGGCACTCCGGACGTCAAACAGGGGCTTCGGGATTTTGCAGTGTAGTGACGATGGCGTTTAACGGGAGTAGAGGCGGGGGGGGAATGTTACCAAATTGACCGCCGGCAGAATTTCCATCAAGAGTGGCGAGACTGATCAGATCCCCCTTGTGACTAGGATTCCAAGCCAAATCAGGCCTGGAGAATCGGACTAAACCCTAAACCCTGTTTCGGGCTGCATCCTGCAGTACGTGTTCGGGAAGGGGGGAGTTCCCCAAACCTTCCAAAAATCCCCTTAATTACCTTAAACCATACTAAGGGTCCTGCTATAGTGTAAGGTCTATTCAGGTCTGGGTTGAGGACTACTTACCCTGTACCTTTTGAGGCTAAGCCCGAAACTCTACTCTCCAAAACCCTAGACTCTGAACCCCCAAACCCCCGAACAACGCCCTGAACCCTGAACCCAATCCCCCAACTCCAAACTCCACACCCCCAATCCCGGCACTGTAGAACCAGAAAAGACACTCATGAGAAACACTGCATGCTTCATTAAGCCTTTTCGGCACCCCTGAGGAAGCATCTGCCAAAACGGAGAACAACACCAGAACGCCCTTTGAAACCCGAGAAACGCACAACCCTAAACCCTACACCCAGAGCACCCTATGAGCCCGCCTTATTGCACCACCAGAACTAAACCCCCCTTAGAAACATAATAAAAGCAATTATGATATTTTCTCGGATTTTACAAATAATTTCTAAGGTTACTATAATTCTCGGGATCTGGCAGCTCACGAAGGGTGCTATCTCAGCAGCCTGGCGGCCAGAAGCTGCTCTTGATTTTATAGGCTTTAGGGTGTAGGGTTTCAGGGTTTGGGGTTTAGGGTTTCGGTGAAGCAAAGTCTAGCATCGGGGTGTTGCAAACGGCCTTTGTATATTCATAGCCCTAAACCAGAGGATATGGGTTTGCACCGGGTTTTATAGGTGTTTCTTTGGTGGGGAATTGGCTTGACTAGGTGGCTCTGAAGATCAGGTTCCCTCATTGGCCCGTAAAAAACAATACTTGTAGTAGTAGTAGTAGTAGTAGTAGTAGTAGTAGTAGTAGTAGTAGTAGTAGTAGTACTAGTAGTACTAGTAGTAGTAGCAGCAGCAGCAGCAGTAGTAGTAGTAGTAGTAGTAGTAGTAGTAGTAGTAGTGGTAGTGGTAGTGGTAGTGGTAGTGGTAGTGGTAGTAGTAGTAGTAGTAGTAGTAGCAGCAGCAGCAGCAGCAGTAGTAGCAGTAGTAGTAGTAGTAGTACAAGAAGAGTCATCATCATAGCAGGACTAGTAAGATAGTAGGAGCGAGGGTTTCCCCAATAGAACCTTAATAATAGTTAACCCTAGGCGGCCGGTGACCGATATATGATGAACTGTCCTGGTAACCTCCGAGCGCAGTTACCAGGCAAACGGGGCCAGTTCCAGGAACTGGTGCCCTAACCTTTGTTAACACTAATATTATTATATATATATATATATATATATATATATATATTAAATATATTACTATAATATATATATATATATAGCTATATATATATATATATATATATATATATATTAGCTATATAGCTATATATATATATATATATATATATATATATATATATATATATATATATATATATATATATATATATATATATATATATATATATATATATATTCATGTATATACATATATAGCTATATATATATATACATACATATATACACGTGAAACCGCTTCTTTCGTGCTGCAACACAGGAATCGAGGCCCAACAGCTCTCGGTCGGTGGGCCCTTAAACCGAAAGTCACCCTAAACCCTAAACCACAGAACTGGAAAGAATCCGAAGATTATCCTCATCTTTCTAGGCCTCTGAACCCTGAGATCCTTATCCATAAGGCCGATGGCGACTCCGAGATCCCCTGTAAGATCCTTAACTTCAGACCCTACAGCCCAGGACACATGGCTGTGCCGCTCTCATGTCATATGCAGTACACTAGTAGTATGGCAATCGTCGCCATGAGATCGTTCGCTTGCAATGCAGCGAGCCCTGCTGTTATCCCGGAGCAGATTACGGGACCGGAAACGCAAGAGTGCACCCCCGCCCTGCTTCCTTGCATTGTGTGCATGCAGCTGTGTGCATATGCGACTGCTATGTGATCAGTCATGTGTGCAGCATGCATCTGTGTGCATATTCAACTGTTGAAAGTTGGTCATGTCTTGCTGTGTTTAAAGCAGCATTTTTTAGCAGATCGGAGCCCGGAAGGGGTTTCGGCATGGCGGCTTCTGCGAACTCGGGTGCTGTGGTAGCAGCTGCTGATGATGAGTTAGGAGAGACTCCTAATCTTCAGGATGAGGAGTTGCTCAACTGGTACTCTAGCAAGATCCCATGTGTCAATCTGCTTTATAAATTTGATCGTGAAGCCTCGAGCCTCGAGGTTGATGTTGCTCAAGGATATCTTGGACGACTTTGTTCGAACCAAGCCTGAAGGAAAGAAGCACACACGTGCTGGAGAAGCCAGGCGAAAGGAAGCGATTGGCCAGCAACAGGAGTGTAGATGTACATCCACACACAGACACATGCAATGTGTTTTCTCTTTTAATCAGCATCTGAGGGGCATGAGTTCTTCGAGCCCTTCCAATTCATTTCAGATGCTGCTGTGGAAGCGGCTTTCGATGTGATCGCCGGGCTTCTTGCTTCCTTTGGATGCACTCAGCCAAATATGGCAAAATACAAGGTATCTTGTTCTGCTCTAGAGTGTTTCGGACCCGATAGAGGTGTTTAACCTGTAGCTATAGCATGCACAGCCCAGGCAGCTTTTGAATGGGTTCTGGAGGAACACGATATTATGGGGAAAGATGTGCTGAAGAAGGAGACGCAGGCCGGCTGATTGACCGGAAGAAGATTTTCTTGTGCAGCTGGCTTGCAGATGTGGGTGGACTATCACGCCGGGACTTTGCGGGCCCGTGTGATCTACTTGATCCGGCTCTACCGGAAAACGCCGGACCGGTCGAAGATTCTTTTCGGCACATATATGCATGGTCTATACATGTGTTTATATGAGTGTGTGTGTGGTCCTGCCCGGTTTGATTCGTTTGGTGAGGTCGCCGAAGATACAAACACTCAAGGACATCCTCGCTGCTCTCGAAGCGCCGGCTGCAACTGCTGTGGATGCTTCGGCCGTGGATGGGGGCCAAGCGGCCCCAGTAGAGGATTCGGCCGAGGATGGGGAGGCCATGGTAGATGATCCGACCGAGGAAGGGGGCCAAGAGGGCTCAGTAGAGGATTCGGCCAAGGATGGGGAGGCCATGGTGGAGGATCCGACCGAGGAAGGGGGCCAAGAGGCCTCGGTAGAGGATTCGCAGGCCATGGTGGAGGATCCGACCGAGGAAGGCGGCCAGCAGGAGATCGAGGCGAGGATGTGTTAGTCGGGTATTTGATCGAGTATGTGCTGGATTGTTCTGTCATTGAGGGTCTTTTCGCATTGTACGTGTTGCAACTGCTAAGACATGACAGGTAGTGGACCCGAAGGCCTATCCGGCAGTGCCTCCTTTCCAGGACACACATCTTTCGATGCATGCTTCATCATATATACTGAAACGATTTTTTTTGCAGGACCCGCTTGGAGATGCCTGCCACGAGACCCCGATGGTGCAGCAGCAGCACAATTATTCGTTGTGGGTTTGTGTGTATAATGCACCTTGAATATCTCGTTGTCCCTCGAAGGAAGAAGACATCCCATTCACGCAGCCCGACCCACCGTCAGCAGAGAAGCAGAAACCCGTGCATAAGGACAGCCGATGAGTTTGTGAGTGTGTGTGTGTGTGTGTGTGTGTGTGTACGTCACAATCTAATATTAATATAACGAGGATACCGGTGACCTCAAGCACGACTCGCACGGGGATCGCACCAGTGACAAGGACTTTCTAGAGGGATCACACCAGCACTTGTCAGTATGGGTCATATATGCATAGGTTCCCTTGTGTGCAGGATCGCAAGCCCCTGGTGACCGAAGCTCCGACCTGGGATTCCTCCCAAGCTGAGAAGCTTCTTGAGGATGCAGCAGCTGGGTGCACAGATGCTTTGCCCGAGCTGCAGTCGAAACTGCTCTCCAGCTGACTATTTGGCTGTGGCAAAGCATGTCCCATTTCTTGGAGTGTGCATGTTTAATTATCCGAGGCGATCAGCTGCCAAAGCGAAGGCGGCTCCTGACACGGACAAGCCAGGCCGTGGCGGACGTGGCCGTGGCCGTGGCCGTGGAAGGAACACGGTTGCAATTGAATTGATCAATTCATTATGTGTGTCGTGAGCATCAATCACACAGGAGTGGAGCTGCCATGAAGCGGCCTGCGGCTGCAGCTCTGAAGCGAAAGGCCGAAGAGCCTTTGGAGGAAGTTGATCCAGATGAGGTGAAAGAGGTCGATGGCGACAACGACGGCCCAGGACAGGAGGCCGATGAAGGACAGAAGCCGAAAAAACGATCAACCAGGACGCCGGAGGAGCGGGAGGTCTTGAAGAGCCTCCCGGAACTCGAGAACTATCGAGTGCTTCAGCTTGCAATATCACATGTACAAATCGCGATCGGGTAGCCAGGATGATGTTACGGATTGATCATTGCTACAACAGCTCATGATGTTGAGGTGATGCCCTATTGGACCCGACCGTTCGAGTGCGGTGTCGTTCGCAAGCCCACAGCAACGAAGCCAAAGAAGCAGGCAGGATGTTCATGCAGGTCAGTTTGTGATGTGTGTCGTGTTGTCGGCTTTGTGTCGCAGGTGCTGTTCATCACTGGCAAGCACACGGGCCTCCCAATCACATGGAAGGAGATCGTTCAACCTTGCATAAAGGCTGTTTCTTGCCTGCCTTTGTATGGTGAATCCTGTGGTGTCAATGAGAGTATGTCGTGCTGTCCAGAACCCGCATGCTGTGAGGCTTTGTCTTTGGAGGCAGGCAAGGACTTGTCGGTCGTGGAAGATGCCTTCGAGAAGGAGAAAGAGTGCTTGATGAAGTTGACGGCCCAGCGCCGGGCCGAACTGGCTGTGAAGTGATCTGCTGCAGAATGGTGTGGAGGATGTAGGATGGTCCTGATTGGTTCGGTTCCTGACTACTGCACTCTAGAAGCTAGCGAGCACTCCAAAGAATGATCAGGAGGGGTCCATTCAGGATCTGGTTTTGGCCTCGTGGAAATGATCACATGGTGATCGCTTGCCCGAACACATGAATATGCCATGCTGTTCATTTTGGGCTTCGGCTGTGCCGCTGGCTGGTGCATTTATACGAGAATGGCAGCAAGGTCCAAAAGATTCTGCAGTCTGCATGCTGTCGTATGTACACCATGGAAGAGGCATGCTACATGTTGCATGCTTGGTTCGTGCATGTGGCTGCTTCGTTCGATCGAGATAGCAGCTGCTCAAGTAAACCTTTCAGTGAGCAGCACCTCGACTAGCACCCCAGCCAATCCCGACTTTCGGAGGTTTTCGGTCTTCGGTGGGAACAGTTATAAACGGCTAAGCACCCCCATAAGCCTCAATCCCTAAACTGTCGACGTCTATGTCGTGGAAAAACATCCGAGGCCACGTGATGTGGCGCTTTTTCTCTTCGATTCGCCTCGCTGCGGTCTGCACCGCCTACCAGCTGTACCCTGGAACACGTGCCGTGGCATTCAAGAGGGAAGCCTGGTCGTTATTTGTGGTACCAGTACCACTACTGTACTATATTATAAATAGATCAGATATTGGTACGAGTATGTACGAGTACTACTACTAGTATGAACTCGTACTACTTTTTCTACTACTACTACTACTACTACTACTACTACTACTACTACTACTACTACTACTACTACTACTACTACTACTACTACTACTACTACTACTACTACTACTACTACTACTACTACTACTACTACTACTACTACTACTACTACTACTACTACTACTACTACTACTACTACTACTACTACTACTACTACTACTACTACTACTACTACTACTACTACTACTAGTACTGCTAGTACTAGAGTGCTACGGTTGATGATATAAATCCTAGACATATTATTACCCAGAATTCAATAAGGAATTCGAATATACCATAGATTTAGGGTCATCAAGGTATAGTGCAGAATTTATATGAATACTGGATCTGATTTCTTACTACTAAGATACTATACTACTACTACTACTACTACTACTACTACTACTACTACTACTACTACTACTACTACTACTACCACTACTACTACTACTACTGTACTACTACTACTACTATTACTTCTACTACTACTACTCCTACGACTACTACTATATATATTAGAACTACTAGCCTAGGAGTACTGCTACTGCTGCTGCTACTGCTGCTAGTGGTGCTGCCTACTGCCTATACCCTTAAGCTCCCCACAACTCCAGGCCGACGACCTAGAGGCAGCAAAGTCTTGTCATAATCCCGAAGCACGGCAGCACTGTACATGTGAAAGTACGTACTGGTGTACTAGCCACTATGTCATGTACTTGTAGCCGACAAGTAGCAGTCGCAAGAGCAGTGCTAACTCACAAGCATCCGATCCTCCAGTTCCTTCGAGACTTTATCGGGTTTGGGAATTGGGAATCGAGGCTCAGGGGTTTAAGTTCGGGGTAGTCGGGCTGCTTGCACTTAGGACGAGTTCACCATCTTCTCGAAGCTTCTGGATGCCGGGCTGCTCGCCACAAGACACAGGAGGTCTGTAAGGTTATTGGACTTTAATCTAATTAGGGCTTTGAAGTTTTGGGATTTAGTGTTTTAGGGGTATAGGGTTGAGGGGCTAAGGGGTTTTTTTGGGGGGTTAGGGCCAACGATTAGGAGTTTTGGAGTTTTGGGTTTAGGGCTCAGGGTTTAAGGCGGTCGGGTTGAGAAGTCGCCGGACTTCAGGCACAGTGGGCTACCCGGATTAATGGGTTGAGTCGCAGGTTAAGCTCGAGGTCTGTGGCTTTTCTTTTTCACTCGAGTGTTTCAATTTGGTAGCGCTTAGGGCTTGGTGATTTGGGGGTAACGGGTGTTGTACAACATGAACTATGGACCTGGGGTTTGGTTTCGATTGGTTCTGAATATATAAGCGACATTCCTAGATCCGGGCAACCCGCACGAAAGCTGGAGCTGCTCACGCCACAGCCAACCACAACAGCCTGATCCGGAGTTTCATGATTTTGAACTTTTCTCCCAGTACGACATCTTAACTGCCACACTACAACCCCGCTGAAAGCACGGATTCCAGCCCTACAGCCGTGTACATCATCCCGAGCCTAGCTATTGACTTGGCCACCCAGGTTATTTCTTCTGCTGCTGTATGGACGACCACTGCCGGTACGTGTGATCCTGCCGTTGATAGCTGTGCAAAGTGCTGAATGGGGATCCCATAGGGCAAGAGTATTGATACTAATTATACGTCGATTCCTAAACTGGAGGCATTGGTCGCAGGTTTCGGGATTTCCACGACAGTCGGTGGATGATGTGCGGGCAAAGAGTTACCATAAAATCCTTGCAGTTGCTGCCGCCTACATGTGCCAATGCATTGATCTCTGATATGCTTAAAGCCCGGTTGCGACTTCAACCTCGTTTCCGGACACAGCTTTTGGGCTTTTCACGAGATCTTTCGGAGCCCCGTGTGGCCGCTCCTAGCAGCTTGCCTTGGTAATAATATGGTCTGGGAACCCCTAAACCCTAAAACCCCCAGCCCCCTAAACCCTAAAACCTAAGCCTTCGCACACCCTTTCCGGTTTTTGCTGTCATGATCACGTAGGAGTGAACCCAGATCTGAACCCGTAGTAGTTCAATATGTATTGCCCCCACCCTGTAATAGTGGTATAATAGGAATATAATAGGGCCCTACTATAACATTAATATAATCCTTATGGTCACTATTACAGGGTGGGGGCAGCTTCTAACATATACCTCAAAATCCATACCTCATCCCAGGCGGCTTGTGCCCGTGCTGCCTTCGATCAGATCGGAGTTGCCAGCCTGCCGGGCAGCTTGTCGGTTAAAGCTCGGGGTTATAGGATTAATTTTGCGATTATTACATATTATAAGCATAGACCCCAAACCCAAATTATACAGCTATGGTGTTGGGGTGTGGGCATTCCAGGCCTTGTAGTCCAGAAATCAAAGTATTAAGACTAGGCTTCGGGTGCTATCCCCAAAACCCATACAGAGTGTATAACTTCTAAGGTTTCGGAATGGACTTGGGGTGTCGAAACCCAAACCGGGAAGGGGCGAGCCCTGAACCTGTCTTGCAAACCGAGTGCGAGTAGGTGTACGTCATGAAGCAATCTCGATCATGTGCTCAAACTTGATTTAAACAGTAAATACCGAAACGGTAAATTTATTAGATTGGGAAGAGACTTAGGGCGCTGAACCCCCAAGAGGCTGGGGCTTAAGGCCGAACTGTGAACCCGAGTGCGAGGGCTAATAGGCTTGGAAAAGGCTTTGGGTACTAAGTCCGAAAAGTGCACTGGTTGGGGCTTATTTCTATAAATATTATTATATAGTTATATTATTAGTGTGTCTACATATCTATATGATATAATCATATCGTATATACGAAATACTAAGATATAGTGGCCCCGGATGGACTTAGTGCTGGGATATACTTCGACCACTAAACCGCCAACCCCTTAACACCTGAATCCAAACAAGCTTATAACCACCCAAACCACAAACCCCTACATATTCCAAGCCGCCCAGAACCCCTAGCAATCAACCCCTAAACCCCATACCCCTAAACCCCAAAACCCTTCAAGTGGAAGCAGTACTGACATGGGAAGTTAGTTTAGGGATTTAGGTGCTTAGGTTTGCGAAGTTTTGGCATTCTAGTTATGCGGTTTTGGGGATTAGGGGTTCTGGGGTTTAGGAGGTATTTAGGGGTTTAGGTTTTCTTGGGTTGGTGGGGTTCCGTGAGTAATTAAGGGGTTTAGGTGTGCAATGGGTTTAGGGATTTTGGGGTTGAAGGTTTCGGGGTTTGGGGCCTTAGGGGTTTTGGCTCAAGAGTGCTGTGGCCAACACAAGAGATCGAAATCGCCACAGTCTCATCGACCGTTTGAAGCCAGTAGAACCAGTCCTCCCATCTTGGCTTGGGCATGACCTCGGTCGCATTCGGAGTCAATGGCTCCGAGGACTATCGGGCGACACGGTCCGCCGAAGCTTCGGTTTTGGTGGCATCCCCACTGTGATAGCGGTTCTTTATCCGCATAGTCCAGCTGGTCATGGCACTCCATTCGTAACGCCGGGGAGCAATTCCTGGCATATACAGCAAGGTCTGCACGATAGGCCAGTTCCGTGTCTCGATGGCCGATGGCCAGACAAAAAAAAAGAGGGTTTGTTTGGGCCCCGGTGTATTAGTGCAATGTGCTTAGTCACAACATCCCAAGAAGCTCAGTTTTCGGAATGTAGTAATTGGCTCGGGATGTAGGATTGTAGGTTGTAGGTAGCGAGGTTTCCAGCTAGCGCCAAAATCGCGAATTACATACTCAAATGCCTGAACCGGAAAGCACAGGGGTGGGTTCTTAGGCCGGGTCCGTTCTCGAAGGCCTTTAACCCAAAGTCTATACAGGTCTTATCCTAATCCCTACCAAGCCCTACGGCCTACACTAAGGCCTTATAAATTCATATTATACTACATACTAAAGCTCCGCCTAAACCTTAGCCTCGTCGCCTCGGAGACTCGCTTCTGGCAGATGCAGGGACCTGCGACACTTATAGGAGTTGGGGTTGTTAGCTAATCATTATACTATTTAAGATTTATATAAGGGTGTATAGAGTTTTAATTTAGGCGGACAGGGTAGGAGCTTATTTGTAAGTTTGTAATATGCGGATTGACCACGAAAAGTCGTCGTCCTTAAGCTTGCTACATAGACCCCCGAGGCCCTCCAAAACCCACGAAACTCCTGTGAACCCTGTGAAGGCCTGGAAGCTTCTAATAAGTGCAACTCACTAAACACAGTCAAGGCTGAAGACCCTACAAACCCAAACATGTAACAAGCTCTCCCAACTCAAGCGACAGCTGGGCCCTTGAACCTTAAACCCGTAAACCCCGCAGCGATAAACCCCGGAACCCCAAACCCCTAAACCCAATTACTCCCACACCCTGAACCCATAAACCCTTAACACTAAACCCTTAAAAGCCGTAAACAAAAACCCCTTTCCAGGAACAACTTGGCCGACCGACCGGCTGCGAGACACCCGCAACACGGCTGGAAATCGAGAGCTGTGCGGCAAAAGCCCCAAAGCCCGGTTACTAGAAAAGCCAAGTCCTAACTTCAGTTTGCCTGAACTTTATGGTAGAAATACGAGGCCTAGGATTGCTGGCTTTCCTTTACGAAAACCCAAATCCCATGCCATGTGGCAGCCAACTAAGTATGTCATGATAACCCAAAGCAATCGATCTAATGAAACCAGAAAGCTAGAAAGGTGGACGGGGCGAAGCCAAGAACATCGGCTTGTCAGTCATTAGAGTGCAGGATGCTCGGGCGAGGCGATAAAAGGCGATACTGGGGTGGGTGGGGTGCGGGTGATGGCCGGTGAGCTGGGTTGCCGGCAATGCCTTGCCATTTGCTGTGTACATGTGGTGATGCACGGTCCTTCTCAAGACCTGCTCCGTGCTGGCGGATTCCAGGATCCCTCCACACAGCATCTTGACGAGTGTGGTGGGCTGTCTCGCTTGTCCGACCAGAGCCCACTAGGTCAATCGTCTGGCTCCAAAAGCGAGTCTTGCAAGTGAGCCGTGAGGACCGATCGATCGGGGTCGATGCTCTGGATGCTCGATGTCGGTGATCACGTTTGCAAACCCCGAATATGAACATTTACAGAATATATGCACATCATGTGATCAGGCTTAGAGTTTGGGCTGTATAGGGTTTTAGCCATCGAGTTTTTGAGTTTACGGTGTGGGGTGCTAAGTTAGTTGATATTGGATTTCGGGTTTAGGGTTTTCGGTTGGGTTTAATTACATAGGATCAGGGTCAGGGGTTTGAAGTTCAGGATTTTAGGTCTGGGTTTCTGCACATGTCGCCTCCAGAAGACTCCATGACCGAAACCAGCCCCGAGAGCCTCGTTGTATGCTAGATAGTTCTTGAAACGAAGCTGCTTAGTACTGGAATCGCCCACAAATCCTAGAACCCCAAACCTACAACAAACTCGCCAACCCAAGCCCAGCTTACTACCCTCGCTACAGCTTACGATCCCGTGTATATATACATATGTATATGTGTGTATATATATATATACATATTATATGTATGTCTCCCTAGGGCCCCAGTTACTATGTATATAGTATATATATATATAGATAGATAGATAGATAATAACATAATATACACAGGTATTTGTGCATTCCGACACATATTGAATCCTTATACCTATTTAATATATATATATATATAATATATATATATATATATATGATAATAGAATATTATAATATAAGAAGATCTAGCATCTAGCTACATATCTAGTATGTGTGTTCACATATGTATATATATATATATATATTATTATAACACATGATGTTTTTACGCTATTATAGTTAGATCTATATTATATATATACATATATATATATATATATATATATCGACCGGTATCCAATCTATATATAATGCTGTGTCACTATCTATCTATCCATCTATCTATCTGATAGATAGATGGATAGATAGATAGTGACACAGCATTATAATCTATATCTTCGAACTCAAATAATCTATATATGTACATATATGTACATGATTTATGTTTTTATGTGTGTATATACCACAAACCCCAGCCTAAACCCCAAGCTATAAGTCCGAAACCCGATAAAACATCAGCCCAACCCTTGAAACCTTGTGCCTCCGAGGAGATTTTGGGCTCACCGCTCGCCTGCAGAGCAGAAGAAGCCGTTGCAGGAGCACGTTTGCGGCTTTTTCGGGGTTTTAGTGGGTTGCTAGGGCTGGGTCAAGGCCCAATTCGGGCTTGGGTGCTGTGCGCCAGGGATAGGGTGGCTGGGCGGGGCAAGCTAGGAACCGTAACGAGGGGCCTCGGAACCGTAACGAAGGGCCTCGGAACCGTAACAGAGGGCTTGGAACCGTAAAAGAGCCCTTGGAACCGTAACGCCCCAAATCCGGGTTCCTGCGCTGGAATTGACGCAGGACATGAAACGTGGAAATGGAGCCAATTGCACGGCATCCGGGGCCGATGTGTCCCAGTTCCTTGCAAAGGCCAAAGCTAGGGCGTCTTTGGTGAAGAGTTTGGCACCCGCCATTAGAGAAGCACCTGCCCCACCTTCTGCATCTGCGAAGTCGAGTCTCGGTATGTCATTATTTCGACCATGAAGCAAGAAATCATCGAAGCCACAAGCCTCTAGAGCCCTAGAAGTGTTAATTCCGCCCAGGACCCCGATCAAGAGCCCTGACATGAAGAAGATTCGCACGGCAGCAGATAGTGCCACTACGAGACGGGTGTCAACGAAGTCCACCCCGCCTGTTCCGAAGGCGGTTGCCAAGAAGCCGGACTCCTGCCAGGCAGCAGAGTCGTGCCTCTCTTCAATTAAAAATATCTCGTGGCCACAACTTCTAGTTTGATCCAACCCTCAACTCTTAAGTAACCTAGGGCTCCAGTTACCTCAATAGTGGGTTACTAACCACATATATTATGTACCCCGTAACCTACTATTTAGGTAACTGGAGCCCTAGGGTAATTATATGGTATATCATTATATAATAACAACCTCCCTACACCCTATTACTCCTATACATATGCATATATGCATATGCATCGAATATATGCCCAATTCCTTCCTTGGCTGATCACCCTACTCCCTAGAACCCTAATCAAATCAGCAGATTGATGGAGTTGAGTCCCAGGACTCAGGATGTGGCTACCGCTGCTACCCCTGCTCCCGCTTCTACGCCAGCACCGGTTCGCAGGAGCAGCCAATCTGAATTTCATACCGACCCCTAAACCCCGAATAAGATAGCATATCATGGTGCTAACAACATGCATGGAATGCATGTACTGTAGTGTGTATATACACATGTACACACATGATCTAGGCATTAGTATGTATATGTACATATTGACATACAAATTAAAATTGTAACCCTTGAGGCTTAGTGCCTGTATTTTCCAATAATATACAATGTACTATAGTACAATTGCAATAGTAGTATGTATATATGGGCTCCAGTTACCGAAATAGTGGGTTACTAACCATATATTATATTCCCCATAAATAGCCTACTATTTAGGTAACTGGATATATATAAATATATATATACACATGTACATATATATATATATACATGTACATATATATATATATACACATATGTATATATATATATATATATTATATGCGATCGAGGCTGGAGTGCAGCCGACACCGGGAGCCAAGTGGTGTCGGAGTCGCCAATGTCAATGACTCCTCTGGGCCCCAAGCAGCTGGCCCAGGAGTTTGGGACACCTGGCGCCGCCAGGTCAGTGGATCCTACCCCGGAGAGGGTGCAGGATGATTGGTGGTGCGATGGGTCCTGGCATCGGGGCTGGGATCATGGTTGGTATGGCTACACCCCAATGTCCTGGAACGGCTGGTGGGCTGGCCGGGGCTGGGATGACGACGACTCTTGGAGTGCAACTTCGTGGCAAAGCTCCTCTACGGACACGTGCCGCTGGGAAAGGAAGGATCCAAGCATGCATCGGATGACGAACCACCTCCAGTCAGACAAGAGTCTGAGTCGAGATTCCTTGGAAGCTCTGCTCGAAAAGGCCTACGAGGGTTTCTCGGATGAGAGTGATCCCGATGTGGGCCCTCCGTCTGAGGGCAAGGAGTCGCGAGGCTCCTTGAAAAGCCTCGATTCGGCAACCACCCTGGCACTGGGAAGCATGAGCAGGGAAAGCTTGGAGGATGAGGTCGCGGACACTTTGGTGGACAAAGGGATTGAGCTTGACGATGGCTCGGCCGACAAGCTCCCCAAGATCACAGTTCAGGAGGACGGCCGGGCTCTGCCGAGCACGGTTCAGGAGGGCGAGAAGCAAGTCCCGCAGAACACGGTTCAGGTCGAAGCCGAGAAGCAAGTCCCGCAGAGCACGGTTCAGGAAGCCGAGAAGCAAGTCCCGCAGAGCACGGTTCAGGAAGCCGAGAAGCAAGTCCCACAGAGCACGGTTCAGGAAGCGGAGAAGCAAGTCCAGCCGCAGAGCACGGTTCAGGAAGCGGAGAAGCAAGTCCAGCCGCAGAGCACGGTTCAGGAAGCCGAGAAGCAACTCCAGCCGCAAAACACGGTTCAGGTGCCCGAGAAGCAAGTCCAGCCGCAGAGCACGGTTCAGGATCCCGAGAAGCAAGTCCAGCCGCAG
Source organism: Symbiodinium sp. CCMP2592 (assembly GCA_905221615.1). NCBI lineage: Eukaryota > Dinophyceae > Suessiales > Symbiodiniaceae > Symbiodinium > Symbiodinium sp. CCMP2592. The sequence continues at coordinate 320,064 of CAJNDT010005312.1, read as the reverse complement.
AGCACGGTTCAGGTGCCCGAGAAGCAAGTCCAGCCACAGAGCGGTGCAGACACGGCTGCTGGAGGCGGACAGATGGTCAAGCAAGAGCCGGAGTCCGACGATTGGCGAAGGGACAAGTACGGGAAGTTGCTAGGTCCAGCTGCTCTCTATGCCCGATTCTATCGCACTGGGAGGAGCCTGGTTCTCAGGAATGCTTCGTTCGGTATCAAGGGTCTAGGATTCTTTAGCTATGTATGAACATATCGATTACACAACCCAAGGCCCCAAATCGCCGCCGGAAGTTCGGGAGAAGATGGCTGATGCTGAGCGAAGAGCCTTATCGCAAACAGTAGAAAGGTTGATAAGTAGATAGGGGTGGGCTATCTTATTATGTATTTAAAGCTTAATTACATGTACATACATGATACGTATAGGATTATATGTGCACACACACTAGCTAGCTGGACTAGCACTCGTGTTGAACTATGTGTGTATACATTGTATACATTTGTATTTATATATATATATATATATATATATATAATTGTACGATATGTATGTGTGTGTGTGTGCATGTACATGTGTCTATGCACCTAGGCTCGGACCGCACCAATCGTATGCACGAGATGTACATGCATTACTTGTCCTGTCGGGCGGAATGGTCGAAGAGCTCCGTGGTGATCGCCATGAGGCCGCCCACCGCCCTGAGCCACAAACCCCAGGGTTATAGTTGGGGTAACACCCCATTTAGGGTGCTCTACTTATATATAATATAGGTTCTAAGTAGATCTAGTACTACTTACTAAGCCCCCTGCCACTACAAGTAGCCTTAATCTTAAACCCACCGAATCTTCTTACAAAACCAAGCGAGCTTGAAGCCTATACGGAGCATATACTGAGCATTGTTATATTATATATAACAATGCTCAGTATATGCTCCGTATATATCTACGAAATATTCAGGCCCAGGAACCCTAGCCTCCAAACAATGTTCGCCTTTCGGAAAGCGCCTGGCCTCGGAACTAGATTCCTCTTATAACTCGACCCAGTGACTAAATTTCGACCACACAACCCATCTCGTAGCTGTAACCTGCCCATGCACTTAAACCCTCAACTCTATCCGAAACGCCAAGAATAACACCCCCCAAACCCGGGAGGCTTTAGGCTCCTACTTTGCACTCGCAGACACCACAGGGCCTGGAACTCCTAGCTCCATCTATACCCAGAACCCGAAACAACACCAACCAACGGAATAAGTTCAACCCAATTCAAGGCCCCAGACTCCTATTCAAGGCCCCAGACTCCTAGATCCTAGATTCACAAAACCCAGATCCCCAAGCACCTTGTGTTCCAAACCGCTTGGTGCTATTCTCTAGGTTGTTCGGGGCTGGGGCTTATAGTTTCCTGCTGGGAGGTCCGAGAGATCCAAGCGGACCAAAGAGGTTTACAGCTGGCGGACCCTAAAGGCCCTCCGCTTGGAGTTAGGCGAGGACCTCGCAAACGACCTCTACGCACGCCACAAGGAGCTGGACAGCAGGTTATCAGGAAAACTCCTCCGAGTGCATCCTAACTTTAGCAAAGTCGAGGACAGGGTCGGGGTTAAAGGTTTCATATGGCTATTATGATGGGGTTCTCTATGCTTCGGGTTTTCATTTTAAACACTCTGCCAGGAAATGACGTTGCTGAAGGTCTTTGACACGATCAAGGACATTTCCGACAAGAAGTTCACGAATTCCGCCGACATGCAGATCGAAGCAAACGATGTGGACGAGAACGATGTGCACACAGCGATGCGGCTTGTCGCATATATACAACTTACAATCGTCTAGACTCCACGACATCGAACCTTTAGACTTTCATGAAGCTGAGGGATGCTTTGCTCGATGAAGAGATGCCGGAGTCGAGCCTGCAGCCTGGGAAGCCCGGGAACAACGAAAACCAAAAGCCGAAGCCGCAGCCGAAGCCGAAGAAGGAAAAAACGTGGAGGGAGAAGGCCCAGGATGTAACTCGATAGAATTGCGATTTCAGGGGGGTGCCTGTACATGTAATGACGAATAATAATATTGCCCCGAAACCCTAAACTCCTAAACCCCCAAACCCTAAACCCAAGCCCTAAACCCTGGACCCACTTCGTTTGTATGCTGCTTACCCAGCCCAGGCAGATGATCAACATATTGTCCCGGAAACCTGAACTCCTAAACCCCCAAACCCCAAGCCCTACACCAAAACCCTCAACCCACTTCGTTTGTATGCTGCTGCTTACCAAGGCAGATGTCTGTAGTGATAATTTAAACCCACCAAACCCTGAACTCCTAAACCCCCAAACTCAAAGCCCTACACCAAAACCCTAAACCCTACAACCAGTTGGTTATATGCTGCTAGAGAGTGCAGATGTTTGTTATCCCAAACCCTACACTCCTAAAATACCCACCAAACCCTAGACCCTAAAACCAAAACCCTAAGCCAGTTCACTTATAGTTAGCCAAGGCGGACAAGCGGGCCAACAAGGAAATCATCGACTATGCTGGCTTCAAGCAGATCCTGTCCTCGCCGGCTGCTGGTGTGTTCCTAGACTCATAAACCCATACCCCGTCATCGTAAGACCTGAACCCTGCCCTGCTTTAGCCTTCAATCAAAAGCCCGAAGCCTGCTTTATTGTAAGCCCGGTTACCCCCGAAACCCTTAAGGGTCGTAAAGCCGGGTTTGTCGTCATAAATCTAGCAATATTGATACGGATGTTGTCCAGGGACACACAGCATTCCATTATTTAGTCTGTTCGGGTTTGCATGTGTAGCTTGGAATGGGCAACCCTTAGGGTCAGAGCCGGGGGTATTCTTGCCTTTAATTAATGACCTTTAGGGTTATGTGTTGTGCTCGTTCAGGGTTTAGGGCTTAGGGATTCGTGGTCTATATTATATAGTAGAGACATCTAGAAAGATATGGGTGCGAGTCGGGCTCCGGTGTTTGCAATATGCTACCAGGCGGTGCTATAACCTGACTGTATGGCGCTTTCACAGTACAATGTAGCATACTAGCTTAAAACTTCAACCCTACCCCTAAAACCTTAACCTACCAGAATCCTTCCAAGGGCGAGCAACATGAAGGCCGCCATTTTGGCGGATGTGGATCCCGCCAAGATCCACCTGGAGCAGGTCAAGTACAAGGTGGCAACAGCAATCGGGCAGAAGGTTTCGGAAGTGAAGATGGAGCCCCTTTTCCGTGTGACTTGTCTCTACGTTGCAATTGTTGTCTGCATGGGTAGCTATATGTTCTCATGTGCTTCATAAGTACAGCTGGGCAAAGGAGCTGGAGGCCGCATTGCAAAAGTTCAAGACGGTTTCCGAGCCAGTTCGTGCGGCTGAGAGGAAGGTTGCTGCATCAGAAAAGCCTCCAAAGGCTACCGCAAAAGCCAAGGCGAAGGGTAAGGTGGCGGCAAAGTAGCAGTTTTGGATGTGATCATGATCGCAGGAGACGGATCATATCTGCATGCACTCTTGGTTGGCACGAACATCCTTCTCATAGGGGCTTGTGTGCATGTACAGAAGTAACAAACCGTATAATGTGGGAGTACGGTCCGGCTACACTACAACCCTTATAAGCTGCTGCTAGACTTTACCTGAACCCCCTAAACCTATAGCTACACTAATCCCGGGCCCTAATCCTTACTAACTCCAATTTCATACAGTGTCGGGCTGTGGCACTACAAGCTCCGGAGAGGGCGAGTCGTGTTGTAGGTTTGAGTGCTTTTTAAAGGGGAACCAGAGGAGCGAGCCTCGTGGAACTTGCCGCTGCCGATTCGCTGCCAGAAAGCAAACCTCGGCCCGGCAGAATGCATGCTTGAAGCTTAATGTTCAACCTAGTCGTACTCCGGCCCCCTCCCCCCGCAGGCATCGAGTTGGAATCTGATGGCGAGGATAGTTCTGATGATGCTGCTTTGGCACAACACATGTGCGACCCCCGGAGAATCCGTTGGTTGCTGAAACATGACCACACTACACTACATTACAGCTTATAGCTTAGGTTCAAGTCGCTGGGTGACGGCCGTCAGAGTGCGAAAGCCACTGTTGAAAATGCTTATGCAGCTGTCAAGGACTTAAGGGCGGGCTTTTGGAATAGAATTTTCTTGCATGCAATTATCATATTGTGTATCGCCTGCAAGGAAGCAGGAGTCGAAAATGTCAGTGCAGCCACTGCTCGAGTCGCGAAGATGTACAACAAGAAGCGACTGGGGAACTGTGATCGCGATTTGTTTCGATTTGTGAAGCTTCCCATCGTGGCCTAACTCAATTCCAATCGAAAGCGCCAACCACAGGCCTGATGCCTAGCCGACATAATAATTACACCAGCTATCCAAGGCATTCAACTGGGTGAAAGTCCCGCTGCTACACCCTGAAGATCCAAAGCAACGGGTCGAGAAGGCTCTACCGTTTTTGGACCCGCACGAGTACATAGAGTATATCTGGTCCACTTATCGAATCTACATCCCTGACGAGGAAATCGTGCATCTAGGCTGAACCCTTCAATTGTACATTGAGATTCGCAACCCTCTAATTCTATAATCGTGAGCCACTTAATTAGCTTAACACCTTCCCGCAAAGTCTAAGGCAATATTGGCGACACTTCAGGGCCCTTGATGTCGATTGGGCCAAGCAGCATCCTGCCGACGAGCACAGCATTCCCATTTCTGCACCTCGGACAATAATGCAATTAGCTGGCTCGGGATGCAATATAGCTATAGTCGCTACACACCAAAGCCCCAAGCCTAAACAGAGCACCCTAAACCCTGCACCCGAAAGCCTGTTCAGGTCTATGGGGACGAGGCTCAATTCACGAAACAAGGAGATTCTTTCCTGGCACTCATGTTTTCGTTTACATTACACAAGTGCAAAGGCCTGGTGTTTTGCCGGTTGTATTTCGCTAGTTATGGGTTTACTTAAGGTTCAGGTTCTGGGGTTTCGGGGAATTTAGTATATAACATGTGCAAGCCTAGCCTTAAGTGTATCATTAAGCTCGTGCCTGAAAAGGTGATCCATGGAGAAAGAACTTTACATACTTCGTTGTGAACTCCTTCTACTGTGCTGGCGAGGAGATGCTTAAGATGGTTGCGAATATATTTAGGGTACACTGGGTTGCGGCTTCGGGGATTTTTATGTTGGGACTTTGTCATTTGCAGGAGACGTTGCGGCCCATCTACCATAGAGCAGCATGGAGCTTTACCTGCGCTTTTCAGGGGCGTCGCCCCATACATGGCCCCAGTGGCACAACTTCTGATTTGAGCTGCAGACAGAAGCAACTGGCTTCGAGCAAGCCCGAACTTTCGGCACGGTTTGCGATTACAGAATACAAAGGTGATCAAAAATACATGCGAGAAGCTTTTGGGTTACTTCGCAACTGGCAGTGTGGTTTGATATGCCACAGATGCAATGCAGCCCGCCTCTCGGGCAAAGGTCCTTTGTATACCCAGTTTGGGACATGCTGGGAGAGACTTTCGAATGTCGAAGCACTACTTCACGTGTTTCCCAGAAGCCCCAACCCGATGATTCTCATCCCCGGCTTCCATGTCCGGATGCTGACTCTTGGTCGATTACCTTGTTCAATGTAGATTATGTGATTTAGGGATTTAGGGTCTGCTCCCCCCCGGTCGTCTCGTAGTACTGCTGTTGCCACTCAGGCGAGGATGTACGATGCACATCCTCAACCTTGGAATTCTCCAGAATCTCTGTGCAGAGGGGATTTTACAGCTGATGGAGCACGAGGTATATGGCGGGGGCAGCGAGGTCGAAGACAAACTTCGATTCCTATTCAATGAGTTCCAAAGATACTGCAAACTTCAGGGTATCTCTTGCTCCCAGCGAAGATTTACGCCAGCAAACCTGCACTATCCCGTCAACAAGCCGGCTACTGACTATCCATTCCTCGCCGCTAAAGCCTACAACTGTCGTGTGGTTTTGGCCTGGCTTGCAGACAGTTGGATGGCATTAATAAGTCAGCAACCAAACAACCGAAACCCTTAACCCTAAAGGCCTTCATCCTAAACCCAACACGGTTAACATCCGACTCCCTTAACCCTGAAGGCCTTGATCCTAAACCTTAAGCCTTAAACACCCGAAACCCTTAACCCTAAAGGCTTTAATCCTAAAACCCCAAACACCCGAAA
>CAJNDT010005312.1:145000-313828 GCA_905221615.1 Symbiodinium sp. CCMP2592 | reverse complement strand
ACACATGCAATGTGTTTTCTCTTTTAATCAGCCTCTGAGGGGCATGAGTTCTTCGAGCCCTTCCAATTCATTTCAGATGCTGCTGTGGAAGCGGCTTTCGATGTGATCGCCGGGCTTCTTGCTTCCTTTGGATGCACTCAGCCAAATATGGCAAAATACAAGGTATCTTGTTCTGCTCTAGAGTGTTTCGGACCCGATAGAGGTGTTTAACCTGTAGCTATAGCATGCACAGCCCAGGCAGCTTTTGAATGGGTTCTGGAGGAACACGATATTATGGGGAAAGATGTGCTGAAGAAGGAGACGCAGGCCGGCTGATTGACCGGAAGAAGATTTTCTTGTGCAGCTGGCTTGCAGATGTGGGTGGACTATCACGCCGGGACTTTGCGGGCCCGTGTGATCTACTTGATCCGGCTCTACCGGAAAACGCCGGACCGGTCGAAGATTCTTTTCGGCACATATATGCATGGTCTATACATGTGTTTATATGAGTGTGTGTGTGTGTGTGGTCCTGCCCGGTTTGATTCGTTTGGTGAGGTCGCCGAAGATACAAACACTCAAGGACATCCTCGCTGCTCTCGAAGCGCCGGCTGCAACTGCTGTGGATGCTTCGGCCGTGGATGGGGGCCAAGCGGCCCCAGTAGAGGATTCGGCCGAGGATGGGGAGGCCATGGTAGATGATCCGACCGAGGAAGGGGGCCAAGAGGGCTCAGTAGAGGATTCGGCCAAGGATGGGGAGGCCATGGTGGAGGATCCGACCGAGGAAGGGGGCCAAGAGGCCTCGGTAGAGGATTCGCAGGCCATGGTGGAGGATCCGACCGAGGAAGGCGGCCAGCAGGAGATCGAGGCGAGGATGTGTTAGTCGGGTATTTGATCGAGTATGTGCTGGATTGTTCTGTCATTGAGGGTCTTTTCGCATTGTACGTGTTGCAACTGCTAAGACATGACAGGTAGTGGACCCGAAGGCCTATCCGGCAGTGCCTCCTTTCCAGGACACACATCTTTCGATGCATGCTTCATCATATATACTGAAACGATTTTTTTTGCAGGACCCGCTTGGAGATGCCTGCCACGAGACCCCGATGGTGCAGCAGCAGCACAATTATTCGTTGTGGGTTTGTGTGTATAATGCACCTTGAATATCTCGTTGTCCCTCGAAGGAAGAAGACATCCCATTCACGCAGCCCGACCCACCGTCAGCAGAGAAGCAGAAACCCGTGCATAAGGACAGCCGATGAGTTTGTGAGTGTGTGTGTGTGTGTGTGTACGTCACAATCTAATATTAATATAACGAGGATACCGGTGACCTCAAGCACGACTCGCACGGGGATCGCACCAGTGACAAGGACTTTCTAGAGGGATCACACCAGCACTTGTCAGTATGGGTCATATATGCATAGGTTCCCTTGTGTGCAGGATCGCAAGCCCCTGGTGACCGAAGCTCCGACCTGGGATTCCTCCCAAGCTGAGAAGCTTCTTGAGGATGCAGCAGCTGGGTGCACAGATGCTTTGCCCGAGCTGCAGTCGAAACTGCTCTCCAGCTGACTATTTGGCTGTGGCAAAGCATGTCCCATTTCTTGGAGTGTGCATGTTTAATTATCCGAGGCGATCAGCTGCCAAAGCGAAGGCGGCTCCTGACACGGACAAGCCAGGCCGTGGCGGACGTGGCCGTGGCCGTGGCCGTGGAAGGAACACGGTTGCAATTGAATTGATCAATTCATTATGTGTGTCGTGAGCATCAATCACACAGGAGTGGAGCTGCCATGAAGCGGCCTGCGGCTGCAGCTCTGAAGCGAAAGGCCGAAGAGCCTTTGGAGGAAGTTGATCCAGATGAGGTGAAAGAGGTCGATGGCGACAACGACGGCCCAGGACAGGAGGCCGATGAAGGACAGAAGCCGAAAAAACGATCAACCAGGACGCCGGAGGAGCGGGAGGTCTTGAAGAGCCTCCCGGAACTCGAGAACTATCGAGTGCTTCAGCTTGCAATATCACATGTACAAATCGCGATCGGGTAGCCAGGATGATGTTACGGATTGATCATTGCTACAACAGCTCATGATGTTGAGGTGATGCCCTATTGGACCCGACCGTTCGAGTGCGGTGTCGTTCGCAAGCCCACAGCAACGAAGCCAAAGAAGCAGGCAGGATGTTCATGCAGGTCAGTTTGTGATGTGTGTCGTGTTGTCGGCTTTGTGTCGCAGGTGCTGTTCATCACTGGCAAGCACACGGGCCTCCCAATCACATGGAAGGAGATCGTTCAACCTTGCATAAAGGCTGTTTCTTGCCTGCCTTTGTATGGTGAATCCTGTGGTGTCAATGAGAGTATGTCGTGCTGTCCAGAACCCGCATGCTGTGAGGCTTTGTCTTTGGAGGCAGGCAAGGACTTGTCGGTCCTGGAAGATGCCTTCGAGAAGGAGAAAGAGTGCTTGATGAAGTTGACGGCCCAGCGCCGGGCCGAACTGGCTGTGAAGTGATCTGCTGCAGAATGGTGTGGAGGATGTAGGGTGGTCCTGATTGGTTCGGTTCCTGACTGCTGCACTCTAGAAGCTAGCGAGCACTCCAAAGAATGATCAGGAGGGGTCCATTCAGGATCTGGTTTTGGCCTCGTGGAAATGATCACATGGTGATCGCTTGCCCGAACACATGAATATGCCATGCTGTTCATTTTGGGCTTCGGCTGTGCCGCTGGCTGGTGCATTTATACGAGAATGGCAGCAAGGTCCAAAAGATTCTGCAGTCTGCATGCTGTCGTATGTACACCATGGAAGAGGCATGCTACATGTTGCATGCTTGGTTCGTGCATGTGGCTGCTTCGTTCGATCGAGATAGCAGCTGCTCAAGTAAACCTTTCAGTGAGCAGCACCTCGACTAGCACCCCAGCCAATCCCGACTTTCGGAGGTTTTCGGTCTTCGGTGGGAACAGTTATAAACGGCTAAGCACCCCCCATAAGCCTCAATCCCTAAACTGTCGACGTCTATGTCGTGGAAAAACATCCGAGGCCACGTGATGTGGCGCTTTTTCTCTTCGATTCGCCTCGCTGCGGTCTGCACCGCCTACCAGCTGTACCCTGGAACACGTGCCGTGGCATTCAAGAGGGAAGCCTGGTCGTTATTTGTGGTACCAGTACCACTACTGTACTATATTATAAATAGATCAGATATTGGTACGAGTATGTACGAGTACTACTACTAGTATGAACTCGTACTACTTTTTCTACTACTACTACTACTACTACTACTACTACTACTACTACTACTACTACTACTACTACTACTACTACTGCTACCACTGCTACTACTGATGCTACTATTAACTACTACTACTACTACTACTACTACTACTACTACTACTACTACTACTACTACTACTACTACTACTACTACTACTACTACTACTACTACTACTACTACTACTACTACTACTACTACTACTACTAGTACTGCTAGTACTAGAGTGCTACGGTTGATGATATAAATCCTAGACATATTATTACCCAGAATTCAATAAGGAATTCGAATATACCATAGATTTAGGGTCATCAAGGTATAGTGCAGAATTTATATGAATACTGGATCTGATTTCTTACTACTAAGACTACTTATACTACTACTACTACTACTACTACTACTACTACTACTACTACTACTACTACTACTACTACTACTACTACTACTACTACTACTACTACTACTACTACTACTATTACTTCTACTACTACTACTCCTACGACTACTACTATATATATTAGAACTACTAGCCTAGGAGTACTGCTACTGCTGCTGCTACTGCTGCTAGTGGTGCTGCCTACTGCCTATACCCTTAAGCTCCCCACAACTCCAGGCCGACGACCTAGAGGCAGCAAAGTCTTGTCATAATCCCGAAGCACGGCAGCACTGTACATGTGAAAGTACGTACTGGTGTACTAGCCACTATGTCATGTACTTGTAGCCGACAAGTAGCAGTCGCAAGAGCAGTGCTAACTCACAAGCATCCGATCCTCCAGTTCCTTCGAGACTTTATCGGGTTTGGGAATTGGGAATCGAGGCTCAGGGGTTTAAGTTCGGGGTAGTCGGGCTGCTTGCACTTAGGACGAGTTCACCATCTTCTCGAAGCTTCTGGATGCCGGGCTGCTCGCCACAAGACACAGGAGGTCTGTAAGGTTATTGGACTTTAATCTAATTAGGGCTTTGAAGTTTTGGGATTTAGTGTTTTAGGGGTATAGGGTTGAGGGGCTAAGGGGTTTTTTGGGGGGGTTAGGGCCAACGATTAGGAGTTTTGGAGTTTTGGGTTTAGGGCTCAGGGTTTAAGGCGGTCGGGTTGAGAAGTCGCCGGACTTCAGGCACAGTGGGCTACCCGGATTAATGGGTTGAGTCGCAGGTTAAGCTCGAGGTCTGTGGCTTTTCTTTTTCACTCGAGTGTTTCAATTTGGTAGCGCTTAGGGCTTGGTGATTTGGGGGTAACGGGTGTTGTACAACATGAACTATGGACCTGGGGTTTGGTTTCGATTGGTTCTGAATATATAAGCGACATTCCTAGATCCGGGCAACCCGCACGAAAGCTGGAGCTGCTCACGCCACAGCCAACCACAACAGCCTGATCCGGAGTTTCATGATTTTGAACTTTTCTCCCAGTACGACATCTTAACTGCCACACTACAACCCCGCTGAAAGCACGGATTCCAGCCCTACAGCCGTGTACATCATCCCGAGCCTAGCTATTGACTTGGCCACCCAGGTTATTTCTTCTGCTGCTGTATGGACGACCACTGCCGGTACGTGTGATCCTGCCGTTGATAGCTGTGCAAAGTGCTGAATGGGGATCCCATAGGGCAAGAGTATTGATACTAATTATACGTCGATTCCTAAACTGGAGGCATTGGTCGCAGGTTTCGGGATTTCCACGACAGTCGGTGGATGATGTGCGGGCAAAGAGTTACCATAAAATCCTTGCAGTTGCTGCCGCCTACATGTGCCAATGCATTGATCTCTGATATGCTTAAAGCCCGGTTGCGACTTCAACCTCGTTTCCGGACACAGCTTTTGGGCTTTTCACGAGATCTTTCGGAGCCCCGTGTGGCCGCTCCTAGCAGCTTGCCTTGGTAATAATATGGTCTGGGAACCCCTAAACCCTAAAACCCCCAGCCCCCTAAACCCTAAAACCTAAGCCTTCGCACACCCTTTCCGGTTTTTGCTGTCATGATCACGTAGGAGTGAACCCAGATCTGAACCCGTAGTAGTTCAATATGTATTGCCCCCACCCTGTAATAGTGGTATAATAGGAATATAATAGGGCCCTACTATAACATTAATATAATCCTTATGGTCACTATTACAGGGTGGGGGCAGCTTCTAACATATACCTCAAAATCCATACCTCATCCCAGGCGGCTTGTGCCCGTGCTGCCTTCGATCAGATCGGAGTTGCCAGCCTGCCGGGCAGCTTGTCGGTTAAAGCTCGGGGTTATAGGATTAATTTTGCGATTATTACATATTATAAGCATAGACCCCAAACCCAAATTATACAGCTATGGTGTTGGGGTGTGGGCATTCCAGGCCTTGTAGTCCAGAAATCAAAGTATTAAGACTAGGCTTCGGGTGCTATCCCCAAAACCCATACAGAGTGTATAACTTCTAAGGTTTCGGAATGGACTTGGGGTGTCGAAACCCAAACCGGGAAGGGGCGAGCCCTGAACCTGTCTTGCAAACCGAGTGCGAGTAGGTGTACGTCATGAAGCAATCTCGATCATGTGCTCAAACTTGATTTAAACAGTAAATACCGAAACGGTAAATTTATTAGATTGGGAAGAGACTTAGGGCGCTGAACCCCCAAGAGGCTGGGGCTTAAGGCCGAACTGTGAACCCGAGTGCGAGGGCTAATAGGCTTGGAAAAGGCTTTGGGTACTAAGTCCGAAAAGTGCACTGGTTGGGGCTTATTTCTATAAATATTGTTATATAGTTATATTATTAGTGTGTCTACATATCTATATGATATAATCATATCGTATATACGAAATACTAAGATATAGTGGCCCCGGATGGACTTAGTGCTGGGATATACTTCGACCACTAAACCGCCAACCCCTTAACACCTGAATCCAAACAAGCTTATAACCACCCAAACCACAAACCCCTACATATTCCAAGCCGCCCAGAACCCCTAGCAATCAACCCCTAAACCCCATACCCCTAAACCCCAAAACCCTTCAAGTGGAAGCAGTACTGACATGGGAAGTTAGTTTAGGGATTTAGGTGCTTAGGTTTGCGAAGTTTTGGCATTCTAGTTATGCGGTTTTGGGGATTAGGGGTTCTGGGGTTTAGGAGGTATTTAGGGGTTTAGGTTTTCTTGGGTTGGTGGGGTTCCGTGAGTAATTAAGGGGTTTAGGTGTACAATGGGTTTAGGGATTTTGGGGTTGAAGGTTTCGGGGTTTGGGGCCTTAGGGGTTTTGGCTCAAGAGTGCTGTGGCCAACACAAGAGATCGAAATCGCCACAGTCTCATCGACCGTTTGAAGCCAGTAGAACCAGTCCTCCCATCTTGGCTTGGGCATGACCTCGGTCGCATTCGGAGTCAATGGCTCCGAGGACTATCGGGCGACACGGTCCGCCGAAGCTTCGGTTTTGGTGGCATCCCCACTGTGATAGCGGTTCTTTATCCGCATAGTCCAGCTGGTCATGGCACTCCATTCGTAACGCCGGGGAGCAATTCCTGGCATATACAGCAAGGTCTGCACGATAGGCCAGTTCCGTGTCTCGATGGCCGATGGCCAGACAAAAAAAAAGAGGGTTTGTTTGGGCCCCGGTGTATTAGTGCAATGTGCTTAGTCACAACATCCCAAGAAGCTCAGTTTTCGGAATGTAGTAATTGGCTCGGGATGTAGGATTGTAGGTTGTAGGTAGCGAGGTTTCCAGCTAGCGCCAAAATCGCGAATTACATACTCAAATGCCTGAACCGGAAAGCACAGGGGTGGGTTCTTAGGCCGGGTCCGTTCTCGAAGGCCTTTAACCCAAAGTCTATACAGGTCTTATCCTAATCCCTACCAAGCCCTACGGCCTACACTAAGGCCTTATAAATTCATATTATACTACATACTAAAGCTCCGCCTAAACCTTAGCCTCGTCGCCTCGGAGACTCGCTTCTGGCAGATGCAGGGACCTGCGACACTTATAGGAGTTGGGGTTGTTAGCTAATCATTATACTATTTAAGATTTATATAAGGGTGTATAGAGTTTTAATTTAGGCGGACAGGGTAGGAGCTTATTTGTAAGTTTGTAATATGCGGATTGACCACGAAAAGTCGTCGTCCTTAAGCTTGCTACATAGACCCCCGAGGCCCTCCAAAACCCACGAAACTCCTGTGAACCCTGTGAAGGCCTGGAAGCTTCTAATAAGTGCAACTCACTAAACACAGTCAAGGCTGAAGACCCTACAAACCCAAACATGTAACAAGCTCTCCCAACTCAAGCGACAGCTGGGCCCTTGAACCTTAAACCCGTAAACCCCGCAGCGATAAACCCCGGAACCCCAAACCCCTAAACCCAATTACTCCCACACCCTGAACCCATAAACCCTTAACACTAAACCCTTAAAAGCCGTAAACAAAAACCCCTTTCCAGGAACAACTTGGCCGACCGACCGGCTGCGAGACACCCGCAACACGGCTGGAAATCGAGAGCTGTGCGGCAAAAGCCCCAAAGCCCGGTTACTAGAAAAGCCAAGTCCTAACTTCAGTTTGCCTGAACTTTATGGTAGAAATACGAGGCCTAGGATTGCTGGCTTTCCTTTACGAAAACCCAAATCCCATGCCATGTGGCAGCCAACTAAGTATGTCATGATAACCCAAAGCAATCGATCTAATGAAACCAGAAAGCTAGAAAGGTGGACGGGGCGAAGCCAAGAACATCGGCTTGTCAGTCATTAGAGTGCAGGATGCTCGGGCGAGGCGATAAAAGGCGATACTGGGGTGGGTGGGGTGCGGGTGATGGCCGGTGAGCTGGGTTGCCGGCAATGCCTTGCCATTTGCTGTGTACATGTGGTGATGCACGGTCCTTCTCAAGACCTGCTCCGTGCTGGCGGATTCCAGGATCCCTCCACACAGCATCTTGACGAGTGTGGTGGGCTGTCTCGCTTGTCCGACCAGAGCCCACTAGGTCAATCGTCTGGCTCCAAAAGCGAGTCTTGCAAGTGAGCCGTGAGGACCGATCGATCGGGGTCGATGCTCTGGATGCTCGATGTCGGTGATCACGTTTGCAAACCCCGAATATGAACATTTACAGAATATATGCACATCATGTGATCAGGCTTAGAGTTTGGGCTGTATAGGGTTTTAGCCATCGAGTTTTTGAGTTTACGGTGTGGGGTGCTAAGTTAGTTGATATTGGATTTCGGGTTTAGGGTTTTCGGTTGGGTTTAATTACATAGGATCAGGGTCAGGGGTTTGAAGTTCAGGATTTTAGGTCTGGGTTTCTGCACATGTCGCCTCCAGAAGACTCCATGACCGAAACCAGCCCCGAGAGCCTCGTTGTATGCTAGATAGTTCTTGAAACGAAGCTGCTTAGTACTGGAATCGCCCACAAATCCTAGAACCCCAAACCTACAACAAACTCGCCAACCCAAGCCCAGCTTACTACCCTCGCTACAGCTTACGATCCCGTGTATATATACATATGTATATGTGTGTGTATATATATATACATATTATATGTATGTCTCCCTAGGGCCCCAGTTACTATGTATATAGTATATATATATATATATAGATAGATAGATAGATAGATAATAACATAATATACACAGGTATTTGTGCATTCCGACACATATTGAATCCTTATACCTATTTAATATATATATATATATAATATATATATATATATATATGATAATAGAATATTATAATATAAGAAGATCTAGCATCTAGCTACATATCTAGTATGTGTGTTCACATATGTATATATATATATATATCTATTATAACACATGATGTTTTTACGCTATTATAGTTAGATCTATATTATATATATACATATATATATATATATATATATCGACCGGTATCCAATCTATATATAATGCTGTGTCACTATCTATCTATCCATCTATCTATCTGATAGATAGATGGATAGATAGATAGTGACACAGCATTATAATCTATATCTTCGAACTCAAATAATCTATATATGTACATATATGTACATGATTTATGTTTTTATGTGTGTATATACCACAAACCCCAGCCTAAACCCCAAGCTATAAGTCCGAAACCCGATAAAACATCAGCCCAACCCTTGAAACCTTGTGCCTCCGAGGAGATTTTGGGCTCACCGCTCGCCTGCAGAGCAGAAGAAGCCGTTGCAGGAGCACGTTTGCGGCTTTTTCGGGGTTTTAGTGGGTTGCTAGGGCTGGGTCAAGGCCCAATTCGGGCTTGGGTGCTGTGCGCCAGGGATAGGGTGGCTGGGCGGGGCAAGCTAGGAACCGTAACGAGGGGCCTCGGAACCGTAACGAAGGGCCTCGGAACCGTAACAGAGGGCTTGGAACCGTAAAAGAGCCCTTGGAACCGTAACGCCCCAAATCCGGGTTCCTGCGCTGGAATTGACGCAGGACATGAAACGTGGAAATGGAGCCAATTGCACGGCATCCGGGGCCGATGTGTCCCAGTTCCTTGCAAAGGCCAAAGCTAGGGCGTCTTTGGTGAAGAGTTTGGCACCCGCCATTAGAGAAGCACCTGCCCCACCTTCTGCATCTGCGAAGTCGAGTCTCGGTATGTCATTATTTCGACCATGAAGCAAGAAATCATCGAAGCCACAAGCCTCTAGAGCCCTAGAAGTGTTAATTCCGCCCAGGACCCCGATCAAGAGCCCTGACATGAAGAAGATTCGCACGGCAGCAGATAGTGCCACTACGAGACGGGTGTCAACGAAGTCCACCCCGCCTGTTCCGAAGGCGGTTGCCAAGAAGCCGGACTCCTGCCAGGCAGCAGAGTCGTGCCTCTCTTCAATTAAAAATATCTCGTGGCCACAACTTCTAGTTTGATCCAACCCTCAACTCTTAAGTAACCTAGGGCTCCAGTTACCTCAATAGTGGGTTACTAACCACATATATTATGTACCCCGTAACCTACTATTTAGGTAACTGGAGCCCTAGGGTAATTATATGGTATATCATTATATAATAACAACCTCCCTACACCCTATTACTCCTATACATATGCATATATGCATATGCATCGAATATATGCCCAATTCCTTCCTTGGCTGATCACCCTACTCCCTAGAACCCTAATCAAATCAGCAGATTGATGGAGTTGAGTCCCAGGACTCAGGATGTGGCTACCGCTGCTACCCCTGCTCCCGCTTCTACGCCAGCACCGGTTCGCAGGAGCAGCCAATCTGAATTTCATACCGACCCCTAAACCCCGAATAAGATAGCATATCATGGTGCTAACAACATGCATGGAATGCATGTACTGTAGTGTGTATATACACATGTACACACATGATCTAGGCATTAGTATGTATATGTACATATTGACATACAAATTAAAATTGTAACCCTTGAGGCTTAGTGCCTGTATTTTCCAATAATATACAATGTACTATAGTACAATTGCAATAGTAGTATGTATATATGGGCTCCAGTTACCGAAATAGTGGGTTACTAACCATATATTATATTCCCCATAAATAGCCTACTATTTAGGTAACTGGATATATATAAATATATATATACACATGTACATATATATATATATACATGTACATATATATATATATACACATATGTATATATATATATATATATTATATGCGATCGAGGCTGGAGTGCAGCCGACACCGGGAGCCAAGTGGTGTCGGAGTCGCCAATGTCAATGACTCCTCTGGGCCCCAAGCAGCTGGCCCAGGAGTTTGGGACACCTGGCGCCGCCAGGTCAGTGGATCCTACCCCGGAGAGGGTGCAGGATGATTGGTGGTGCGATGGGTCCTGGCATCGGGGCTGGGATCATGGTTGGTATGGCTACACCCCAATGTCCTGGAACGGCTGGTGGGCTGGCCGGGGCTGGGATGACGACGACTCTTGGAGTGCAACTTCGTGGCAAAGCTCCTCTACGGACACGTGCCGCTGGGAAAGGAAGGATCCAAGCATGCATCGGATGACGAACCACCTCCAGTCAGACAAGAGTCTGAGTCGAGATTCCTTGGAAGCTCTGCTCGAAAAGGCCTACGAGGGTTTCTCGGATGAGAGTGATCCCGATGTGGGCCCTCCGTCTGAGGGCAAGGAGTCGCGAGGCTCCTTGAAAAGCCTCGATTCGGCAACCACCCTGGCACTGGGAAGCATGAGCAGGGAAAGCTTGGAGGATGAGGTCGCGGACACTTTGGTGGACAAAGGGATTGAGCTTGACGATGGCTCGGCCGACAAGCTCCCCAAGATCACAGTTCAGGAGGACGGCCGGGCTCTGCCGAGCACGGTTCAGGAGGGCGAGAAGCAAGTCCCGCAGAACACGGTTCAGGTCGAAGCCGAGAAGCAAGTCCCGCAGAGCACGGTTCAGGAAGCCGAGAAGCAAGTCCCGCAGAGCACGGTTCAGGAAGCCGAGAAGCAAGTCCCACAGAGCACGGTTCAGGAAGCGGAGAAGCAAGTCCAGCCGCAGAGCACGGTTCAGGAAGCGGAGAAGCAAGTCCAGCCGCAGAGCACGGTTCAGGAAGCCGAGAAGCAACTCCAGCCGCAAAACACGGTTCAGGTGCCCGAGAAGCAAGTCCAGCCGCAGAGCACGGTTCAGGATCCCGAGAAGCAAGTCCAGCCGCAGAGCACGGTTCAGGTGCCCGAGAAGCAAGTCCAGCCACAGAGCGGTGCAGACACGGCTGCTGGAGGCGGACAGATGGTCAAGCAAGAGCCGGAGTCCGACGATTGGCGAAGGGACAAGTACGGGAAGTTGCTAGGTCCAGCTGCTCTCTATGCCCGATTCTATCGCACTGGGAGGAGCCTGGTTCTCAGGAATGCTTCGTTCGGTATCAAGGGTCTAGGATTCTTTAGCTATGTATGAACATATCGATTACACAACCCAAGGCCCCAAATCGCCGCCGGAAGTTCGGGAGAAGATGGCTGATGCTGAGCGAAGAGCCTTATCGCAAACAGTAGAAAGGTTGATAAGTAGATAGGGGTGGGCTATCTTATTATGTATTTAAAGCTTACATGTACATACATGATACGTATAGGATTATATGTGCACACACACTAGCTAGCTGGACTAGCACTCGTGTTGAACTATGTGTGTATACATTGTATACATTTGTATTTATATATATATATATATATATTATATAATTGTACGATATGTATGTGTGTGTGTGCATGTACATGTGTCTATGCACCTAGGCTCGGACCGCACCAATCGTATGCACGAGATGTACATGCATTACTTGTCCTGTCGGGCGGAATGGTCGAAGAGCTCCGTGGTGATCGCCATGAGGCCGCCCACCGCCCTGAGCCACAAACCCCAGGGTTATAGTTGGGGTAACACCCCATTTAGGGTGCTCTACTTATATATAATATAGGTTCTAAGTAGATCTAGTACTACTTACTAAGCCCCCTGCCACTACAAGTAGCCTTAATCTTAAACCCACCGAATCTTCTTACAAAACCAAGCGAGCTTGAAGCCTATACGGAGCATATACTGAGCATTGTTATATTATATATAACAATGCTCAGTATATGCTCCGTATATATCTACGAAATATTCAGGCCCAGGAACCCTAGCCTCCAAACAATGTTCGCCTTTCGGAAAGCGCCTGGCCTCGGAACTAGATTCCTCTTATAACTCGACCCAGTGACTAAATTTCGACCACACAACCCATCTCGTAGCTGTAACCTGCCCATGCACTTAAACCCTCAACTCTATCCGAAACGCCAAGAATAACACCCCCCAAACCCGGGAGGCTTTAGGCTCCTACTTTGCACTCGCAGACACCACAGGGCCTGGAACTCCTAGCTCCATCTATACCCAGAACCCGAAACAACACCAACCAACGGAATAAGTTCAACCCAATTCAAGGCCCCAGACTCCTATTCAAGGCCCCAGACTCCTAGATCCTAGATTCACAAAACCCAGATCCCCAAGCACCTTGTGTTCCAAACCGCTTGGTGCTATTCTCTAGGTTGTTCGGGGCTGGGGCTTATAGTTTCCTGCTGGGAGGTCCGAGAGATCCAAGCGGACCAAAGAGGTTTACAGCTGGCGGACCCTAAAGGCCCTCCGCTTGGAGTTAGGCGAGGACCTCGCAAACGACCTCTACGCACGCCACAAGGAGCTGGACAGCAGGTTATCAGGAAAACTCCTCCGAGTGCATCCTAACTTTAGCAAAGTCGAGGACAGGGTCGGGGTTAAAGGTTTCATATGGCTATTATGATGGGGTTCTCTATGCTTCGGGTTTTCATTTTAAACACTCTGCCAGGAAATGACGTTGCTGAAGGTCTTTGACACGATCAAGGACATTTCCGACAAGAAGTTCACGAATTCCGCCGACATGCAGATCGAAGCAAACGATGTGGACGAGAACGATGTGCACACAGCGATGCGGCTTGTCGCATATATACAACTTACAATCGTCTAGACTCCACGACATCGAACCTTTAGACTTTCATGAAGCTGAGGGATGCTTTGCTCGATGAAGAGATGCCGGAGTCGAGCCTGCAGCCTGGGAAGCCCGGGAACAACGAAAACCAAAAGCCGAAGCCGCAGCCGAAGCCGAAGAAGGAAAAAACGTGGAGGGAGAAGGCCCAGGATGTAACTCGATAGAATTGCGATTTCAGGGGGGTGCCTGTACATGTAATGACGAATATTAATAATATTGCCCCGAAACCCTAAACTCCTAAACCCCCAAACCCTAAACCCAAGCCCTAAACCCTGGACCCACTTCGTTTGTATGCTGCTTACCCAGCCCAGGCAGATGATCAACATATTGTCCCGGAAACCTGAACTCCTAAACCCCCAAACCCCAAGCCCTACACCAAAACCCTCAACCCACTTCGTTTGTATGCTGCTGCTTACCAAGGCAGATGTCTGTAGTGATAATTTAAACCCACCAAACCCTGAACTCCTAAACCCCCAAACTCAAAGCCCTACACCAAAACCCTAAACCCTACAACCAGTTGGTTATATGCTGCTAGAGAGTGCAGATGTTTGTTATCCCAAACCCTACACTCCTAAAATACCCACCAAACCCTAGACCCTAAAACCAAAACCCTAAGCCAGTTCACTTATAGTTAGCCAAGGCGGACAAGCGGGCCAACAAGGAAATCATCGACTATGCTGGCTTCAAGCAGATCCTGTCCTCGCCGGCTGCTGGTGTGTTCCTAGACTCATAAACCCATACCCCGTCATCGTAAGACCTGAACCCTGCCCTGCTTTAGCCTTCAATCAAAAGCCCGAAGCCTGCTATATTGTAAGCCCGGTTACCCCCGAAACCCTTAAGGGTCGTAAAGCCGGGTTTGTCGTCATAAATCTAGCAATATTGATACGGATGTTGTCCAGGGACACACAGCATTCCATTATTTAGTCTGTTCGGGTTTGCATGTGTAGCTTGGAATGGGCAACCCTTAGGGTCAGAGCCGGGGGTATTCTTGCCTTTAATTAATGACCTTTAGGGTTATGTGTTGTGCTCGTTCAGGGTTTAGGGCTTAGGGATTCGTGGTCTATATTATATAGTAGAGACATCTAGAAAGATATGGGTGCGAGTCGGGCTCCGGTGTTTGCAATATGCTACCAGGCGGTGCTATAACCTGACTGTATGGCGCTTTCACAGTACAATGTAGCATACTAGCTTAAAACTTCAACCCTACCCCTAAAACCTTAACCTACCAGAATCCTTCCAAGGGCGAGCAACATGAAGGCCGCCATTTTGGCGGATGTGGATCCCGCCAAGATCCACCTGGAGCAGGTCAAGTACAAGGTGGCAACAGCAATCGGGCAGAAGGTTTCGGAAGTGAAGATGGAGCCCCTTTTCCGTGTGACTTGTCTCTACGTTGCAATTGTTGTCTGCATGGGTAGCTATATGTTCTCATGTGCTTCATAAGTACAGCTGGGCAAAGGAGCTGGAGGCCGCATTGCAAAAGTTCAAGACGGTTTCCGAGCCAGTTCGTGCGGCTGAGAGGAAGGTTGCTGCATCAGAAAAGCCTCCAAAGGCTACCGCAAAAGCCAAGGCGAAGGGTAAGGTGGCGGCAAAGTAGCAGTTTTGGATGTGATCATGATCGCAGGAGACGGATCATATCTGCATGCACTCTTGGTTGGCACGAACATCCTTCTCATAGGGGCTTGTGTGCATGTACAGAAGTAACAAACCGTATAATGTGGGAGTACGGTCCGGCTACACTACAACCCTTATAAGCTGCTGCTAGACTTTACCTGAACCCCCTAAACCTATAGCTACACTAATCCCGGGCCCCAATCCTTACTAACTCCAATTTCATACAGTGTCGGGCTGTGGCACTACAAGCTCCGGAGAGGGCGAGTCGTGTTGTAGGTTTGAGTGCTTTTTAAAGGGGAACCAGAGGAGCGAGCCTCGTGGAACTTGCCGCTGCCGATTCGCTGCCAGAAAGCAAACCTCGGCCCGGCAGAATGCATGCTTGAAGCTTAATGTTCAACCTAGTCGTACTCCGGCCCCCTCCCCCCGCAGGCATCGAGTTGGAATCTGATGGCGAGGATAGTTCTGATGATGCTGCTTTGGCACAACACATGTGCGACCCCCGGAGAATCCGTTGGTTGCTGAAACATGACCACACTACACTACATTACAGCTTATAGCTTAGGTTCAAGTCGCTGGGTGACGGCCGTCAGAGTGCGAAAGCCACTGTTGAAAATGCTTATGCAGCTGTCAAGGACTTAAGGGCGGGCTTTTGGAATAGAATTTTCTTGCATGCAATTATCATATTGTGTATCGCCTGCAAGGAAGCAGGAGTCGAAAATGTCAGTGCAGCCACTGCTCGAGTCGCGAAGATGTACAACAAGAAGCGACTGGGGAACTGTGATCGCGATTTGTTTCGATTTGTGAAGCTTCCCATCGTGGCCTAACTCAATTCCAATCGAAAGCGCCAACCACAGGCCTGATGCCTAGCCGACATAATAATTACAGCAGCTATCCAAGGCATTCAACTGGGTGAAAGTCCCGCTGCTACACCCTGAAGATCCAAAGCAACGGGTCGAGAAGGCTCTACCGTTTTTGGACCCGCACGAGTACATAGAGTATATCTGGTCCACTTATCGAATCTACATCCCTGACGAGGAAATCGTGCATCTAGGCTGAACCCTTCAATTGTACATTGAGATTCGCAACCCTCTAATTCTATAATCGTGAGCCACTTAATTAGCTTAACACCTTCCCGCAAAGTCTAAGGCAATATTGGCGACACTTCAGGGCCCTTGATGTCGATTGGGCCAAGCAGCATCCTGCCGACGAGCACAGCATTCCCATTTCTGCACCTCGGACAATAATGCAATTAGCTGGCTCGGGATGCAATATAGCTATAGTCGCTACACACCAAAGCCCCAAGCCTAAACAGAGCACCCTAAACCCTGCACCCGAAAGCCTGTTCAGGTCTATGGGGACGAGGCTCAATTCACGAAACAAGGAGATTCTTTCCTGGCACTCATGTTTTCGTTTACATTACACAAGTGCAAAGGCCTGGTGTTTTGCCGGTTGTATTTCGCTAGTTATGGGTTTACTTAAGGTTCAGGTTCTGGGGTTTCGGGGAATTTAGTATATAACATGTGCAAGCCTAGCCTTAAGTGTATCATTAAGCTCGTGCCTGAAAAGGTGATCCATGGAGAAAGAACTTTACATACTTCGTTGTGAACTCCTTCTACTGTGCTGGCGAGGAGATGCTTAAGATGGTTGCGAATATATTTAGGGTACACTGGGTTGCGGCTTCGGGGATTTTTATGTTGGGACTTTGTCATTTGCAGGAGACGTTGCGGCCCATCTACCATAGAGCAGCATGGAGCTTTACCTGCGCTTTTCAGGGGCGTCGCCCCATACATGGCCCCAGTGGCACAACTTCTGATTTGAGCTGCAGACAGAAGCAACTGGCTTCGAGCAAGCCCGAACTTTCGGCACGGTTTGCGATTACAGAATACAAAGGTGATCAAAAATACATGCGAGAAGCTTTTGGGTTACTTCGCAACTGGCAGTGTGGTTTGATATGCCACAGATGCAATGCAGCCCGCCTCTCGGGCAAAGGTCCTTTGTATACCCAGTTTGGGACATGCTGGGAGAGACTTTCGAATGTCGAAGCACTACTTCACGTGTTTCCCAGAAGCCCCAACCCGATGATTCTCATCCCCGGCTTCCATGTCCGGATGCTGACTCTTGGTCGATTACCTTGTTCAATGTAGATTATGTGATTTAGGGATTTAGGGTCTGCTCCCCCCCGGTCGTCTCGTAGTACTGCTGTTGCCACTCAGGCGAGGATGTACGATGCACATCCTCAACCTTGGAATTCTCCAGAATCTCTGTGCAGAGGGGATTTTACAGCTGATGGAGCACGAGGTATATGGCGGGGGCAGCGAGGTCGAAGACAAACTTCGATTCCTATTCAATGAGTTCCAAAGATACTGCAAACTTCAGGGTATCTCTTGCTCCCAGCGAAGATTTACGCCAGCAAACCTGCACTATCCCGTCAACAAGCCGGCTACTGACTATCCATTCCTCGCCGCTAAAGCCTACAACTGTCGTGTGGTTTTGGCCTGGCTTGCAGACAGTTGGATGGCATTAATAAGTCAGCAACCAAACAACCGAAACCCTTAACCCTAAAGGCCTTCATCCTAAACCCAACACGGTTAACATCCGACTCCCTTAACCCTGAAGGCCTTGATCCTAAACCTTAAGCCTTAAACACCCGAAACCCTTAACCCTAAAGGCTTTAATCCTAAAACCCCAAACACCCGAAATCCTTCACCCTAAAGGCTTTCATCCCAAACCCCAAACACCCGAAAGGCTTTAAGTCCTAAACCCAAATCGCCCGAAACCCTTCACCCTAAAGGCTTGAATCCTAAACCCAAAACACCCGAAACCCTTAACCCTAAAGGCCTTAATCCTAAAGCCAAAACACCCGAAATCCTTCACCCTAAAGGCTTTAATCCTAAACGCAAAACAACCCAAATCCCGAACCCGAAAAGATAATGAGCTGAGGAAGCTCTGACATGTCAGACGACGCAAGCTGTTCTGCGGGCCCGGCGGCCAGGGGAAGATGATGACGAATTTCGTCGTCGAGAAGAGCTCGCGAGCCTCATATGCAGCTGTGTGCATCTGTGCCGATATTAATATTCATATAACTATATCAGATTTGAGGTGTTGCATACTGCAAAATCCCGGGCCGCCTTTCCACCATGAAACCGAAACCCCAACACCTTGGAGCCCTAAGCCCTAAACCGTAAAGCCCCAACCCTATGGTTTCGTTGATCAGCTAGGCATACTATCGCTGGTTGGCAACTGCTTTCTGAAAGCTTGCCACGACTGCTGACGAGACTGGAAGCAGACGAGCTTTACTCCCGTGGCATGAAATTCCTGCTGCTGTATCGTGAATGTGCCAGAAGGTACAGTGCCGAAGGTCAGCTACGGTTCTTCCTCAGGCCCAAGCTCCATGTCCCTAGCCTGCATCGATCTTACCTATTCGTGCAATCGTAATAGCTTGAACATCGAAAACCTGGCGGTTGGGTCCATCATGTTCATTCTTAGGCCTTTGAAGAAACCTTGCTGGACATCCAGTCCGAGTGTGCCTCGTTTTACTCATAAGTCGCAGCTTTGTGATTAATGTTTGAATGGGTTGAAGCGATGACAAGAGGATTTCATAAGCATGTTTGGCCGACCTGAGGTTACAATTCGAGATTCCAACATTGTTTCTCGCAAGAGGACAGCCTGGGACTATTGAAACCTTTATGCGTGAAAGCACGAGCCGGCCGAAACTTCGAAGACAGGGTGCTGAAACGAAGCTTGCCGAGGTCTGGTGTTGCAGAAATTCTGTTGTTAGGCCTGCTGATATATAGTAGTTCTAGGCCCCTAATCCCGGAAGTGCCCAATCCCTGAAGGGTGGCGGCCGAGAGACCGAAGGAGCTGCTGCGCCGGCGCTAGCAAAATCGCGAATCGCTACCGCTGGCGGGGGCCAAGGTATTAATCCTAGCCTGCTGCCTTATTATCTAAGGAACCCAGTTAACTTCAGGCCCGACGTCCTAAAACTTAAAACCTAGTTCCTAAACCCCTACCCTGAATCCAAACCGCCAACCACGTGGCCGGGCTTCAGAGGCTTTGGGCTCGGGGTTAGGGCAGGGCTTGGCAGATCTGGCGGATTCGACGGTTGCTTCGCGATTTCACAGGGCCTTAAGGCCTTTAGGGCTGTAGGGTTTGAGACAGGGTTGCGGGGTTTGCAGGTTTGAAGATTTCGACGATATATGCTTTGCGATGTGATGGGGCTTATGAATAAGGGCATTCGGCTTTAGGGTTTCGGGCAGGTTCGAGGGGTTAACTGGTTTGCAGAGCTTGAAGGAGCGAGGCGGCAATGAAACAGTTGTTAAATCGGCCAAATAGCGACCAACCCAAACCCCAAGACCTTGTACTGCTTCTAAACCCCACTACCCACCCCCCAAGTTTAGGGTTTGATTTCGGGTAGAAGGGTCAAAATATTCGGCTTGTTATCCCCGGGCCCTGTAGAAGAATATTACTATTCGAGGAGTAGTTTTAACATTATATATATATATACATATAATATAATATAATAGTAATAATATATATATATATATATATATATATATATATATATATATATATAATATATATATATATATATATATATTATATTATATATTATATATATTATTATATATTATATATTTACTTATTTATACTGAGTCCAGTGATATTTACGATTTACTGACATCAATGGTTCCTAAAGCTCCTTCGGTTCCTGGCGTAGGGTGTCTTCGGGCCAAACATCCCCTATTCCGGGCACTAGGGCCAGTAACCTGCTATATAGGTTACCAGGAGGTATTGGGTAAGGTACCTTGTTTTTTGTGCCCGTCAGCTTCCATAGGGAGACCCCCCCCCGTCCCTCGGTTCCAAACTACCCAGAGACTCCAATATCCCGTAATTTCGGAATATACTTTAAATTGTAGTCCGATCCCTAATATGATCTGAGGAATATTCCTTAATTAAGGGATACTGGAGTTCCCTAAACTAATATAGTATTATAGATCCCTGAAAGGAACTCCAGGCATTCCTTTATTCAGGGATATTGGAGTCTCAGTGACTGTCGGCCTGCCTCCCGGCCAAAGAGCTCGCGCAGCTCCTGCCCCCACGGCTTGTGGTCAAGAAGGATGTAAGGTTTTGGGCTTAGGTTTAGGGTTTTGGGCTTAAGGTTTAGGGTTTGGGGCTTAGAGTTTCAGGCTTGGGGTTAATAGGGCTGAAGGGGATGGGTTAAGGTTTCGGGTTTAGGGTAATGCTTTCGGTTGTCTAGGGGGGTTAGGCGGTGGGTCAGAACTTAAGAACCCAAGAAACCCTGGAAGTCTTTACTTCAAAAGTCTATTTCCTCTGGTAGGGCCCCTATAATTCTATGCTGAGGTTTACAGCAACAAAAACTTATAAGCAAGCAAGCTATGGTAGTTTGGGGCGGAGCAAAATGGCTGCGAAGGACGTTCATGTTGAGGATCTAGGTTTGGGGCGCCCTGTACGAGCAAGCAAGAACAGCCACGAAGAATGAGTTTTACAAATCGTTAAACCCTCAACCCTAAACTTAAACCGTAGATGTTTCCAATCTAAAATCCTCGGTCCACGCCAGGGTTGCGAGGCATTCAGAGCTTCCGGCTTCACGGGGTGAGGCTGTAGGGCTTCGGTCTGAGATCCAGAGTTGGGGCTTCAGGGCTTAGGACTTCCAGGGTTATTTTTGTTTAAAGGGTTAATGCTTTTGTTTAAAGGGTTAATGGGTTTGTTTAAAGGGTTAATGGGTTTGTTTAAAGGGTTAATGCTTTTGTTTAAAGGGTTAATGCTTTTGTTTAAAGGGTTAATGCTTTTGTTTAAAGGGTTAATGTTTTTGTTGAAAGGGTTAATGGGTTTAGGGTTTGGAGTTTGAGGTTTAGGATTTGGGACGTTAAGTGGGAATTTGGAGTTTGAGGCTTCAAGGTTTCAGGATCCCTGCCGCAGTGATGATGATATAAATCCTGCATTACCTTAAGGACCCTAAACTATGGGAATTGTGGTATATTATTATGGGTAATGTAGGATTTATATCATCAACCGCAGTAAGCCCCTTTCTCCAGGAGCCTTGACATTGGGATCCCACTGGGCCCTGAGGAAGGAAGGGCGTGTACGAATCGATGGTCTGCGTTTGCGCTTGGGGTGTCAATTCGAATATGAACCTGAAAGCACGAACTTTCAAGGATCAGGGGACTTAGCAAGCTAGCAAGTTCGGTGATCAGTACCCTGCTTGGGCATAGAAGACAACATAAATACACTTCCACCCCCCCCCCGATAGCAACGCTAGTAGGTCCCCTGACCCTCTAAGACTCTACGTGAACGCTAACAGAAGAGGTCGAGCCCTGTCCTGGCATTCGCGTGACCACCAAACACAGTAAATCGCCACCCCAGTCTTCCTCAGGTTAGGGTTTAGGGTTTAGGGCAGGTTTGGAAAGTCGGACCGAAAAAGGGACAGTCAGCAGTTCTCTGAACTTCTAGCATAGCGCCTGAATAGAATAGAGCTCGAGGATTTCTCAATAACTTCAACATCAAAGGACGAAGCGGTGATCCCCTTAAAATTTCAATCTTCTGGACTTTGAAGTTAGAATTTAGGGCTATAGGCTTCTAGCTTCATTATGGCTCCTTTACGGAACAGGTCCCCAAAAAAGTGGTCGAGTATGTCGTGCTCCAGGACCAGCGTCGGACCCCTGAGGCCAAACCCAGAGACTCCAAAATTCCTTAGTTAGGGAATATACCTTAGGGTTCCTTAAAGGGATTATAGGGTTCCTTTAAGGGATCTATAGGGTTTAGGAGACTCCAATATTCCTCATAATTGGGGAATATACCTTAAATCATATTAGGGATCCTACTATAATTTAAGGGATGTTCCTCAATAAAGGGGTATTGGAGTCTCTGGAAAGCCCCCCAATTCGAACCCTTTTCGCGCACAAGGTACCCTACACCCTAAGCCCCTAAACCTTAGATCCTAGTTCCTCTAAACCCTTACTTCTAAGTGCCTGTTCCTAAATCCTACACCTCGGCATTTGTGGGTCCAGGAGTCTTAGGATTTTCGGGGTTTAGGGCAGCGTAGGATATCTTGTGCTTAATCCCCAGACCCTATAAACCCAGAACCCCCCGTTAGATACTGCTGATGGACAACATCCTGCATGACCCTAAGGACTCTAAACTATGGGAACTAGGGTATATTCCTTATAATGGGTAATGCAGGATTTTGTCCATAAAAAGTAGGGGTTTATTGCGGCTTGGAGTTTCCTGGATTCAGGGATCATGGCTCAGCTCCCTTCTCTGCTGGCCGAGCGGCTTCAAATGCTTGGCGAGGGCAACCTCGGTTTAGGGTGTAGGGCTTAGGGGTTTAGGGGTTTAGGGTTTAGGGGAATTTAGCGGTTTAGGGTTTAGGGGTTTAGGGGCTTAGGATATACCTGGACCCCAAAAGTGTGTTGCGGACGACTCATGTACCCATACAGGCCGGGAGACCAAGGAGTGGAGTCTCGTCAAACACTTCGAGTAATCGAAGCTCAGGGGTCTGTTTGGGGTGAGAGGGGAAGACAGTGGGAAAACCGTGTCCCACAAGGCACGTGGAGAAAGAACCCGCCCTGCAGAAAGAAGCTCAAGACCCCAAGCTGCAAGCCAAGAAGCCTCCACAAAATCCTCTGAAAACTTTGGAAGGACGAAAAATAAACTGCACTTCCAACAGCCCCGAAGAAACCCGAAGATCCCTGAAACGCTATGATGGGAGGCCAACAGGGGGGTTTAAGATTCTTGGGGTTATTAACCCTATTATGGGAACCCTAATCCCTACTAAACCCCCATAGGCTAAAACCCCTTTTGGCCTCCTCTGACCCTAAACAGGCAAACCCCTATACTACACCCCCAGAATACCCCTTATAGTAACCCTTAGGACCCTCTTTAAGAACCCCTTATAGTAACCCTACTAGGACCCTTTTTAAGAACCCCTTATAGTAACCCTACTAGGACCCTTTTTAAGAACCCTTTACAGGAAACCTATGGAATCATCTGTCGAAGCCGGCCTCAGCCTCGGTGGAATGGCTCTGCGTGGGCGGCGACTCCGGGGCAAAGCGGTAAGCAAAGTCATCCCACCTGCAAGGAGGGTTTAGGGTTTAGGCATCTTGAAAGTTTCCGAAAATTAGGGTACCGTATCTTGGGCCCTTATAATAAGGATCCTACTATTTAAGGTACCATATTAGGATCCTGGCTTCCTGCACTCGATTTCTTGTGGCTTCAGGATGCTTTCTGTTTAGAGTTGAGAGAGTTTCGAGTTTTAGGGTGGTTTAGGTGTTTTTTCGGGTTTATAAGCCTGAGAGGCCGGGAGTGTCCTGATTCAAAGGCCCGCCACCACGAGGTGGGATGGGGACGCACTGTAGAAGGGCCGGAGAGTCGATAGGGTTTACCTTAACCCTGAATAACCTACCTTTTTCGGGCTCGTTATTATGATTTCCTCATGTAAGTCCTCAAAAAGGTAGGTTCTTCCGGGTTAAGGTAGGGTTTCGGGTACGGTCTACCCATAGGCCCCATAATAGTCCCTTTTGGGATTACCTTATAGAGTTCTAGATGAACCCAATAAAAAGGAACTACTTTGGGGCCTTTGGGTAACGTACAACGTACGGCATTCAGGAGCTTAGGCCACATGACGAGACTTTCGGTTTGGGATGCAGATTCTTTTCAGGTACGTAGTACCAATATGGGAGTTTCCGAAAATAGGGGACCCCAATATAGTACCCCAATAGTAGGATCCTTATTATAAGGACCCCAAAATAAGGTACCCCTAATTTTCGCAAACTCCCATATCTCATCTCCCGAAGCTTGAACTCACGAACCCAGTGAGACCCTCAAAGGCTCAAGAACCTGAACCGGATCGGAGAATCCGCAAGCCCTGACGAAGCGGACTGCAGAAACCCACGACTACAACGACGACGCCGCCGACGACGACGACTGCTGTTACCACCTGTTGGTTCCTACATGCCTCTCCGCTGATGCACGCTGCGAGAAGAAGAGCAGCACTGAAGACATGAGGACCGAGACCCAGAGCGCGCGCCTGACAGGACGTGCGCAGATCATCCTTCAAAGGACTTGTAGGGAATGTGTGCTTTTTTTCGATTTGAGGATTCAGGTTTTCTCCGGATCATGAGGCAGTATAAGGGCCAACAGCAAGACAATAATGCAGAAGACTCCCAACACCTGGTGTCTGGTTACATGCTGCAATCAATATCACACAACTGTAAGAAGAAGCTAAGGCCTGGAAAGGCATGTCATTGCTACTGTAGGGGCCTGAATGATTAGAATAGGGTTTGGGGGCCCACTATACTATGATTATAATAAGGAACCCCCACAATAGTATTGGTAAGTACTTCGGCCCCTATATTAGACAGTCGGCTGCCAGGAGATTTCCCCTTCCAAAGGTTCCTGGCGCCCTCCGGAGCGCCCCCCAAAGGCGCCAGGAAACCACTGCAATGTACCCGAGACTCCAATATCACTAAATCAAGGAATATGCCTTAAATTATGGTAGGATCCCTAATATGATTCAAGGTATATTCCCTAATTAGGGAATATTGGAGTCTCTGGTTAGAGGCCTGGATACTCAGAACGGGGTTTTCTGGGATGAGCTCTACCAGAAGCATATTCGGGACATAGGAGACTCTTATTTCCGGTTCTCCCGACCTCGAGTAGGTTTCAGAAACCCCAACACCCAGGTCTCACAAACTGAGGTCGGGTTTGCTGTTGTAGGTAAAATGAAAACTTTATCCTTCTTGAGATCTCGTGCTGCTAGCCTCCGGCTTCAAGATTTGGGAAGGCTGCTGGCTGCTGCAGGTACCAGCACGAAAACTGTAGTTGCCGACATCATTCCATAGGTTGTGATGCTGTATCTATTCAAGGAGTACAGTGTGGGCTGCAGTGTCCCCTCATGCTCGTCATCGACCTTTGCACTTCCCTTACAGTAACCCCACCTGAACCCCATACCTCAATACCCCACACCCTCAGTTGCAAACCGCCGGTCTCATTCGCTGCTCGCGAAGCTGGGATCCTCATGGCTGTACAGGACGCGGATCTCCAAGCAGTGAAACGCCATTTCGGATGGAAGGCTCTTCCCAGAATTCACCCAGCAAAAACATGCGGCCTGAGGGTGTCGTAAGGGTTTCAAAGTGCATGATGAGTTTTTGGGTGGTAAAGTTATGCAACCTAAACTATCGTCATCCCTAATCCTCGTATCCCTGAACGCTGCTCATTCCTAGTGAAGGTTCTAGGGTTGTATAGCCAACTCTAATCCTGCTTATCCCAAACCCTCTAAACCCCAAACTCTAATCCTGAAGTTCTTGTTTTTCCCTAAACCGTCACCGTCTTCCTCCCATCCGCTTGGGTCGGCAATTCCAGGCATGTGAGCCGCCAGCAGATCTAATGTCTGACATCAGATCCCTGTACATGTGCTTATTGTTCCCATAGTCCTTACTATTCTTGTTATGACGCCGCTATTACTTTTGCGACTAGTACTACTAATAGCCTTGTGATTATTCCTAATTTTAAGTTGCTCATTATTAGTATTATTGTTATTACGACGATTAAAGTGATTAGAGTAATGATGCCTATAGCTGCTGCTTTTCTTTATAGTGATTACAAAGACCACAGCTAGTAATGGGAGTGGGGTTGGCTGCGGATGTATCTTTTCAGTCAGTGTTCGTAGGAACTGTCAGGGAACATTTGCACAATCCCTCGACTGAAATTCTCGACACGTATGACCCAAAGACACACACACACACACATATATATATATATATATACATATATATATATATATATAAAGTGAAATGCATGCACACCGGGCTTGCTGCCGATATGAATGTGAGGGTTTGGGGTTTAGCCTGCTCCACTCCGCTCCGTTCATTGTTCAGCGATTCTGCTGACACCAACAGAAATGCCACGTAGCTCACATGCGTGCTGGTGGCAATGAAAAAAGGGGCACTTGAGGCACCCTGCGATGCTAAAGCGCGGAGCTTCAGTCTTCCAATCACCCCCAACACTCCACAATCTTCAATCATGGAGGGCTCATAAACCCAAGCATTTCGGTATAGATTCCTTAGTTAAGAGGCATTGGGGCTATTGGGGATACCGGTTCCCCGACATCCTGGTGCTGGTCATAAGAGTAGCATGGTGTCGACCCCTGAATTTGTACACCGCCCCCCCCCCCCCACCCATACGGACCATGAGAAGGAGCCTCATGGCAATTTAAAGGCTCTTGAACAACATGGGAGTTTATCAATCAGGGGTCCTCGATGTCCATGACATGTGTGGGCTACGTTCCGAGGAAGGCCCCAAACTCTGCACAGTTCCTCCTCCCTTTCAGGGCCTGACAGAGAGCCGAACGCTCCCAAGATCTACAAACCCTGAAGCTCAAATCCCAAAACCTGAAACCCTACAACCTGAACCCTAAACCCCGAAACCCTAAGACCTGAACCCTAAACCCGAAACCCTAAAACCTGAACCCTAAACCCGAAACCCTAAGACCTGAACACTACACCCCGATACCCGAAAACCTCTAAAATGGCCTCGGCGTGCCTGGACTGCTGCCAGGATCTTCCAGGAGCTTTGTGTGCATCCCGCCGCCGTCATAAATCATGCAAGACACAAGGCGCGGTTTGAGGCTTCGGGTGGAGGGTCAAGGGTTCAGGGTTGAAGGCTCAAGGGTTTAGGATTCTAGGTGTTAGGCCTTTTCCCTTCCGTTCAGGGCACAATGGCATGCCGCAAGATCCCGAAGTCATCTACGAACCCTCATTATTGCTGGTATTGTGATTCATATAACGATGATTGAGACTATTACCTTATTCAAATCTCTGTTTATTACACTTGTTGTTACCGATAATTTTCTCTAGAAATCCCTTCGGTTCCCGCAAGACAGCATTGTTCACTCACCCTGTCCTCAACAGCACCCGGGTCTTCGAAAATCCCATTGAAGGCTCCTCACTGGCTAGCTGAAGCACGAATTCAGGAATCTGATAAAGGGGCCTTAATAATTAGAATAGGGTTTTATGGTGAGGAACCCCAAAAAACATTGGTAAGAACTTAGGTCCCGATATTGTGGTCGCTTAGCCGGGCTGGTCTCGTCAAGAGGTAGGTGAGGGTTCGCAAAGCCTTGTAACCGACCCCTGAACTCTAAGCCACGACATCCCAAGGATACTCTATATATGCATTTATGTTTGTACATATGCATTTA
This sequence comes from Symbiodinium sp. CCMP2592, assembly GCA_905221615.1. NCBI lineage: Eukaryota > Dinophyceae > Suessiales > Symbiodiniaceae > Symbiodinium > Symbiodinium sp. CCMP2592. The sequence goes on along the minus strand of CAJNDT010005312.1, from coordinate 286,391 downwards.
TGCCTTATTCTAGGATCACAAGAGGGAACTTCAAGGAATAACATTAATCCGACCCCGAAATTCAAGCGCGCCTGCGGGAGACTTATACTGTATGACTATGTGTACAAAAAGGAACCCTAGGGATAACAATACCAATAACAATGGCAACACATGTTAGTAGTACTGTTACTGTTACTGATAGTGGTATGAATATTTCTCTTTGTTATTCTTCAAGGACATATTACTATCAGTATAGTGCTACCTGCTACTATTCTAGGTACTATTGTTCCTCCCTCCCGCGATGTTAAACCGCGCCTTCCGTCTCGGGCTCTCTCGTAGTACCTTAAATAGTAGGATCCTTATTATAAGGACCCCAAAATAAGGTGTACCCCGAATTTCCGATGTTAAACCGCGCCTTCCGTCTCGGGCTCTCTCTCTTTTTCAGGCCGCTCGGACTCAAAAGTCTCTGCGCATGGGGACGTCGAGTCGTCTGTGGAGGGCCGACTGGATGGCAGGCTCGACTTCCTGGTTTAGGGTTCCTTTAAAGGGATCTAAGCCTACAAGGATTCTATAAAGGGGTTAAGGGTTTTAGGGTTTTGTCGTTTAGGGTGTGGAGTTTAGGATTTAGGGCCGTTGGTTGTTTCGGATTTAAGGTTTTAAGCTTCGGGTTTAGGGATTGGGGTGATGACACCCAACCCGCACGATAGCGCCTTCAGGACTTCCGGTGCAGGGCCTCTTACCCTAAACTAAACCCTAACCCTAAGCCCTAAACCCCCTAAACCCTAACCTAAGCCCTAACCCCTAAACCCCCTAAACCCTAAGCATGCCTGACCCTAGCGCACTGACCGCGCCAAGCTACTCAAGTTACTCCTTACCCCAAAAACTTCGGGCTCCGGCTCCAGCTACGAAGGTAAGGCCTGACGCACGAATGAAAGCCCTTTTTAACTAGATAATTTTTTTCGGGGTGGTACGTTACGGTACACATTGTCATCAGAAGCTCTAAGGAATGTCATTGCTACTGGTTCAGGCTTCGATTTCAGGTACCGCGATGATATGACGACGATGACGTGTACAGATATGCAAGTATGTATACTTATGTAAATATATATATATATATATATATGTATACACATGTATATTTACATGTACATGTACATGGACACGTAGATGTAGATGTAGATGTATATGTGTGTATGGAAACTGTGTGTCTATATATATATATATATATGGTCACCCCTCCCCCCAGCATATTGGTGTGTGTCTGGAGGTATGTATGCGTGCATGGATGCATGGAACATGTATGCATGCATGCATACATGCATGCCGCATTCTCAAGACCTAAATCACTTCTAGGGGCAAAGATTATACTCATCCATTTCTATTGGTCTTGTCGACATAAACATCTTCATAATTGAATCATATGGCTAATTCGTTTCTCGCAAACTCGTTGTCAAGTTATGAACCTTCCCGACCTGTCCTCGACAACGTCAGCTTCCCGAAATCTCCAGTAAGAAACCTCAGGTTACTCCGCCGCAAAGCCGGCCGTGGAGGAGGTGCATGGTTGTCCTCCATTTGGGGGGCTTTAGGGGTTGGTTCTCCTCCGTTTGGAGGAGGGGTAGGGTGTAGGGTTGAGCTTAAAGTTTAGGTTGTCCGCCATTTGGGCGTTTCCTCTTGGGCTTCCGGTATTGAGGATTTAGGGTTTACTTTTGGGTAAAGGTTTGTGATCTTGGGCTTCCGACGACAACTATCAGCATGACATAACATCCCGAAAACGATTCTCCTTGGCTGACTTCTGAACCCCTCCTAAAAGTTAAACTTTTAGCCGCCTTATTATAGTTCATATAGAAACCCAACCAGAAGAACGCCAAGTCTCAATCTCAACCATCGTCAACCTCAGACCAGAAACAAAGAGCAGCCTTACAACATACTCACAGACCCTCAAGGCAGGAACGGTTTTTCTACGCTCCTTCCGTAAACCTGCATACAGCCCTCTAAAGGCCCGAGGGACCCTACACAACCAACCCTCTGTTCATCCTTTTGACAAAAAACACTTCATATCTGGAACCTACGATCTTTCATGCCATACAAGGCCCCAGCCCTACACTCCATGCCGAATCCCCCGAAACCCCAAAAAACAAATCTTCTAAACCTCAAGCCCCACAACTCCAAAGCCCTACAACCCTAAACCCTACACCTCAACCCCTCAATCCCTAAATCCCTCCTAAACCCTAAACTTCACCCCTCGGTCCCTGAAAACCCTCGACCCGAATCTTACCTTTGGGTAGTAGGGAATGGAAGTATTGGTAGTAATAGTAGGTATAATTGTACCCCATTCCTCCATTCCCTACTAACCAAAGGTAAGTATAGATCCCTTATAGTAACCCTTATAGACCCCCTTAAAGGGAACCCTACCATTCCCTACTAGGGTAAGAGAGCCCAAGGCGTCTACTAACCAAAAGTAAGTATAGATCCCTTATACTAAGCCTTATAGACCCCCTTAAAGGGAACCCTACGCCGCTGGCACTCCTCCGGCACAGGGCTTGAGATGGCCCGCAAGCACAAGCCGAGCTCCAGGTCGAGCTGCTTGCTCGGCCTGTTGGGGATCTCGAAATGCCCCTTTTAAAGGGTCCCATGTACTGTTGTGGGGGATACTTCCCTAAGTCATAATAGTAATTCCTAGTATGGAAACCCTATACTATATCGGTATCGAACCCAGAGAGCCCAATATATACTCCTTAATTAAGGAATATACCCTAAATCATAACTTGAATCCCCTTATAATTTAAGGTGTATGGTTTGGGCTCTCTGGGAAATGCCCCTATAGACCTTAATCCCGAAATCCGAAACCCTAAACCCCCAGCTCGGCCTTTGGGAGCGCAGCAATAATGTCAAGAAGAATAGCCATATTCATTAAAGATGGAGAAGAATGAATAATAAGAACATATAATAACGAGAATAAGGAGAAGAAGAAGAAACTTTAGAGAACAATGGTGAACTGGGCGGGCTTGGGATCTCAAACCCAAGTAAAAGCAGGGTGGTGGCTTGACTGCCTTGGGGCCTTGGGGGATTATGAGGGACTCGGGATTTAGGCTTTAGGTTTACGGATTGGGTTTGGTAGGGTTTAAGGATTCGGGCTTGGGCTTTTTCAGTTTGGGGTTTAGGGTAATGGTTCCAGACCCTAACAACAAACATGGTGTTGTAAGAAATGCATGAGATTTATGACTGAGCTTTACAAGGGTTTCAGACGGGTTTTATAGAAAACGTATGGCGCCTCTAGCATCATATCTGGGGCAAGGGCACGGGGTTGGGATACTCAGTACCGTGCTGCCGTACGGTGAGCGTCTCGTGCCGAAATCGTCCACATCATGTTTGCTGTGGCAGCTATCGTGCAACTCGTGAATCCCATACCGTTCAAGTTGCAACCCTAAGTACTCACACCCGACACCCTAACAACCCCTTTATGCGCCCCATAGACTCCTTGATCACAAACTATGAATCTCTTAAGATTCCCCATAGACCCTTCTAAGATCTCAACCTCAGCAGGCTGATGATGGGCTCTCCATAAGCATGAAAAATCCAAAACACATCGTCGAGTGGCTCGAAGCCGCACCACCACCGCCGCAGTTGTCGCATCACCATCTTCCTTAGTGTAGACTATACAGACCCTTGACTCATGAAATCTGCATGATGGGAGCGCTGTTTATGTCAGGGGTCTTCCTTGCCTTCATGTTATCAGCTGGATATCCATGGCTTCGGCTTTGTGGTGTCAGTTCAACAGACAAATAAAAACGTGAAGCTCCGTTTGGCTTCCTTTTGCGAAAACTCTGTCAACTGAGGGTTTAAGAGTTTGAGGTTTAAGGGTTTCAGGGATCAGGGCTTCGGGTTTAGGGCTCCGGGTCTTAGCGTTGAAGGTCGACCTCTTAGGGCGGGTCTGTCGAAAAAAGACTAGCCAAGACATGCCAAGACCCGTAAAATGCCGAGCGTCTTGGCCAGCTCCAGCAGAAAGCTAAACGCAGCTACCACCAGTGGGTGGGCGCCATACAGCCTTGATTATTTGATGTTACCTTATAAACCATACACAAAAAAGTACAACGAGTGGCTTGTCTAGATTGCTGTTTCGGGCGAGGAGGTGGTGAAGCTTCCCTAGGGCTCCAGTGACCTAAATAGTAGGTTACTGGGGTACATAGTATATGGTTAATTAGTAACCTAAATAGACCATATACTATAAACCCTAAACCCTAAACCTTGGTTAGTAACCTACTATTTAGGCAACTGGAGCCCTAGGGAAGCTTCAGCTGTGAGCCCCTTTGGAGCCATAAGATCGCACGAGCAAGATTTGTTTGTAAATGACCCCTTGGGCTTCTAGGGTTTAGGGTTTAGGGTTTCTTGTTTTGAATGAAGAAATCAAAAAGCGAAAGATGATTTCCAAGGGCTGCCCGGCAAGGCAAACGCCTGTCTTGAGTAGCTGGGCGCCCAAACCCTCAATGCTGTCTTTGGGGTGTGGCCTGTGCCTATACCTAGGGCCTTAGGGTTTTCATATCCCATGACGAAAGAAAGGAGGTTATAACCAGCTCCTATTGCGGCACGGCATGAGTCTGGAACCCTCTAAGCCCCAACATGTATACGTACAAACAGCCAATCGAGCAATCTGTCGACCCCCTAACGGCTTTGACTGCGCACTGCCAAGCAAGTCTTGCGCTGGCGGTCCGGTATGAGTGTTGCATGAAGGTTTTGAAAAGGATTCTGGATTTAAGAAAACTTTTGCCACAACAAGGCGGGTTCGATATGACATCTGCGACTGCAGGAGTCTAGATCAGTGTTGTCTCACCTATGTCGTAAAACCTACCGCCTGAACAAGTAACAGGATAAAGCCTAAAGCGCTGGTCCCCGAACGTTCCACACCCCCCCCGTCCCCAGCAACCCTGAAGCACGAAGGGTGTCTCTTTACCCCATCCAGCCTTAACCGGGAGCATGCAAAACCCCAATCCCCCTCAGACCGCAGCAGTGCATCAGCTCGAAAAGGCCCAAACCTCAACCTAACCAGCCCCAAGCACTGAACCCAAACGCCCTAAACTCTGTAGCCCAACACTCTAAACTCTAAACCCTTCAACCTTATAAATCTTGACGAGTGCTAGTGTTATCAGTAGTTCCATTCTATTCCGGTTATGACTCCGCGGGTCGGTGTTCACCCTAACTTACCCAAAAGCTGAAGAAAGATACTCCAAACCCCAAACTCTCAACATTCGCACGGCTGTTCTGATGAGTTTTGGTCAAATCACCCCTAAGCCCCAAACCCCAAAACAGGTCTAAACCCCTGACCCCTAAGCCCCATAAGGGGACCCTAATCTAGTACCCTAAATAATAGGATCCTTATAATAAGGACCCTGAAATAAGGTACCCCTAATTTTCGGAAACTCTAAACCTTCACAGAGCCCTTCAAAGGAACCCTTATAGTACCCCGTTAAAGGAAGCCTAAGCCCATAAAAAGGTGAAGCAGAAATCATCCCCAAACCCCCCAAAACGGGCCTAAACCCCTGAACCCTAAGCCCCATAAACAGGTGAAGCAGGGTTACGTCCCCATCTTCGGATCGGAAGCCATGGCAAAGGCCGCCCCGGACCACCTGAAAAACCCTCTGTTTACACCGAAATACGGAAAGTTGCAACATGGGTTAGGGATGAGGGTTTAGGGTTTAGGGATGAGGGTTGAGGGAGGGATTTTGGGGCTTTGGGCAGCTTTGGATTGCCTTTGCACTCGTCTTATAAGGGTACGTTGGCGTAGCACATCTGTGACTTTTGTCAATGGCTTTGGTTGCAAGCATTCAGGTCATGACTCGCCACCATCAAGACATGTCAAGACAGACAGTCACTCCAGTCTACTTTTCTAATTAGCTACGATCACATTCTTAGGCGCGGCACCGCGACCACCGTCATCATCGTCAGCAAAGCAACCATCGGCATCATTATGCTTACCGCCTTGATGCAATGCTCGTACCGACAACCAATGCGAGAGTATTCGCTCGTGGACCTACCAGTAGCAGTAGCAATAGCAGCGGTTGATGCTCGCGCATTCGAAGTGAACAGCTTGGTGATGCATTGGCTGCTACCCAATGGAGAAATCCCAAATTCAAGGTTCACGCAGATTAAGCACAACGCACGCGTCATCATGTCTGCTTGGCCAACAAGGCCTGCTCATATGTGCACCTGTGTGTGTGTGTGTGGCTAGCTCCCTATCTATCTATCTATCTATCCATCTATCTACATACATACATGCATATGTAGGTATGCATGCATGCATGTATGTATATATTATACACATATACATAGGGCTCAGAAGACGCCACTAGCCGGCGATAGCTGCTGCCCCAGTGCAAACCATTGCACGCTCTTTAGCTGCCCCGCGTAGTCCCAATTGGCATCGAGCCGTTCGAAAGAAACGGTCTCGTGCACGCCATAGGGTCCGTGCCGCACAGACAGCGAATCTACCAGCCTCGCAGAAGGACCTACGACTTCTGCAAAGACACCACTCGGCTCCCAGATACCGTTGCGGTATGGGCAAGAGTGGAAAGCACCAACCATGGAAAGCCGGACAAGACGATCGCTATGGTGGTGGAAGAAATCCTTCCAAGTGGGGCTACTGGCCTGGAGCTTGGTCGCCCTCTCAGAACAAGTACAAAGGGGAACAGAAGTTCCCAGCATACGACGAGGACTGGCAGCAGGCTCCAGCTATTGTCGAAGTTGGGGCCACACGTTTCCCACCTACATCGGGGACTCGACCTGCTGGACTAGTGAGCGGAGTACAGACTGCTGTCAACACTGCCAGGCGCATCGACCAAAAGCTGGCCAAGCTACGCCACGAAGGATCACAGAAGGAACGCAGCTGGATGGCATATGTTGCCAAGCTCCAGAAGACGCTACAACAAGAAAAGAAGCGTCACATGGCAGATCAACAGCGAATCGCAGCAGATGTGAAGGATCTGGAAAGTCAACAGACTGCGGCCTACCTTCATGTGCAGGAGGTTGCCATCAACGGTGGTGTCGCGGCTGCAGACGCTGCGGAGCTTGCGACCATGGAAGTCGATCTGACCACGGAGGACACGCCCTTAACGGAAGCTCAGCTCCACAAGGAACTTGGCCGCATCCTGCAGGCGGCCCCTGCCATGGCCAATGCCGGTCCACCCCCAGGGTTGACAGATCCCAAGAAGCACACGGAGATGACAACTCCACATCGTCCGCCAGTTGGATTACCTCGAACTCCCGGGACTACAAGCCAGCTACGTGGCATGGAGGGTGGTACTCCATCGCCGCCGAACACGCACCTACGCAACGATCCTTACATGTCTTCCCCGGGCTTGGCACACTTTGGGATGCCTGCAGCGACATTGGCATCAAATGTGCCGCCAGCACCTCCCGGGGCACCAGAGGTTGGGCCATTCCCCAGCCATACGAACCCTGGCGAGTCCATAGGGACACACATTCTGTCGGAGAGGCTTTCCGAAAAGCGCAGGGCTCACCGGAGCGCCATGGAGCCATTTGGAGGACCTCGTCACGCCAAACAACAGAGGTCTGCTGTGGATGCCCTCGACTTGGCTGTGAATGCTATGCCACCGTCCCGGCCTGGAGTCAATCTCCTGGCGGACGACGACGAGGAAGAGATCACGAACACAGCTTCGCCAGGTTTTGGGACACTGGAGTAGTTTCCGACAGGCTCCAAGGCGCTCAGTACAACAGGAAGGCAAATTTTGGTGCCACATGCCTTCCAAGTCGTGAGATAGACAGGCTATGGAGCCCTTTTGTGCTCCTTGGTCAATGTCTTTCTCCGTACCTGGGAGGCTCAGGCACTTCTTGCTCAGTGAAAGCTACAAGTGAGGCCGGTTTTTGCTTGTACAGTGTACATCTTTGTACAGCTGTCCTACGTCCCACTCTGCCTCCATCCTTATGCCCACGATACCTTGCTTACGTTGTCCTCGACCGCCTTCACATCTCCTTGGGCTTTGGTGATGTTGTGGGTTGGTCCCTGCCATGCCTTCTGGCACCTGCATCTTTACACATTGGAAGCGTGCCTAAAACTCACATCGGTGGCTCTGGGGTGAGTACCTTCCGTGGTGGACAGTGTAGCTCGTGCTGTCATCCTGCCAGAGATGACCTACTTCTTCCCTATCCCTTTCGGGTCTTTTGGTTTAGTCCCACCTTAGATCGTCAGTTTCTCTCAGTTGAGTCTTCGCTGTTCGGCCCAAGGAAGGGCATTTGCCGTGGCTCCTCACTAGAGACTTCTTTGTCCTCGGCCACTTGGGTCCCCCATTGGACTTTGGGCCCTTGGGGTCCCTGCCAAGCTGCATCGAGCACTTCAAGCGCTCCCAATCTGATGTGGCCTATACAGACCCTACCCTTAGGGTTTAGTTCCCCCTTTGGGCTTCTTAGGCCTGCCAATATCCGTCAGGAAACTGTTTTGCCGCAACCCTTCTTCTGTGTCAAACCTCAGGGTTGCTTCACCTCCAGCCACCACTGCTTCCCTGACCAACAAGGCGCCTTGTCATTTGGCTGCCGTGGATCAGTTGCTTTTGCATATTGTGTTGGCAAATCAGTTTTGGATGCACGATTTGCCTGCTCTACGTACCACGAGACATCATTTTTCAATGCTCGGGCGCTAAATAGCCGTATCGGTAGCTCAGGGACGGCAGCCGAGCCTTTCAAGGTACACTTTGATGACTTTTGTCAAGATTTCCCTTCACCGGATGTGCCGACAGATGCCAATGCCACGGGCCTCCTTGTGTTGGACAATTTTGCAGAATACTTTCTCCTACCCCTCTCGAGAAGCTTGCTCTCCATCCTGTTTCTCGCTCTGGTCAAGCTCCTCCTTTGCAGAAGGAAGGCCCTGAGTCCATCCTTCCGCCGACAAGCTTCCTGGGGCACAGGACCTCAGGCGAACGCCGTGAGAGCTTTGCAAGTTGGTTCATGTCACGCCTCTGTCCTCTCTTGGGCACCATGGAGGGATAAGAAAGGTCGTACTTGTCTCTGTCACCGACGACCTACCAGGCCGACATGTTATCCTGTGCTGCGTTGCCTTGTTCAGGTCCTCGCATGCATCTTCCATTGGCCCACGCTGCCGGTGCGATACTCCTTACACCCAGTAGCCATCTCCCTTTGGGTTTTAGGTCCCATAGGGTGTCAGGGTATGGTAAGGGCCGGGGTAGCAGAGGAGCCAGAAGCACTTGAGGCTGCAGCTGTGAACCGCTACATGCCCTACGTCCAACCCGTCGAGGATATCAACATGCCTGTTGGACTAGGAAGCCCGACGCTTCCCCCACACTACGAGCACGAACCCTCCCCTCCAGACCCTAGACTGTGCTATGATCCTCTGCCCTGGCCTGCTCCACAGGAACAGCCCGACACGACCGACAGCGATGAGGCCGCCTGGCTAGGTGTGACGGTCTACACACCCCACTACCACACGGTTTCTTTCGCCGTCAAGGTAGATAACAGCCTCGACCATACCACAGTCTTGGACCTCGTTAGGAGGCGGTGTCCCTTACCACACAACCGACTCTTCGACACCCTCCTTCCTACCTTTCCGCAGAGGCATGCAGGATATGCTACCTTCATTCGGTTTCCTAGCTTGATCCGATTCTGCGGGCTTAATGGTTCATGTGCTGTTGCTGTCGATGCAACACGTGTGGGTGGACGGTTCTTCGCCACCATCCTGCCCAAGCAGCTTGACTATAGTGCCCTAGTCAACTTCCTTTTGCCACTCACAGATGATGCCGGTGACTCCCTACTCATCTACGTAGGCTGTCGGGCCAATCCTTGGCCCAATCACGCTGTAGTCGACTTACATGATGGGGATGTTATCACTGTTGTGCGCAGCCTTGCAGCCAGGTTCGATAAACCTCGATATGACGCTCTCTTTCGAGACGGTTTGCATTTTGGGCCATTGCATCAGTTCCCGCGAGTCGAGTTTGCCGAGGGAGTTAGCGTCATGTATCGCTCCAGCCGATACCTGTTTCTCAACCATGACAATCCTGGCCTTACACCAGTCGACTTCATTTGCCGCAAACTGCACGTTCCCCCGCATGAGATCAGCCTCTGCACTTTCCCCGTGCAGGACCTCAATGTGCACGGGGACCATTGCCACTTTGTGACTACTGTCGTCGACGTACCGCCTGGCGGTCAGACTGCCACTGGCAGATCACAAGTTCGTGATTACTTTGTGCTGCTTGACCTACGCCCACTTGGTCTTAAGCCGCGCTTTGTGCACACGCATGTGTCCACGATACACATTCCCAGCCTGCTTGCAAGATTTGAGGTTGAAGTGCCACCCGCCTATAAAGTTGCTGTAGCAGGAGGACGTCGACAAGGGCAAGACGTTCACTTCTTGCGCAGTACCACTTTGATCTTTTACGCAGTACAGGCCAGCGAGGATGATCTCGCATCGGACTCCAGCCATAGTCCCGATCATGGCCTTGCACAGTGGAGATCGCCCTTTGATCCTGACCCCATGCACCAGGATGGGGATTCTGCCTCAGTTGCTGATATGGTCGACTCTACGCTGCCTGTCGGTCACAGCTGGAATGCAGGTGCCGTCGACCAGCCAGATGCCGACCCCGACTTATGGCTCGCTCTCAGGTCTCACGGCGCCCATGACGCAACACCGTCTCCCTTCCACAGCCACACTTGCACACCAGGACCCCAGTTGCCAGTGTTGCCTAGTGCCGAATCGGGCGCTAACGCCGGAGCGTCATCGTCTCTCCCGGAACGGACAGCCGGCATTGCGGAAACTACCACCAGTTTTCCCTTTACCATGCCGATTAGCGCACACCACGCGTGCGAAGACCACCCCGTCCGGAGCGAGCTTCTTTGTATGGTGTACGCTCCTGAGTTTGTGCCGGAAATCCTCCAGGTACCCATCCATTTGCCCTGCAGCATTGAACAGGCTATTGCAGAAATACAAGGCGCAAGGCCCGAACATCCTGACTCTGCATTCCCAGACGTTGTCCCTGCGACCCCACAGCCCTACCGGGAATGCATCGTCTGTGTTGCGGTGCCACCGTGGCTTGTCGAGCGAGCAGTCGTTGTTATGGACTGCAGACATGTTGACAGCAGGCTTTTCGCAGCCACTGTGCACCGGACCCTCAACAGAGAGTCCATACTGTTGGCAGCGGGATATCGTCACAATGCTGATTTTCGAGTGTTCATTCATGGGCTGACGCAGGCTGTTGACCGAGGCCAAATCATTGCCCTACATAATGGCATGACCATCACCTTTGCTGATTGCAATGCGGGCGCCCCTGCCACTTATGACTTGGCCACTCAACTTTTGAGTACCGATGGATGGAACTCACAAATTGACCTCCCAGGACCTCAAGTCTTCCCGGGGAGTCATTTTACCATCCTCACAGATGGAGGTCAAGCTGTCTTCCAGGTCCACAGCGGGAGACGGCCGTACTTTCGAGTTGACCTCGCCGAATTGCTGCAGTGCTCCACGGCTGGGCTCACCATCAAGCCCACACGGCCTCGCATTGCCAACCACTTCGTGCAAGGCACCCTTACAACACAGGTTTTAGTTGCTACATCGCAACTCTCGACCGTTCCATACCCACCTGCTCGACAGCCGGAGCTGCGACACATTTTGATCCTCGACTGCCGAAGGATACTTCAGGGATTCAGTTGGAGGGTCCTACCACAAGGCTTTGTCGAAGTCCAGACTCTGTCGAACGAGTTTTACGACATTTGCCCGCAGGATCATTTAGTATCTATCCACGGTGGAGTTGTCGAAAACCGACCAGACGGTCCTGTCCTGCTTTTCCAAACAGGGGACTGCTTCACCATAGAGTTTGTTGCAGACCACCCAGAGGCCGATGATTCCCAGGATCTGCCGCCTGACGATGACAGCCAGACAGGCGGCGGCGCTACTGGGCACAACTCTAGTCACCGTGGCAGCCGTCCGTCCAGAGGCGGCGACAAAGTAGTCCCCAAATCCAAAGGTGGTCGAAATCGCAGCAGATCCCCACGACAAGCTCCGCCAGGAGTCGATCTTGCCTGCTTTCCCGCCGAAACTGTCGACACAGGTGACACCGGCGACGTTACGGCCCATAGCCCAACTTCAATTGCACAGTGTGTCAAGCCTGATCGAGTAGTCATGTGTGGTGTAGCTGACCCACAACCTGCCCTTGATGAGAGCGAGCTACACGACACCCCTGTCCTCTCAGGCCCGATACCGCTGTGCTTCCTCCGCAGTCGTCGGAGATATGACATTTGCCTACCTGTCAACGAATGCAAAATATTGCAAGAGCCTCCGTCCAGGGGACCCGGAGGCAACGAGCACTTAAGGGCCGCGAGGGCCGCAGCCCGTATCCTGGGAGTGCCATGGCCACTCTCTCCAGAGGATCCACCATGGCTTCACGACCCTGAGGTCCATCCGCCTGAGCAGGCCCTGTCCGAGGAGGACACGGATATCATTGACGCAGTGTTCTGCATTCTGATACCCGATTATACCATTGAGGTCCTCGCCCTTAGCATCCAAGTGCCACAAACCGTCCCCACGCTCATTGAAGTCATACACACATGCAGGGATCAGGATAGAGCCTCTCACTTTCCCCGGATAGTTGATGTTTGGCCTCAGCCTGATCCGAGCTGGGGGGCACTGCTTGCTGTTCCGGAATGGCAGGAACATCGCCCCATTGTTTGCATTGACCTTCTGCGCTTTGACGGACGCCTCTTTGCCGTGCCGGCACCCGTGCGAGTCGACCGCTTTTTGCTTCTCCAACTTGCTGGCCTCCATCCTGCTGCTGAGGTCGACATCCAGATGCCAGATCGAGCCGACCCCCTTGACGATGATGTTGAGGTCGATCTGTACTTGGGGTTGTGCATTCGTTTTGTCAATCGAGGGGCTGCCACTGCCCCTGCAATCACACTTGACGAAATGCTGCAGACTCGACACCTGTGGTGCTCCCAGTTGCCGAACGATCTCCTCCTGCCAGACGATTACTACTGTGTCGTTTCGCACGATGGATATTTTCGGTTTAGACTTCTCCCACATCGAGCTGTCTTTTACCGCACTGACCTAGCAACTCAGTTCGGTTTCGACATCACAGACATGCATGTGCAGCCTGCCCAACCTGCCATCAACGATGCAGCTTTGCTAGGCCGTCCGTGTCGGACCTGTGTCGTCCTTTGCGATCGCGATAACTCGCCTTGGCATGCTGAGCCGGTCACGGGCTTTATCGACTGCAGGCCCATGTTGTTAGGATGGTTGCGATTGCTGACCACGGATGGACGCGTTGATCTGGACGTCCTCCGCGATGTCCTGGTTACCAGTGCACCCACTGGTTGGGGGGTGACTTTTCATAGCTATCCCGATCACTGGACCTGGACGTGGATAGATCCCGGTCAAACCATTGTTGCCTCCTTTGCTCGAGAAAATGACGGCGCCCCGGTCCCACCAGAGGACATTGCCGGCACAGGCGCCACTCTCGACAATCATGGTCAGACCGATGCCTCACCTGTCCTCCCCAACTCGCCTAACTTCACACTCGAGCCTAGCAGCAACCCGGGTGCAGTTGGAGCCACATACATCAACCTTCACACCCTAGATGGAGTTGAGGACTGCTTTGTTGCAGATGACGCCGGCGATTGCAAACTGCTGGGTACCCCTCCACATGACTTCAGGGGTCCCTCCGCCAATCATACCGTCCAGCCACCAGTGCAGCGCCACAGTGCTGTGCCTGTACTCAGTTTCGTCACAGGGAGCTCCACCAAGCGCCGGCAATCAAGGCAGCGTGTTCTTGAACGACGACCATTTGCAGCCCCTGTCAGACTTGGCGTCTTTCTCGCTGTCTGTCAGCCAAGTACTGCCATGTTTACGGCGGCACTCCACAATGAGGCACCTACCACGCCCGGCCTTCGTGAGGTTGTCCCCCCTTGCAACGAGGTACAGGCAGGACAAGCACTCCCTTGGTCCACTGCTTGGACCCACATAGATGGTGAATTTGGACATTGCTCCACGGCACGTCCTCCTGTTCTAGTGCTCGGCATGACACAGAGCCGTCCAATTCCGACCCCATGCCGGGCGCTTCCTCCCCCCGTCACAAGTACTGAGCGGTGGCAGCTCGAGGTTCTTGATACCCTCCTCGATGAATCCGCCGCACAGGACGACGAGTGGGCCTTCCTCGCTGCTACACTCTTAGACACTCTATTTGAGTACTACCGCACCACGTCAGAGCCTGCTGATGCAACTGCAGATCTTGAGCACAAGCGTGCCGCTCCTGTTTTCGTATGCCTCGAAGACACAGTGCCGGTCTCTGAACATCAGCAACAGACTCTCGAGCTTCTAGCCGCATTGCCCCATCAGTTACCTACAGAGGAGCACGACTGGCTAGACAATGACTTGGACACAGTTCTGCGCTCCAAGCTTTTGCCACTTGAGGCGCGTACTAACCTTGTCAACGTACAGCTCTGGCACCAGGCCGGACAACCGGCGCCCGACAGCCTTGAAATATACACAGATGGCTCCGCTGCCACACAGACGAATGACCTGGGTCCCTGTGCCTGGGCTTTCTCCGTTTTTGCAATTGTTGGAGGCGACCGGCTGCTGATTGGGCACGCGTCCGCGCCCGCCTTCCCACCCGATAGTGCCTTTTATTTAGGTGAATCCCGGGATGATGCCATGACGGCAGAGTTGCTTGCGCTCTGTTGGGCACTTTGTTGGACCGCACAACATGGTCGTCTTTTTGGTGTTCCTGCCGAATTTCTTTACGACGCCCTTGCTGCTGGTGGCGGTGCCTTTGGTGTCACTGCGCCCGTTGGGTCCGGGGGACAGTCTCCATACATTGCCCTGGCAGGTTTAGCCGTGGCCTTGCGGCAATATGTTGCAGTGCTGCTGCCACTTACGCACCGCCACGTGCGTGGCCACACAGGATGCCTTGGTAATGAGCTTTGTGACGCCCTTGCCAAACTTGCACGGCGACTGCCACAGGAAGACGGATCCTTCTGTTTGCCGGAATGGCCGCGCCATTTCGCGCAGCATTCCCTCCGAGATTGGGCTTGGACTACCCTGCCGGGGCATGGAGACCTCCCACACCTGTACTGTTTTGGCGTTGAGGCTAGCCGTGGACAATGCAGCTCTGATCCCCCCACCCACAGCCCTACTTTCGGCATCCAAGACTGCCAACTGCCGCCATCCCAAGTAGGGTATGTGCTCTCTTGTGTGACCCTCAACGTTCTCACACTGCGGGAGCCCCGACCTCATAAAGCCGGCGGCTCCACTGGCCTCCAGATCACTGGGCGAAGGGACATGCTCAAGACGTCTCTAAAGCCCCTAGAACCGCTTTTTGTCGGTTTACAGGAGACCCGGTTGCCCGAATCTGAGGTGCAGGCAGACTCGGATTACTTTATTTATAGTTCTGGAGCATCCGCTGCCGGTACAGGCGGCTGCGCCCTTTGGATCGCTAAAGACCTTCCTTTGTACACAGACGATTGCCGGGCGGTGAAGGTTAAGCCTAATGACGTTACCGTCGTAGGGGCATCGCCCAGACACCTCGCCGTCAACCTGATCACGCCACGATTGCAATTGCACATCCAGGTCATACATGCGCCCTCCGCAGCTTCGGTACCAGTCACAGAGTGCCAAGCTTTCTGGAATGAAAGAGCGTGCGACCTTTTGCGCCGCCCTGAGGGCGCGGACTTCCTGCTCCTATGCGATGCTAACTCTAGGCTGGGCGATTGCACTTCGGAACTAGTTGGGGATCATGCTGCGGAGCAGGAGGGTCAAGCCGGAGAGGCTTTCCACGCTTTCCTCGTAAAGGTTGGTGCACTGGCACCCTCTACTTGGAGTCAATGGCACCAAGGCAGCTCTCATACCTGGTGTTCTCCCTCCGGCACATGGTCTCGCATTGACTACGTCCTCATACCGGACACCTGGCGCGATGCAGTACTGGTGTCGCGAACACTGCCACAGGCTGAACTGTTACAGATGCGTGAGGACCATCTTCCGGTACACTTGCTCTGTGCCTTCACCAGGCCACTGCCTCCTGCATTTTACCAAGCTAGCCAGAAGCGTGTCCTGCGTCCTGACAAGACTGACCTTTCAGCAATTGATCTGGCATTCTTCTCCTGTTCCACTTCGATGCAGTCTTGGACCCGTCCAGTTGACGAGCACTACTCCAAGTTAGTGCAAGACTGGCATGCATTTGGGGTTGCCGTTGCTCGTGCTGACCCCCCTTTGCCTCGCCAGCCATACCTCACAGCCAGCACACTTGATTTGATACAAGAAAGAAAAGCTCTGCGACCAGCCTTGAAAGCGGAAGCACAAGAGCGCCGGCTCCGTTGGCTAATCCTTGGTTTCGGGGCCTTCCTCGTGCACAGCCGGGGTGCAGCCTTCAACAGCAGCCAACTCGAGCTCGCCGACTACTGGTTACGGGCAGTCGATCGCAACGAGGCTATCGTTGTCGCCAACTATCGCCGCACCGCTCTTGCCTTACGACGGTCTGTTGCCGCAGACAAGGCTGCACACATACAAACCCTCGCTGACGACCTTGCCGCTCGCAACATACAGGACTCGAAGTCCCTGTATAGGGCCCTCCGAAAGGTCTTCCCCTCTGCGCGAGCTTCTAGGCGTGCCTCCACCAGGGCTTTACCTATGCTCCAGCTTGAGGACGGCACCTTTACCACCACCACCAATGCCCGAGCCGAAGCCTGGCGTCGACATTTCGCCTCTCAGGAAGCTGGAGTGCTAGTCACACCGGATGAGTATGTTGAGGATTTGCAGGCCTCTAAGGTCCTTCCCTGGACGCTTGACATGCGCATCCCGCCTACGCTTGCAAGGGTAGAGCAGCTCATTATTGCGGCCAAAAGAGGGAAGGCTGCCGGGCCGGACGGCATCACCTCCGAGCTGCTGCAGCTCCATGCGCCGGCCGCTGCCAGACAACTACTTCCAGTTTTCTTGAAAGCCACACTCCGGGCTTATGAGCCAGTCGCTTTCAGAGGCGGTGATTTGTGTTGCCTGGCGAAACGCGCCACCGGCGCATTGACGTGCGAAGCGTTCCGATCTATACTCATTTCTTCCGTGCCAGGTAAACTACTTCACCGCAATCTTAGAGAAGTCCTCAAACCTTTGCTTGTCGACTCACAGCCTGCCTTTCAATCTGGCGTTGCCCCTGGTCAGGGCATTGAGGGCGTAGCGTTAGCGGCCCGGACCTTCTACGCCATGTCCTCTGGTCGCGGCTCTTATGCCGCGCTGGCTTTCTTTGATCTTCAGGCAGCTTTCTACGGCATTTTGCGTCAGACGATCGTGCCGCCCACCACCGATGACTCCAAGTTGTTGCGACTCTTCCATGGCCTACGATTGCCCCCTGATGCCATTCGCGAGCTCAAAACACACCTCGAGTCCATGGCTCAGCTACCAATGCTTGGAGCTTCATCACATGCCATTGCCCTCGTGCAAGACCTCTTCCGAGGTACTTGGTTCAGACTTTCGGGCTTTCCAGCCCTCACGTCTACCAAGAAAGGATCGCGCCCAGGGGACCCGACAGCAGATCTTCTCTTTGGTTTCAGCCTTGCTGCTGCCCTCAAAGCTGTGCAGCAGCGTCTGAGCGAGGCAGGTTTGGTCCCACACCTTCCGTGCGCACAGCGTCCTAATTGCATCGCCCTCGATGGACCAGTCCCCCTGGGACAACCTGCGTGGGCAGACGACTTCGTCGCTCCGCAGACCGGCACCTCTCCGGCGGATCTTGTACAGCGCACTGGCGACACCATCCGTACCATCGTTGACTACACTTCGTCCGTTGGGATGCAAGTCAAGTGCGGACGTGAAAAAACCGCAGCCCTGTTTCCGCCAGTCGTGCTGCGAGAAGCTGCCCAGCAGTTCCAACATGACGATCAAGGCCAGCTCTGCCTATCGCTTGATAATAGTGTCATGCATACCACTTACCTTGTGCCGGTTGTCGAGTCTTATCGCCATCTCGGTGGCATTGTCACCTCCACCAGCACACCAGTGCCCGACTTGCACTTCCGACACGCCCAGGCCTCTGGCACTGTTAAGCCTTTGCGTAAGAAGTTCTTCAGTGCTTGTGAGTATCCACTCACAACCCGAGCGTACATTCTTCGCTCACTGGTAATCTCGAAGTTCGCTCACTCTGCTGCAGCACTGATGCTAGGTGTTGCTTGTCACGCACGAGTTTGGGAGCAGCACTATATGTCACTTTGGCGAGCTTTGTTTCGTCGTAAATCTGCGTCAGGGCAAAAACATTGTTATCGCGTGCTGCACGAAGCCCAAGCAGCCTCGCCCACGCTAGCGCTGGCCGGAGCGCGTGCTGGATTTGTTGCTAGGCTTTTCAGGCATGGCCCTCGCGAGCTTGTCGCCCTTCTTTGGGATCACTGGCATGCGCAACCGCGAACCGCATGGTTGGCCCAGTTACAGACAGACATCACCCTTGTTGCGTCTTACCTTCCCAGTGTTGTCAATGTCTTGGGTACCGACCGCGTGCTAGGGTTACTTGAGACCTATAGCCAAGACCACACCTGGTGGCCCCGCCAAGTCAAGCTTGCCACCAAAACCTTTCTTGAAGATCTGGAGCACTGGGTCACAGTAGACACTGGGACTGCAGGCCGCCACGATCCTCGCTCCATTGCTAGTGGAGAGCATGCCTGCTACCTGTGTCAGGCTTCATTCCCACTACGCAAACATCTTCATGCTCACCTTGCCAGAGCTCATCAGGTCTTCTCCCCTGCACGGCATTATGCTACTAGCGAGACCTGCATCGCTTGCCATAAGGTATTCCCGAACATCCTCTTGGCACAGCAACACCTCAAAAGATCGGATACCTGCCTCATACGCTGTTTGCATCTGCACAAGCCTCTGACCTGCGACCAGTTCCGTCAGCTCGAGGCAGCTGCGACCACAATACAGCGTAAGGTTCGGAAAGGTGGTTGGCGCCATTTCAGTGGGATTGCACCCTCCGCCAGGGCCCCCATTGCCTTCGGACCGAAGCTTCCCACCACAGCCGAGAAGATAGAGGGGGGTCTCAGCACTGATGAGGATGAATCCGATCTTCTGTCCTCCCTATCGCGTGGATTTCACCCAGAACCTGCCCACGTTGTGTGGGTTATGGACTTCGTGCAGGGTCGCAGTCGGGAACCGGCACGCACCACTGCACATCGTTTCTGGATGCAACGTCCACGGACTCAGCAGGTCTCCGCTATCCCTGATGTTTCACCGTGTCAGAATTCGTAGCAAGAGTTTTGGGACGCACCACGTAGTGTCACAACACGTGACCTGTGGATCGAGAGTCCGCACAGAACAGAACAGAACACATATACATATATACATGTACACATATACATATATATATATATATGTATATATATGTATGTATACACACATCAAATCCATGTTGTGGCAAGCGGCAAGGTGTGGTGCAGCCCCTAAGCCCTGAACCCTAAGCCCCCAACAAATTAAGCCATTAAGACCCTAACAACCCTGAACCACGAAAACCCAAACATTGATCGAATCCTCAAACGAATCCTTCCAGAAAATCTTACAGGTCCCTGAAGACCCAACCTGAGTACTGCATGCAAGACAAGAAGCATAATCCCCAGCATACCCGAGCTGGTCACGAACAAGGCCCCACCTGAGGTCTTATGTGAGGGTTTAGGGTTTAGGGTGGCTTCTGTAGACCATGGTGATACGGGCTTTGTAGGATTAATACCGGCTTTCAACTACTATCCCTCTTTGTGAAACTTCCCTTTCGTGCAGCGGAGGATGTATACCCAGGCTGTAGTTGAATCTGCATGACCTGTGACCTTGCTACGTGGAGGACCGCTGTCATCAAAAAATGCCCCTAAATGCATTGACAAGCTTTTGCGACTCAGCTCATACGAGTGTGAGTATTGGCCGAGTGTCTTTGGTAGTTACAGTGGTAGTGGTAGTGGTAGTGGCGGTAGTGGTAGTAGTAGTAGTAGTAGTAGTAGTAGTAGTAGTAGTAGTAGTAGTAGTAGTAAGTAGTCGTCGTCGTCGTAGTAGTAGTAGTAGTAGTAGCGGTAGCAAGTAGCAGGAGAAGTAGTAGCCGGCAGCAGCAGCAGCAGCAGCAGCGGTGGCGTGAGCAATGCGAGTAATGAGCTCCTGCAACAGCAGCAGCTGCAGTGGTAGAAAGCTACTTTGGACTCTTCGGCAGCCCCTGACGTTTCAAAGTGTACCCTACACCCTGAGCCGATTCAGAGTGTAGGGGCAAGGGTGAGTGTGCCTTCGTTGCTTCGAGGTTCCAAGGCTTTCTACAGGAGCCGGCCGGGCGCAAAACTCGAAACCTTAAACCTACAGTCCTAAACCTAATTACACGTAAAACTAAAAGCCCAGAGCTGACAACTCCAAGAAGCTAAAGTTTAGGGTTTGGGGTTTAGGATCCTAAGCACACCCGGAAAAGCTCTCAAACTTTCCACCGAGTTGCGGCGCCGGATGCAGCTTACATGCTGCACCTCGGCGGCTCGCGGGCAGGATTGGCTTGGGGTGACAACAGATTTGCGTATGCGATCAACCACTTCTCACTATACTTGCGATCGACTACATACATGCATGCATGTGTACGAACGAACGTATGGGTATGACAAACCAAAAAGGAGCTGTGAGAGAGACAAACCAAAACAGAAAGAGAGAGAGAGAGAGAGAGAGAGAGCGCCAGCGAGACGGATGCTGATTTCTCCATTCAAGCACATGCAAAATCCACTGCTTCTGTGCGTCGTTGTCTGCATTTGAAGGAAAAGCTCAGGGATTGCTCTGTGTTATGCTAAAACGCCGGCTTGCCAATGTGTCCGTGCATCTATTCGCTTGTTGCTCGCTTGGTGTGCCTCCACGTCTGCGTTCGCACCGGCATTTGTGTCTGTCTAGCTTTGCAGAGTAGAGCTGATCCGCGATCTGCGTGTGCTGTAATCAAGAGTGCCACTCAAAAAGTACCTATAGTCTCAGTTGAGTCTCAATTGTAGTACCCTTTCCGGTTATTAGGATCCTGTGAAATAAGATTGGTTAACCACAAAGCGAACTACAGTGGAGACTAGAGGTATGTTCCTACTTGGAGGTTCATGGGTAGTTAGAAGTAGGGTTATAAGTAGGGTAACTATGCTTATATCCCATATCAGGGACCTTAAAACCCGACTTATAACTACCCATGAACCAAGTAGAGCCTGAAACCCTATACCCTTATAGACTCCCCAGAGATCCCTTTAAAGGGACCCTTAAGGGACCCTATAGACCCCCTTAAAGGGACCCTTAAAGGCACCGAGTCACGATCGCCATCGGCGCCTCGAAGACTAGTGTCGTATACGCATTGGTGCCTCGGCTGCTTCGCAGGGGTTTAGGGTTTAGGGTTTAGGGGTTAGGGTTTAAGGTTCAGGGTTTAGGGTTTAGGGGTTAGGGTTTAAGGTTTAGGGGTTAGGGGTTAGGGTTTAAGGTTCAGGGTTTAGGGTTTAGGGTTTAGGGGTTAGGGTTTAAGGTTTAGGGTTTAGGGGTTAGGGTTTAAGGTTCAGGGTTTAGGGTTAAAGGTTTAGGGTTTAGGGTTTAGGGGTTAGGGTTTAGGGTTTAGGGCTACTGTAAAAAACTCTATGAAAACAAGGCTCCAGAGGTTTTTGGGGTTTTGGGCTTTGGGGTTGTAATTCTGTTCGGGTGAAATCCCTACCAACGCTTAATTCAAGGCGAACCAGCTTGCACTGCACTGAAGATGAGGCTCGGTTCGGGTATAGCCACACTTCAAAGTGGGTTCCCGAACGCTCCCCAGATCACAACCTCAAGCCTTCAGCTCCTCAACCTCGCTGAAGCTTACCTTTGGTTAGTAGGGAATGGAGGAATGGGATACAATTGTAACTACTATTACTACCATTCTTCCATTCCCTACTAGCCAACGTAAGCTTAACCTCGCTGAAGGGTGGTTGGTGTCATCAGAAGCTCTTGATGCACAGTCTTCAACATGGAAGCGACGGTGATGTGCTGCTTTCGATATGGAAACACTCTTCGATGTGCTGGTCTCGGAAAACTCAAGATGCCTTCGTTCACGTGTTCAGGGAACCGCAGGATACAAAGCGTGACAGTTGCCATACTGTTGGCCCTCAGTTGATACACTTCACTGCAGCGAAGCGAAAATGGAGGGGCAGAGAAACGATCTACATTTCGGAGTGTTCAAAAAATTCGGGGTACCTTATTTTGGGGTCCCTATTCTCGGAAACTCCCATTTTAAAGAGAGTAGAGTGCGAAGGCTTCCAGGCCCCGACATCCCCGTCAAAATCCGAAACGTGAACGGCCAAGTAGCCAATGACGCTTAAGAGCAAGCTTTCGTCGCCTCAGAAGGGATGCCGTAGGTTATACATACGCGTCGTATTTCTTAGAGGTTTTGAGAATAAATTTTTACGTGTGATTTTGAAGTTTCCGATTCAGAAGCCCGGAAAGAAAAGGATCAAGCAGCCCGGATCTACAGCTGAGTCAGAACTCCCCAAACACCCTGGGACTAAAACCCTAAAGCCCTACTGCACCTACACCCTAAGCCACTAAACCTACACAGGCGGGCAACGCCAACTCGTCAACGGAGAGGAAAGAAATCTTTGAACGAGGATTCGGTCTAATGTAGCACCTTAGAAAACCAGAATAGCTACAAACAGTATTCCTGAGGCCTTAGGGTTCCTTATTGCACTTTAATTGTCATAGTGTAGTATACCCCCCAAACAAGTATTAGGGCAACCATACTATGAGAACTACAACGTTCCAGAAAAATCATGTTGCATGCCGCTCAGGTTTAAGCCCCACTTACTTGCGAACGCCTGGTCTCTAGGCGTAGGCCTTGGCTACAACCTGAAACCTGGCTTTTGGTTACATTGCAGTTCAGGGGGTTCGGGGTTGAGGTGGCCACTGCTTGTGTTTCTTCGCCATGATCACCGCACATCTAGACGCCAAGTCATCCGTCTCTCTCTATCTGTTGAGGAAGTCCGAACCAGGTCTCAGTTCACCAACTTATGTACCTAGCAGCCGCCCCATCAGGTTCTTGAAAACAGTGTGTATGTGTGTAGCCTTCGCGACGCGTGATATACACTAGAACTTCTGGTAGCCTCGGATGGATCGGAGGAAGATGGAACTCAAGATCCTGGTGATGATGGCGGTGATGACTTGCGTTGATTGTGCTTTCATCCTGAATCTGTGGCTCTGACATACACAAATGCGCTCACGACGTTGCAAGACGAACCCACACGACCACCTACACGATCACTCACATATCCGCGTAGTTCTCTGAATTAGCGTCCCTTTTGGTTCCCAAAGGGACCCGAATTTTGACAATTCCTCACACTCCGGGCCTTCGCCTATGTGGAAGTGGAGGGTCTGCACCACAAAGGCCGCAAAGATGGAAGCTCCCAGATTCGAAAACCAGTAACCCGCCAGCGCAGCGCGGAAGACGCAGCTACCTCGGATCCGAGGCAGCTCCCATAAAAAGATTAGGGGTTTAGGGGTTTAGGAGTTAGGGTTTAGGAGTTAGGGTTTAGGGGCCTAGGGTTTAGGGAGAGGACTTAAAAAGGCTCTCTGAAGGTGTCGCTGGGGGTTTTATATGGTATGAAGGCTGCAGCTTCATAGGAGTTCTGTCAGGGTCCTTTGAAGGGGGGGCGTAGTGCTTAGAGAGACCTTATGTTTCCTTACGTTAAGTATGCTTGTTTATTTTATACTTTACATGTGGATGAAGCTGCTTATGACTCAAAACCCTAAACCCTTAAACCCTTAAACCCTAACTCAAACTACATCCCCTAATCCTTTCAGCAACCTGCGCTTGAAAATGCGGTCTACCGTCCTGAAGGGAACAAGAGACGGATTCTTGCAGCCGGCTTGCTATCGTCTGTGCAAACTGTGGCCATCCAGCCCACAATCATGAGAACAGCCGAGGCTATCATGACGGCGTAGGCGAACCTGGGAGGAAAATAATTGAATATTGTCTCAGTCCTAAGCCCCCAAAACCCTAAAGCCTCAAACCCTAAATCCTAAACCCTTACACCCCAAACCTCGCAGGTATAGAGTAACACTCGGATTCTCATACAGGGCCTTTCAGATCCCATCCGGGAAACATTTTTTCCTTCGACCGTGAGGGGCATAAGAGTAGGGGCCCTACAAATCCGAGTTAGAGTTTTGGGGTCCATAAGGGTTTATGGTTTTCGGTTCCATTAGGGTTTAGGGCTTTGGGGTCCGTTAGGGTTTAGGGTCTTGGGGTTGGGGGCCGATAATAGTGATGGAAAAAATCCTGCATTACCCGTTATAAGGAATATACCATAGTTCCCATAGTTTAGAGTCCTTAGGGTCATGCAGCTACTTTAAGGATTCCTCCAATCGTTCTATGAGGGCTTGGTGCTGAGGGCTTGGGGCTAACACCTGAAATGAAACCATGTTAACATAAGACTGGCTAAAGACCCAAGTGGTCCTAAAGAAGCTCGGTTGAAAGTGTGTGAACACGCACTCTGGGGCTCCTCAACCACCGGTTTGCTCCATTCATCCATGCTGTCCCAGGAGCAGACTCACGAGGTAAGGGTAGGCAATCAGCGGACACATGTCCTGTGGACTAGCGGTGACTAGCGCAAATGCACTTTCACTTTCCAGCAGGTTTGTAGGGTTTAGGACTTGGGGAGTTAGGGCTTGGGAAGTTCAGGATTCAGGGAGACACACCAAGAAGGGTGGTGATCTTCACGTGCGCCAGACAATTTTGATTCTCACTATCGCAGCAGCACTTGGTAGTTTCCGAAAATAGGGGGTCCTTATAATAGGGATCCTACTATTTAGGGTACTACATTAGGGTCCCCTATATTCGGAAGCCCCCAATTCTAAGTATCAGGTCATCTCCAGAATCGACATGGCATGGCACGCACCGCGCATGAGATGTCATGCAAGTTGTGCTCCACCCTAGCCACAAACCTCAGGTACCTGAGCCGCACAGATGAGGCTACACAGCACCTAAACCATGAGCCCTTACACCAGAATCTCTCTCCAGCCTAGACTTGAAAGAACTTTTGTACGGCCTGCATCAATAATCTCGATATCAATTTATGGTCACCCCCTTGTTCACGCTCACCGCCATGTCATAGCCCTACCCCAAGGCCCTAAAGTAGTTCCTTCGTGGGGTTCATATATAGAATCCTATAAGGTAATCCCAAAAAGGAACTACTTTGGGGCCTATGGGTAAACCCTGAACCCTAAATCTCAAACCTTTAAAGGAACCCTAAACCCTAAATTCCAAACCCTATAAACCCTAAACCCTTTAAAGGAACCCCTAAGCCAACTTCCCCCTGGACCCCTTGGACCTGCGGCACGCTCTCGAAGATCCAGCCGGGGCACTCAACGACCCCATCGACGTTGACGGCAATCACCTGTGGCTTCGGACAGAGAGGTTTTATTGGTGTAGGGGAGTTTGTCGGGTTGTCTTAGGTTTTCGAGAAGGTGTCAGACAAGTTTGAACAGCTTATGGGATCCCATAAAGAAGGCACTTGTCATCGACAAAAGCCTGAAAGGCTGTACATAGAACTCAATCGAACGCCAAGCTCGGCCACTGTCGGGATGCCAATTCCTGTAGCTACCTGGTACTATATCGAGCAAGCGGAGTTCGCGACTTGTCCAAACTGGTATCCCCGATGTGCAAGGCATCCAGGAGCGTGTGACAATGATGGGCACAACATGATGGTAAAACTTGGAACGCCGGTGATATGATACTGGCGTGTCCCAGACTGAGGAATAGAACGGAAACAGGATGCAGGAGTTATGCAGGAAGACTCAACCCTAAACCCGAAACCCCTAGAAGGATTGAAGAGGATCTCATATCATGTCGGGTCTATGTTACCGTCCTTCATGCTTCTTTCCGACACTGCCTGTGAATCGAAACAGTGGGCCTTCACAACTAGAATGGGATTTGGGACAGAAATACGGAGCCCGAAGGAACAATATTGACACGTGTTCTGCCTTTGCATTGCCCAGAAACAGCTCACTCGGAACAGAAAACCTTGGCAGGCAGAAGCTGCTCCAAGGCACAGTCAGCGTCTGTGGATTCCTGGGTGTTCTTCTTAAGAGCCCGGGACAAGACGTACGAACAAGACACTGTGCAGGCAAAACTTAAAATCAAAAAAACATACCAAAGTGCCGCCTGGGTTCGTGACCTCGTAATAAACAACATCTCCTGACACAGAACAGCTTCGCTCAAAACCTTGGGTACTTGGCTGTGGCAAAACCCACGCCGATTGAAATCAGTCTATAGTTTAGAGCTTCAACTGGGGTCCACGATTCAGCTCGAATGCAACATGCGAAAGAAGGATCAAGCGAAGGTCGTAACGCCAATGTTCCTCGAGTCGTCGAGGCTACTTGCATGCTGCACCCACGCTTCCAAAGCCAGGTATATCTACGAGCGCCCAAACTCCCCCAAGGGCGTTGCACTAACTACGGCGCGCCCTAAAAGGGAAGGAGCCTGAACGCGTGGGGTTCTCCAAATGCGGCACCCTTTTGGAGTCCTGTTCATACGGGTGCCCTAGTATTTTGGGCCACATGGAAGTGCAGGCATCGGAACGGTGCAGAAGTCCCCTAGTCAGCCAATGCTACGTCATGCGAAGAGCTAAGCCCTTAAGCCCAAAACCAGTCTCAGGACCCCCACAACTTCAACCCAAATTCTACCCAAATTCTAGATCCCCAAACCCCTCAACCCGAAAGCCCTGAACCCCAAAGACCTACTTGAAACCCGGGCCGACTCCTCTGTGAATCTTGCCGCAGTGGGCGAGAGCCCTTGCGCAGCCACCTGAACTCTTAGAAAAGGCTTCAAAGCGGCCCCCATAGCCCTTCACTTAAGAAGGGCGTAGGGTTTAGGTTTAAGAAAGCCCTTGGTTTTGGGTTTCGGGTAGCCAATAAAGCCATAAGGCTTAACAGCATGACAAGTCAGCCTAAGAGGTCTTGAGTTTGGGATGTAAGGTTTAGGGGTTTAGGGCTTGGGTTTACGGCTTGAGCATTCGGGATCTTCGGCAGGACCCCTTGAAGAATTCAGAATGAAGGATAGTGCGATGTTAGCACAACCTCTCATTATATCAAGGATTCTCATCGGTATCCTAGTGCTGGTGCCTCTGAAGATAGGATTGATAAGGGTCTACACTGTTTATACGGTAAGAAGTATTTCCAAGGGTTCGAGAAGTTTAGGGTACTTGAACGGGTTCTTTATGCCTTGGTTCCTCAATCCAGAGACTCCAATATCCCTCAATTAAGGAATATACCTTAAATCATATAAGGGATCCTACCATAATTTGAGGAATATTCCTTAATTAAGGGATATTGGAGTCTCTAGGAACATCCCACACTCCTCTGGGACCAAGCCGTAGAGCAAGACTCTCCGACACCTAAATCATAAGCCCCTGATCCCTACCTCGAACTAAAAAGACTACGTTTTTGTAGAAAACCTACTTCATTTGTAGGGTCTCTATGCAGTCTATGCATTGATGCAATGAACAACTTAGAACTTACAGAAAACCAGGTTAAGGCACTTGACCCACAGACACTTCACCGTGCCCCTTGAGCCCTCAGTGCGGCTTACTGAAACTGCTGATCGGGACAGAGAAGCTGTGGCACAGTGTTTTTGGAGTACCTCAACCCTAAACCCTAAACCCCTAACCCCTAAACCCTAACCCCTAAACCGTAAACCCCTAAGTCCCCAAACCCCCTAACCCTTGAACCCCCTAAATCCCTAAGTCCTTAAGTACCCTCACTAAGGTCGGGTAGAGGTTCTATTAGGGCCCTATTATGTTCCTATTATACCACTATTACAAGGTGGGGGCCCCTTCTGAAGTATACCATACTTTTCATGGGGAGTTAGCTACTTAAAGGTTCATGGGACTTAGTAACTAGGGGTATAATTGTACTTAGAATGGTTACTTACCAAGTCCCATGAACCTCCAAGCACTCCTTTAACCAGCTACTCGGGCCAGAGACCTGTAAGTGAAGGGGGCCAGCGCATCTACGACGAACAACAAACCCGTAAGAGTCTATACTATACAGTCTAAAGTCTACCCTAAGCCCCCAAATTAGTTCCTTTTTGGGGGCTCATATGTAGAATCCCATAAGGTAATCCCCAAAAAGGAACTACTTTGGGGCCTACGGGTAAAGTCGAGGGTCTACCAGCTTCAGCCTTGAAGGAACCATATACATATGGATAGCTCGGTACAGCAGGGTCCCTTTTTTGGGTCACAAAAGTAGCAGATACGGCACCCTTATAAAAAGGACCCTAATTTAGAGAACTATCCATATACCAGCTCTATTACTCCCTGAGGATTCAACCGAAACACCGAGGTCGCCAAAAACCCCGCTTTGTTGAGCCGTGCCTGTGCTGAGCGAAGACACTGCGCCAAACAGCGACGCGAGGCCGATCAAGCGGAATACCATCGCTTTGGTAGGCGGCTCTACAATTTGGGATTCTTCGGTGGTCTCTTCACCTTGGGTGAGTGCCTCACTTTAGACTCCTCACCTGATACTCGGGATCCTACCACTACAGGCTTGCATTTCTTGGAAACCCCTAGTTAGACTTATAAGGGAAGGCTTCGAAGAGTGCCTCGCAAAAAAACTGGCTTTGGGATCTAGCTTGTTTCGCGTCGTCTGGTCTTGAGTCTTGAAAACGTAATCTATCAGTGGGTTGTGACTTTAGGGTAGTCCTGGGGCTATCAAACATTGCTTGCTCCATGTTTTTATTTGGATTCTTGGATCTTTTCGAGCAGCTTGATGTTGCGTAGATGAGTTGACAAGAACTTGAAATCATCTGGTTGCATGTATCTGTACAGCGGATCACATCCCAGGTGTATCCTAAAACCCTAAATCTTAACTCTAATTCCTAAAAATCCTCAACCCTCAACCCCTAAACCCTAAACCCTTAAACCCTAAATCCTAAACTCTAAACCCCTAAACCCTAAATCCCAAACCATAACTCCCAAAACCCCTGTATAGATCCCTTGTAGAACCCTTCTAGATCCCTTTAAACGAACCCCATAAACCCCCAAGTACCCTAAATCCTAAACCCCGCGACAGGTACTACGAAGAACTTGCGGCTCGCAGCCTCGGGGTGTCGCTCGCGCGCGCAGCGTTGCAACTGCAGGCGGCTCGGGTTCTTTGAGCTTTGAGGTTTAGGGTGTAGGGTTTAGGGTTTAGGGTTTAAGGTTCTTTTTTGGAATTTTGAGGGTTTGGGGCTCTTTGAGCTCTTGGCTTTGGGGCCTTGGGGTTCGGGCTTTGGGGCTTTGGGGCTTTGGCTTTGGGCTATTTGGGATTGCAGGGAGCTTTGGCTTTGGTGTTTTGGGCTCAGGGGCTCCGGGAGGGTTGTGGGTTTTTGGGGTTTAATTAGGGTTTGGGGGTCTTCGGGGCTGAGTAAAGGCTTAGCGCAAAGTGTGCCCCAGTCGCGACTAAACTAGACTGGAACCGATTGGACTGGACTAGACTAGACTAGACTGAGCTAGACTATACGAATCCACACTAGACAAGACTAGGCTAGACGATGCCAGACTACACGATACCCCCCCCGTAAACCCTAAACTCTAAACCCCGAAACCATATACCCTAAGCCCCGACCTGGTCGGCCGGGTTCCAGCGCGCCCCGTCGCGGCGGCACCAGCAACAAGCGCCTTGCGATCTCTAGGTACCGTTATGGGCTCCTTTAGAGGTTTGGGGTTCCTTTTAGAAGGTCTCCTTCAGGGGTGTAGGGTAACTTTGAGCGTAGCGGTATGGGGATATTTGCCAAACCTAATGACATGCACAATCTCGCATGCAGGAGGCCCTTGCGCCTGATCCGAAAGCATGTGATTTAGGGGTCCTATAATCAGAGGATTCTCGGGGCGACTCTTCATGCCGGGTATATATATATATATATATATGTATATATATATGTACATACACACATACAAAATACACAGACATTTACATATACATATACATATCATATACACATACATGGTGCCGTGTAACGTCTTAGTAGACCCCCCCACCCCACCCCTCATAGTATGGTCCCCCCATGGTATACGCTCGAAAAAACATACATATATATATATATATATATATATTTGTATATATAGCTATGTATATATATATATTTATATTTATATTTATATATTTATTTAGATATACCGACTAGAAGGGCGAGATCAGGATCCCTCCGTGACTGTCGAGAGGCTGTCGCTGCAGCAGTCGCGGTAGCTGCGGTGGCGGTGGCGGAGACTGGAGGAAGCGGCTGGGCACCTGAGAAGGATGGGGTTTAGGGGTTTAGGGCTTTAGGGTACTAAGGTTTTAGGACTTAGGTTTTAGGGTTTAGGGGTTTAGGGGTTTAGGGGTTTAGGGTTTAGGGTTTAAGATCTAGGGTTTAGGGTTTAGGGTTCTCGACACCCTTAACCCTACAAACCGTTAAACCCTACACCCCAAACCCTAAACCCCACCCGGTAGAGTGTGAAGTGGCTCCAACGTGGGGTCGATCTTCAAAGGACGGGGCTTCCGGTTTAGCGCTTCGTGCAAGGTCTGAGTTTCTCGGCTGGCCTGTTGAAGTCATTGAATTGAACATTTGGGTAATTGTCAAACTTAGGGTCCCTTTTTGGGTATCCTAAATATTAGGTGCCATATTATAATAAGGACCCAAAAAGGGACCCTAATTTTGACAACCATCCATTTGTAAATAGGATCCTCTTAGGCCCCTTAGGGAAAAATGCAAACTGTCGCAATTGCCTACCTACGTTTTCATTTGATGGGAAGCTAGGATGCCCAGTAACCTAGGCATAAGAAGGGCTCCCTTTTTTGGCACTATAATTTAACGTACATTCCTTAATCAAGGGATATTGGAGTCTCTGGGTGGGAAGAGGGTGCAACTGCAACTTGGAGATGGGTCGTCTGGTCCACACGGCAGGTTTGAAACCAGTGCAATCGATCGGGGGCAGATCGCTAAACTAGGCGCGCGCGCGCGCGCGCGCGCGCGTTTAGGGGCCTTGTTAAATAGGGGTATCGCACTACTTCGGGGACCTAAAGAGGGACCCTACTTCAGAGAACAACCCATCTACCAAGTTCTAAACGCAAACCAAGACCTGAAGCGACGAAAGCCTGAATGGCGCCAATGGGTGAAGCAAGCCCGCCCTGCAAAACTCCCTAAACCCAGAACCCTAAACTCAAAAATCTTGAACCGAAAACAGACTAAAAACTCTGAAAGCCCCACCCCTAAACCCGAATTCTCTGAACCCCAAAGCCCCATGACTCCCCAACCCGTCTCCAGAAGTGATCTCTCCGAGGCCTTGGGCAGTGCTGCGCGGCGCGCTGCCGCGCTGCCGCAAGGCCGCGGGTGGGGCCGCCGGGAGCATCGTGGCAAAGGGCTAAGGGCTCGGACCCAGGAACCTCAATACTGTTTTACGTACCATGGAGGCTAGAGGAGTTGTGATGGGCGAGATGTTGCAGAGCAGGAATGCTCGAAGATGATATAAGCATTTCCGGCATGCATTTCCGCCCTGAGCGGACGACTTCTGAGCCATCCTTGGAAAGTGCCATGACAACGGACGGGAAAGACGCAATATACGGGCTTAAATAATCAGGAGAGAATTTTGCGCTGTAGCACACGAACATCTGGAATTTAGGGGACAGCACTCATTCCGTATAGTCCTACATGCAGTTATGTAGTAGCCAGGGACCCCTCTAAACCCTGAACCTTGAACCCTATAGACCCTAAACCCAAACCCTCAACTACTAAACCCTCAGACCCTAAAACCCCAAATCCCTGAGCCCGGAAGGGCTCAGGTTCCTTCCAGGAGCTTTGGAAGGTTTAAGAAGGTGCGATGAAAGTGGGAAGGTAGGTAGGGGTAGGGATCGCTTATGCCCCCCACTCGCCTTCATCCTATACCGTAAACCCTATACCCTAAACCCCAAACTCCTGATCAAACTGTAACCCCAAAAACCTAAACCTTAACCCCACGGGAAGGTACGTAGGGTATACCCTATACCCTAAACCCCGAAACCCTAGACTCCTGAGCCCTAAAGAGTCGGGTTTCGGGGCCCATAATAAAGAACCCCACCAAATAGTATAGGTTTTGATTAAGGCCCCTAAATTATAGACCCCTATTATAGATTCCTTATAGAACCCTTTGAAGAACCCTTTTAAACGAGCCACATTCTACTAGTAAAGGCCCCTTTAAACTACCCTTGGAGCCCTTGAGAACCCTCTAAAGCACGCATTTAAAGGGAGCCCTTTGTTCTCCCTATGAAGGCTCCTACAAACTGCCCTTGGAGCCCCTAGAACCGGGCCGGACCACCGTAGCTTGCAGTGCTTACCTTTGGTTAGTAGGGAATTGTAGGGTTCCCTTTAAGGGGGTCTATAAGGGTTACTATAAGGGATCTATACTTACCTTTGGTTAGTAGGGAATGGAGGAATGGTGTACAATTATTCTTATTATTATTACTACTACTACTACTACTACCATGCTTCCATTCCCTACCAACCAAAGGTAAGAGTGTGCCTCGGCTGGCCCACCGCCTGCTCCGAGGCTCCTTCTGAAATGGCGCTGAAAAAGGGTCTTCAGGGGGGTTTAGGGTTTTGGGGTTTCAGGGGGTTTACGGCTTTCGTGCTTGGGGTTTAGGGCTTTAGGGCTTTAGGGCTGTAGGGCTTTAGGGCTGTAGGGTTTTAGGGCTTTTGGATTTGGGGTTTAGGGTCTTAGGGGTTTGGTTCCTTTAAAGGGATCCATGCAAGGGCTCCTTAAGGGGATCTACAAGGGTTCTATAAGCTGAAAACGGTCTCAGGGGTTTGAGGCTTAGGGCTTTGGGGTTTAGGGGTTGAGGGTTTGGGGTTTTAGCAATTTGGGGTTTAAGGTCTGAGGTTCATCTTTTAGGAGTTTCGGGCTTTAGGGTTGAGGATGTGAACGCCTTTCAGGTCTAGGGATTTAAGGGTTTGGGGTTTAGGGTTTTAGGGTTTCATGTTTACCAGGACCCCCGCAAGGGCCCTTTAAGAGAGCCTTCTAATCTTTCATCCTGGGTATTTGGGGTATATTAGAAGGTAGCTGGGGGTCGAGGATTGCATTGGGCTTGGGAGTTTCGGGGCCACCGTTCGGGTTTAGGGTTCCTTTAAAGGGATCCATAAGGGTTCCTCAGCGGGATCCATAAGAGTTCTATTCAGAGGTTTGGAGTTCAATGGTTGAGGGTTGGGGATTTAGGATTGGGCTGTAGTGGTTTGGGTTTCAAGGGTTCGGGCCTCGTGGTTGGGGTTTCGGAGTTCAAGGTTTTGCTGGGGGCTTCGGTGGTAGAGCTGAGGGTTGTTTAGGGTTTCGTGTACGAAACTGGTCTCGCTGGAGTGTTCTTGAGAATGGAGTTTGAAAGCCAGTGTTTTATCGCGAGTAGTCCGACTTGATTTCGTTGTCAAGCGTCTTCGAGCGATGAATAGCTACTAGTCGGCTACATTGATTTCGAATGGGCCTGTCAGAAGGATCAGTAGCAACCCGCATACAAGTACCTGCACCAGGTAAACGCAGAGAGCCCCATGAAGGGCAGACCTATACTATTTGGGGGTTCCTTATTACATTTATAGTATAAGACACCCCAAAACCCTATTCAAATTGCGAAGGCCTCTATATTACATGCAAGCTGAGGCGTCGAACCTTGCAATGCCAGTTCGATGGGGAAAAAGCTTCTCGTAGAGGCAGACGAGGATGTCCTGACCGGGCTTTGGAGACTTTGGCGAGTTCTTGTGACTTTAGGGAGATTGGGCAACAACGGGGCCTGAAAACACAGTGTGTGCATCAGACCAAAGGCATGATATGTAGAACCCCGAAAAGAATAAGATGATTGATCAAGCTGCTGATTGTTCCGCCCGCTGCAGGGCACCATCCCCCTTCCCTCTCAGCTGGGAAGTCTCCTCGTTGTGGAGCATCGCTTCCAGCACTTTCTCCCTGCCACGGAGAGCCATGCGAAGCTGCAAGTGTCAGGGTCTTGAAACCCTTGGGCTTTCATCGAAGTTGTCACTGAATCCTAAGCCCCTTCAACCCTATCGACCCTACTTTTTGGACAGATGGGCTTTCAGCGAAGTTTTGGCACAGAGTCCCGCGCAACCCACGGAAAGGAGATGGAAGTCTGGGACTTCAGCCCAAAAGCCCTCAAGACCCGAAGTACGAAATCCCACAATCAAGAAACAGCCCGGAGACCCGAAGTCATCCGAAGACATGAAACAGAGATGATGGGAAGGTTTTGGGGTTCAGGGTTTTGGAGTTCAGGATTTAGGGTTCAGGGTTTTGGGGCTCAGGGCTTAGGGTTTGGGGTTTTGGGGTTCAGGGTTTAGGGTTTAGGGTTTGGTTGAAATTCCTTGTCTCTGTGGCAGCAAGTCCCACGGGGCCGAAAAGCCAGGAGAGCTGAATGGTTCAGAGTATAGGGTTTAGGATGTGGGGCGTCCCAAGATCAGACACAGAACGTCTTTGAAGTTGTTTGAGTGAAAGTCGCTCTTGCCCTTTGCGACTATGACAAAGACCGCTACGATTCAGCATTGAGACGACAGTTTAGCGCAGCGCCAGCCATCAAGGAAACATTGACTGGCGCTGGACCCCGAACACCTTAACTCCCGAGGGGCGCCTGTCTGACTTGTCGCGGTTCAGCATGATGTGCTTTTTCCTGTCCATACAGAAGGTTCATGAGAGGTTTAGGGATGTGTAGGTTTTAGGGTCATACAGGCCAGGTATGGCGACGGGTCTTTGAGCCTCGCCGGAATTCCAAGACGAGCCTGAGCAACTTGAAAACGGGAAGCACAGGGCAAGTCGCCATCGCGTCCTCTGCTACTGCTCATTGCAGCAGCATAATATAAGGGCTTCAATAGGGGGTTCCACAATATTATAGGTAATTATTAAGGCCCCTATAGTAGGAAAAGGAGGGCTCATAGGAAGATGCCTGTGAATACATGTGTGCTTGCTGTCCCAGTTACTCGGACGTTGGGAACACGCCCAGCCGGGTTCCTTCATAAGGGTCTCTGGGCCAGCCTAAAAGGTTGCAATCGCATACAGAAGAGCCCTTTCTCCAAAAAAATGCCATTATGTGGAAGTTCCGACCGCACCATTTTTTCTTTGCGGAAATCCCGGAAAAAACCGTGGGTGCCTCATCAGCTCCTTGCGTGCTTCGTCCACGCACTTCAGGAAGAACTCCTCGGGTAAAGGCCGAGCTCTGAGGGTTTAAGGGTTCAGGGTTTAGGGTTTAGGGGTCCAGGGTTTGAGGGTTTAGGGTTTGAGGGTCTAGGGTTCAGGGGTTCAGGGTTTAGGGTTTAGGCTTCAACTTCAGGGTTTGAGGGTCTAGCGTCTCTTCTCTAAGAACTGGGATTTATTTTTGAGGAATTTAGGATGTAGGGCTTAAGCAAAAGACCTTAACTTAAAGATCCTAAAGTTTAGGGTTTAAGAATGCTGAAACCTGAAACCTTTCCACCCTACACCTCTTGACGCTGAGCAGGTTTCAAACAGGCACTTACCAGAACCCACCACCCATACGGGATCCCTTAACAACCTTCAAATCTGGGCTTCGGCAGCAATCCCAGAGGGTCCATATGGAAATCACTGCATCGCACAAGAGCTTCCCAAGCAGAACACCACAAACACGGTCAAGCTCTAGGGTGTAGGATTCTACAGGGGATCTATGAGGGTTCTGTGAATGTTACTACATCAGGGGTTTCGGCTTTCGGGTTTAGGGCCGGAAGCGGAACATGAAAAAACCCTCCTGAAAAAAGAGAACACTACATAAACATAGCACAATTTCTAAACATCCGTTCAATGCTTCCGATTCCCGCAGCCTCCATTTCACTCTTGTGGGAGTAGGCCGTGGCTCGAGTGGCCTTGACTCGCGCATCTGAAGATATGGGAGTTTCCGAAAATTACGGGGTACCTCATTTTAGGGGTCCCTATAATGAGGATCCTACTGTTTAGGGTACTGTATTAGGGTCCAATATTTCGGAAACTCCCAGATAGGACTCTGAGGTTTTAGGGTTTGGGGTTTACCCTGAACCTCTTGGCCGTAAGCCCTAAATCCTGCAGAAACTTGAGGATCGAATCACGGCCCCTGAAAAGTGAGAAGAAACTCGTCAATCTGCGTCCTCCAATAGCCTCGATCACGGATGATGCAGCATCCCAGTGAGAACCAGTCACAC
Organism: Symbiodinium sp. CCMP2592; assembly: GCA_905221615.1. Classification (NCBI taxonomy): domain Eukaryota; class Dinophyceae; order Suessiales; family Symbiodiniaceae; genus Symbiodinium; species Symbiodinium sp. CCMP2592. The sequence continues at coordinate 250,290 of CAJNDT010005312.1, read as the reverse complement.
GTGAGGCGATGTTCTTAATTCAACCTGCTGTTTGGAGGTGAGAATTTCGGGAGCTGCAAATCAGGGTTCCGTTTGGTGGCCTCTAATTCGTCAGCATCTCAAGCCTGAAAGCTCAGGCAGTGCCGCAGCCCCCGAGCCTGCAACATCCGAACAGTGTACTGCTCCCTCTCGATGCTGTCCTTCAGAGTCTGAATGGCCTGCGTGCAGGCGGGCTCGCGACTCGCGACAGTATGTCGGGGTCAGAACCACCGGGAAACCTGACTAGGTGTCGATTTCAACAGTCCCCAAAAGATTCAGAAATTGGGCTCTATACTAAACAGCAATGTAAATTAAACATATTCCCAATATCGATACCTAGTTTAGGGTTTAAATTAGGGCTTGGGAACACCGGCTTTAGACTAAGGCCTCATGTTACACTCACTGCAGATGGTAGGGCCGCGAAACTTACTACCATCATGTTCAGTAGCATTCTTCTTGCTGTGCCATCAACCCTGCTGCCGCGGGCAATATTGCCAATTCAGCAAGCGAAACCGTCGTAGTCAACAAAAGTAGCCAGGATACGCTGATCAATAGTGATAATCTTGGACTGCTTGACATCTACGACGTAAACTTGTGCGCGCGCTGTTGTTCTCACTACAGCCTCTATCAGCCGAAACGCTGCTACCCGCGATAGAAAAAATCGTTGACATGATGGGAACTATCATTTTGCACCATGTTTGCACTTGTGATTTTACACGGGCAATTACTCGAAGTACTAGAAGCAGTCACAGTGGTTGTTGGTGCGAGCGACAGCGGAAGTTCCAGCGATTCAGGTGCTGGTAGCAGCAGTGGTAAACCTCGTCGTAGTGGTGTCAGTGAGAGAAGGCTTTGAGCAATCAAAAGCTAGTTCTGAAAAGACCCCAAACCTTGAAAGCCCCAAACCTCTAAGACTTAACACTCAAAGACCCACACGGAAACCTCCTCAACCCCAAACCCTAGTCCCTAAACCCTTAACCCTAGTCCCTAAACCCTAATCCCCCAACCCTAATCCCCTACTTAATCCCTAAACCCGTCTCGGCCTTGAGCCCTACTTGGAGGTTCATGCGAAGTCATGAGTCTTGTTATAAGTCCCCTGATATGGGATGGTCCCCTCATTGTATGGGTTGTATTTATAGCTACCCTACTTATAACTCCACGTATGACTACCCATGAACCTCCAAGTAAACCCTAAACCCTATACCCTTATGGAATCCCTACAGATCCCTTTAAAGGGACCCTTAAAGGAGCCCTTATAACTACCCAGTAAGTTTCCGTCCCTCGGAGGCCTCGATGTACCGCTGCTCGGCCTCACTGCCCAGAACGCTGCGGCCTCCTCAGGCAAGACGAACTTTTTCCGGTAGTTTCCCAGTGACTCCTACTGTTGATGGACAAAATCCTGCACGACCCTGAGGACTTTAAACTATGGGAATTATGGTATATTCCTCATAATGGGTAATGCAGGATTTTGTCCATCAACAGTAGGGACCATAATATACTTATATGGGAGTGTCCGGAAATTAGGGGTGCCTGCTTTTGGGATCCTTATAATAAGGATCCCAGTATTGAAGGTACTATATTAGGGTGCCAAATTTTCGGAAACTCTCATATATTTTAAGTAGGGCTTTACAACTGTTTTGAGGGGTTGAGGGGTTTCATTCGGTTTATCGTGCTCCTGGACAGCTTGCATAGGGTTTCGGAGGTATTGGGCTTGGAGCTTAGGTTTTGAAGCTTTCGACTGTGTGACGTTTGTGGGTTTGGGCTCAGGAAATTCTGCAGTCGTGTGCAGACTTCAGAGTGATATTGCTACCAGAACATACTGAGGCACCCATGTGCTTTCAGGTATACTTGCCGCGCCACTAGCAGGAGGGAGAATGCAATGAAGTCTGCTTCGGGGCACCAGTGGTTCTACTCATGGTAGAGCCAACAGGCATGTTGATGGTACTAGTGCTGGTAGCAACACCGGTCGATCATGCCAGGGCAACAACAACAACAGCCGTATACTCAACAATCATCACCATCCTAAACCTAACCCTAAAACCCTAAACTCCAAGCCGTTCAGGATACCGAAACTGAGCCTGCTTGTTCGGCTTGTGAGATCTAGCGCTTAGGGTTCAGCTGACGAAAGCATCGCGCCTGCTGGACCCGCAGCCAGCGTGCCTGCGTCAATGGGCTTCAGGCAGCCCCAAGGATTTGGGGAGCTTAGGGTCTAGAGCGATTAAGGTTTGGGGTCTGGGGCTTAGGATTCAGTTCAGAAAGCTTGGAGGGCTCGGAGGCCCGTCTTAGCTTAAGGAAGAGGGTCAGGAGCCTTGACTTGCTGCTCACGGATTTTGGGCCACACGCTACAGCTCTTTACACTGCGCTAGTACAGTCCTTGAAACTCATCCTCCCTGGAAACCCTTTAGAGGGTGTAGGCTGAGAGTTTAACAACCAGTCTTTTGCAAGATCCCCGGTACTGCATAAGGCATTGCAAAGCTAGCTATGGACCGAATGAAGGTTTTAACCCGGAAACCCGCGGCCCACAACTTAAACCCGCACCGCTGAAGTCCATGTCACAATCGAGCTCGAAAAAGAGACAAAGAGAGAACGCGGACAGGTCTTGCCGAGGCGGCCTGTTCCGAAGGACGCCTAAGTGGGCTGTCGGCTTCGGGGCCTTGAGATTCAGGGGGAGTGGGGAGTTTCGAGAGTTCGACATGCTCTTCAGAGTGAAGTCACACATCCCGATGCGCCCCTGGACATTCAAGAACGTGTTCGGCTGGGTCTCGGGATTGTGCATGACGGCGCAAGGCTTGAATACGGTGTGCCGAAAGAAAGCTATTTCGAGCAAAAGGCTTCAGACCCGAAGCGGTTGAAGGTTGAGAAGCTTCGGGCTCCGTTAAAACCCTGAACTTAAACCCGAGGCACCCAAGACCCCAAAACCTCTAAGTTCTAACTATAGGAACCCCAAGGGATCCTTTAAGGCACAAAGGACCCTAAGAATGACCTCATTTAGAGAACTACAAACCCGCAACCCTAAACCGAACTACCCGTATAGGTAACCCCAGACTTAAGATAATAAGGACCCTAAGCGGGACCGTAATTTAGAGAAGTACAAACCCTAAACCCTAAACCGAACTACCCTTATGGGAGTTTCCAAAAATGAGGGACGCTAATATAGTACCCTAAATAGCAGGATCCTTACCAAAAGGACCCCAAAATAAGGTACCCCTAATTTTCGCCTTATGAGTGGAAGTAGGGTAACTATACTTGTAACCCATATTAGGGTACTGACAGCCCTACAGAGAACAACCCACGAACCTCTAAGTAATCCTAAACCCTATACCCTTATAGACTCCCTATAGATCCCTTTAAAGGGACCCTTAAAGGAACCCTTATAACGACCCCTGAACTTCCAAGCAAAACCCCCGACTTGGTCGCAGGCTGCCGGGGAGATCGCGTCTTGCGCTCTGCTCGGCCTTATCAAGTTAAAGGGAACTCCAGAAAGTTGGAATATGGATGGTACGATCCCCTATAATTTACCTTAAAGGGGTTACGATAATGACATTCCAACTTTCTGGCTTCTACTGTAAATGAAGATGGAGATCAATGACGTGGCATGTTACCTTAACCCTAAAACCCGAACCCTTGCAAACCCCATATGTCGCTTACAGGGCCCAGGCTGCGTCCCGCCGGTGGACACGACATCAGGCGTGGCCGCACGCACCTTCCGACAAGGCTACGATCAGTTCAGTGTTCGGGGTTTGGGGTTAAGGGTTTAGGGTTACATAGATCAGGACAGGCATGGTGGGGGCAAAACCCCTTAGGGAGTCGCGGAAAACTGCCCTGAAGGATCTGATCGAGCTTCCAGAGGTTCTGCTCTTGAGAACCATGGCATCCAGCTTGCGCATTCCGTAGGGGATTATAGTCATGGAGCACCCAGGTTGGAAGAACACGATCACTGCGACGCAGAGAAACGGGATTCCAAACGCAGGGGAGCCGAAACTAAACATGTCAAAATCATTGCGCGAAAACACCGATCGCAAGGCTCGAAACTTGAGACACACACCATCTGGGGGTGCCCGGAGCTCCAAGACCTTGTCTGCTAAGAAGTTCAGAGCTTCAGGATTAGGATTTAAGTATGGTCCAAGGTATATACCCTTAATATAGCTATTATATACCCGTTACATAGCCCATCATAGAGTGGGGGCCCTATTAAGGGTCCCTCCTTTTCCCCTTTGAAACGGGGGTGTTGGGGTTCTGGATTCAGGGCCGCCCTAAACCCTAAACACCACACCCTAACCCCTCCCTCAAGGCTAAACCCCAAACCCCAAAACCCAAAAAAACCCTTAAAAGGAACCCTTATAGGATCTCGGAAAGGAACCCTATAAACCCCTGTAGCTGCAACCCCGTTCCGTGGCCTCTTTGGCCCTGCGCACGGCAGCGCCGGCACTGCGGCCCGTGCTGGCCGGCCGTTGCGGCAACTGCGACAGCTCCAGGATTTAGGGTTTAGGGTTTTGGGTTTAGGGTTTTTTGCTTTAAGCGCCTCCTTTCCTCCTTGCAGAGTGCATGTCAGAAATCCTTGCGGGGGAAGGATTTAAGGTTCAGGGTTAAGGGTTTTGGGTTTAGCACTCCCAAAGGCTACATGTACCGATTTTTAAGGGTTCCTTCAAGGGGAGCCATGAGGGTTCTTATATGAGTTCTACGAGGGCTCTGTTAGGGTTCAGTTTAAGGCTTAAGGCTCCATGTACCCATATAGTAGGTACTTAGGCCTTAAAGGGGTCCCTATATAGGTACTTTAAATCCCAATTACCTACTATATGGAAAAATAGAGGTTTGGGACTTGGAGGCTTTCGGAGTGTCAGCTCAGGGATTAGGGTTCCTACAGGGGGATCCATAAGGGCTCCTTAAAGTGATCTGTAAAGGGTCTATTAAAGTGGTTTAGGGTTTAGTGTTTGGGGTTAGGTTTCGGCCCGTGGCTTCCCCCCCCCTTTTGCGGTTTATGGGGCCCTCAACCCCAGACCCCAAACCCTCAACCCCTTTGGTGTGTTTATGGGGCCATCAACCCCAGACCCCAAAACCCTTAACCCCTGAACCCTTAAACCAAAACCCTAAACCCAAAAGCCCAAAGTGATTTTCCTGACTCCAGCGCTTCGGAGTGTCTGGGTTCATTGGTTTTGACGACGATCCTGTCGGTGACCCCAAACCGAACCGCTCTGCCCGCCACTCTCAAAGACCCTTAAACTTATTCAGCGTTGCCTTCTCAAAGATCCTTCGACTATGCTTGTTCAGTGCTGGCTTCATGATTATTCTGATTATTCCTTTAGCTTGCATGATGATTCTGATAATGCTCTCCCAAAGACCCTCAAACCATGCTTCTACAGTGTCGAATTCCTTATATGCCGAGTCCTATTCAATAACTATGATGATGATTATGCTTACGTTCTCAAAGACCCTTAAACTACGCTGGTTCACTAGGGTTAAGGGTCCAAGAGTGTAGGGCAAACAAATCTGGGCTCAGCAAAGATTCCACACAACTTTGGACGCTTGAACTCCCTGACACCATGCAGACTAAGCGTGAAGCCGTGAATGCCCAAAGCCCACAGAAAATCTAAAATCAACACAGGCTTCAAGTCCTCAAGCATCCCAAAGCCACCAAATCCCAAACCCTAAGCCCGAAATATCCAAACACAACACAAACCCCATCTCCCAAATCCAAGGACTCCTAAACTCCCAGCCCCTGAAACCGAACCCGAAACCCTACACCTTAAACCCCAAACCTGTTAGACATTAAACCCTGAGCCCTAAACGGCCCGAAACCCTAAACCCTAAATCCAAACCTTACACCTCTGAACCCGAGACCCACCAAAGCCCCCGGAAAGAAACCTCGGCTCTCGGAAGTGTGGCCGTGGCCTGGCGGTTTTAGGAATTTGGTTAAGGGTTTAATGTTTAGGGTTTAGGGGTAAGGGTTAAGGGTTTAGGGTGGTAAGGTTTAAGGTTTAGGGTTTAAGGGTTTAGGGGTAAGGGTTAAGGGTGTAAGGGTGTTACGGTTTGAAGGTTTAACGGTTTAAGGGTTTAGGGGTTGAGGGCCTAGGCTATACCTGCCGATCCCAAAACCCGTTGGTTTAGGGGTGATACCCTATAATTAAAGGGGTCATGACCAACCATGTCGCATGGTTTGGGGACAGGGTTTAGGCCTTTGGAGTCTTTGGGTTAAGGATTTTGTGTAGTGGCTTTAAGAAGCAGAATAGGCAGAACAGGATTTCGGATGATTTTCATGGAATTACACAAGGGCTACAACACAGGAGTGCTATTACGACGTATTCCGACCACTGTTTTAACCGAAGGGTAGAACAGACAACCGGCAACGCCATGTTCATGTGCGGGATATGTCAGAATACCTAGCTTTGGGAAAAGCCATAGTTCGGAGCAACTTCCTTGGCAAGGTGGGCAGTTGACTTCTTAAGTCCCACACCCAGAAAACACAATTACCCCTCCGCCCCGAAAAAATCCTGACAATCCGAAAAGCCCCAACCACGGTAAAGCCGCATAGAACCCCCTAAACCCTAAACCCTAAACCCTCAGCTAGAAACAACCCTTCAGCCGACCTCCTGCTGACCGCCAGCCTGAAGCAGGAGGGCGTGCGGCTTAGGGGTTTGGATTCTGGGGTTTAGGGGTTTGGGGGTTTAGGGTTTAGGGGTTTAGGGTTTAGAGTTTAGGGTTTAGGGGTTTAGGGTTTAGGGGTTTAGGGCTTTATGGTTAGATTCTGGTGCTATCTTGGGACTCATAAGGGTTGACAAGGGGCTCCCAATGGGTTCACAATTGACACGGGCCCTCTGAGGATTCATCGGGGTTCATAAGGGCCCTATAGTGGGGTTCGTATGCGTTCTATGTTGGACGCTGAAGGCCCTCGACCCTCTACCGTGGAGTCCTAATGGGCTACTTTAAACGAGAAAATAGCTGTAACGAGGAACCCTAAGGGGCAATATTGGCAATTGTTTGGGCTTCTACATAACCCGCAGTTTTCGACAAATCTTTGGAGAGATTCTGGGGTCGTAGCACCGAGATCCTCTCTGCTTAGGAGTTCAAGAGATTTGGGGGGCCCTTGCCTGCGCAGATTCTTGTGGGAGATCTGAGCTCCGGCGAGGCTTGGAGTGTGGCTTAGGCTTTACCCAAAGTCTCCATTGTAGTTTCTTGTTTTGGTTGACCAAAATCTCGATTATAGGATCCTAACCATAAGACTGGTTAACCGAAAAAAGGAAATACAATGGAAACTATAGGTAGGGCCTAGGGTTTAGGGTTTAGGGACTCTCATGCCAAGGCAGTGACGAAGTAATGTGGGCAGCGACTTCGCACATACAGCTCCAAACACACCGGATGTAGTCGAGGTCGCCTTCAACTTACACCTTAAACTCCATGCCCGGAGAGAGTCAAAGGGGAAAGGAGGGACCCTTAATGGGGAGCCCTACCCTATAATGGCCTATATAATGGGTATATAATAGCTATATTAAGGGTATATACCTAGGCTCCTTACTAAGGGTCCCTCCTTTTACCCTTGGAGAGAGTCGCAAGTCCCCCAGAGATGCAGCTGCCAACGAGATCAGGGCTAGCGCTGCTAGCTGCAGCACAGCCCATATGGGTGATTGTCTAAATTAGGGTCCCGTTTTGGGTACCCTAAATATCAGGTGCCGTACTATATGAGAGACCCAAAAAGGGACCCTATTTTTGACAACCACCCATATAGAACCTTCAAGGCTAAGAGACCTACGAAATCATGCTTGCGCTCGTCATAATCACCTAAACCCCAAGCACTCAACCATTCCCTAAACCCGTGAAAACCGTACAGCTTCATATAGACTTGCCACCCAAGAAGCCCGGCAGAACCCTTACATAGAACCCTGCTTAGTCTTTTAAAGACTGCTATGTTAGGAACTGCCCCAAGGAGACTTCGAATCCCAAACTCCAAACCCATAAAGCCCTATTAGTCTATAGCCATGAATCTCATTGGTGAACCCCAATCTGTAAACCCCACACACCAAAGCCACAAAGCTGACCTTGCAGAACCCTTAGAATACGAAGTGGTATATACATAGAGAGAGAGAGAGAGGAGAGAGAGAGAGTGAGAGAGAGAGAGGAGAGAGTATTTCTGTTCTGCTTGTTTTACATGTTTTTGCGTTAATGATTTTCCTTTTGGGTTCTCATGGTTGCTTTTAGATTGGTCTCTCGCATTTAAGCCTTCAACTGCGTTGGTGTACTTCTAGATCTTCGTTCAGCTGCCAGCATGTCATCGAGTCGCAAGTGTCCAGGACGTCAAAAAAGGCTTTGAGCAGACGAAAAGTGGGTTAGATAAATAAAGAAGTAAATATATGTATACATATGTGACTAAATAGATATATACATATATATATATATATATACAGCCACACACACTATGTGTATATAATATGTAGAAGCTGCTCTCGTGTTTACTTCCAATACGGGCTTAGAAACTGCGAGCGAGCGGGCCTCTGATTGAGCCTTGGTGGCGATGAGCGCTGTGTAGGCGGACCTGGGGGGCGAAGAGGTTTGGGTCTTAGGGGGCCTAAAGGGGTACACAAAGGGGGCTTAGGGCTTGGGGCTTTCAGGGTTTGGGGCTTTCAGGGTTTCAGGTATTAGGGTTTAGGGCTTGGTGGTTTAAGGGGTTTTAGGATTAAGGGTTTAGGGTTTTCGGGCTCGGGGAGCATAATGATTAGACTGCGGTTCTAGCATACTTATAGTAATGAGGAACCCCCAACATCGCATCAGTAATTGTTTGGTCCCCTATAGTCGGGGTTTAGGGTTGAGGGTTTCGCGCTGAAGGCTTAGGGTTGAGGGCTTCTGGTTTTGCTGTTTACTTCTTGTAAAAGGCTTCGGGTCGTTGTGATGACTGCTGTTGTGCAGATACAACCCGTGGTACAATCTTCACCACACAATGACAGAAACAACAGCACCCTTCATGTCAACAGTAGCTTCAATACATGACACAGGACATTTCATTTCGGACTTCCTTAACATTGGGAAAGAACTACTTGCTTCGGTTCCGGGGCCTTAAATTCAGCCTGCATCGTGAACCACAAGAAAACGCAAGCCAACCAACCCATCTCTAAAGAGAGACCCAAGCCCAAAACAAGAACCACCTGAGAACCCCCAGATGGGAAAAGGCGAAAAGGAGGGACCCTTAATGGGGACCCCTACCCTATAATGGGCTATATAATGGGTATATAATATACCTAGGGTCCTTATTTTGGGTCCCTCCATTTACCCTTGGAGATGGGCAAGGCCAGGTGCCGGTATGACATATGTCATACTATATCTTTTTAGACTATCTCAACACAAGAACCCTAGAGGAGACGCCCATTCAGAGCAGGTCCCAACTATATGGGGGTTTCCGAAAATCAGGGATACCATATTTTTTGGTGGGCCCTTATAATAAGGGTCCTACTATTTAGGGTACCATATTAGGGTCCCCTATTTTCGGAAACTCTAAACCCTTACAGAGCCCTTTAAAGGAACCCTTATAGTACCCTTATACTAGCCCTTTAAAGGACCCCTTAAAGGGTCCCCTATTTTCGGAAACTCTAAACCCTTATAGAGCCCTTTAAAGGAACCCTTATAGTCCTTATAGTACCCTTATAGTAACCCTTTGGAGGAACCCTTAAAGGGTCCCCTACTTTCGGAAACTCTAAGCCCTTATAGAGCCTTTTAAAGGAATCCTTATAGCACCCTTATAGTAACCCTTTAAAGGAAATAGTAACCTGTAAAGGAACAAAAAGGGTCCCCTATTTTCGGAAACTCCCATATTCAGTCGGCCCCGGGCGATCGAGCACGTTCTGCCGCCGCGCGGAGGATCTGCGCGGGGGGGCTCTTTCGGTAAACCCCACTTGGCTAAGGTCCTTTATCGGGGGTGGCGGCCCCTTAAACCCTAACTAAACCCCAAAACCCTAAACTGCACCCTAAATCCCTAAACCCCACCTAAATCCTTAAACCCACACCCAAAGCCATGGGTACTTATAAGTAGGGTAACTATACGTATAGCCCAGATTAGGGGACTTATAACCCTACTTATAAACTACCCATGAACCTCCAAGCACCTGTAGCCCGGAACACCCACTATATGGGGGGGTTGTCAAGAATTAGGGTCCCTTTTTGGGTCCTTATTGTAATACGGCACCTAATATCTAGGGTACCCAAAAATGATAGTTTCCTTGCCTATCCCCGTCATTGCCAGAAGATTCTTGAGATAACTAAATGCCCGAAAAACATGCGCTACACTGCGCAGGAGGTCAGGATTAGCACCAGTGGTAAACCTGGATGTCTAACAGTGTACGCAGGGGTCCAAAACCGCAGACGTCCAAATTCTCAGCCCCTGACCGCAGCACTTGAACAATCAATTTGGTTTACTGCTTAGGAGTTTTTCCGGGGGTTTGGGGTTTTCGGAGTTTGGGGTTTCGGGTTGAAAGAGTCTTTGGGATTCGAGTTTGAGGAGTGTTTGAAAGACACAAGACTGCAAGGACCTGCGACGGAAGAGGGTCGCTTGCCCTAAACCCTAAACCCTAATCCCCTAAACCCTTGCCCAAGCATTTTGTCTATCTGCGGAGCACCTATGTTTTGAAGCGCCGCCTGCCTTGGGGCTGGCCTGCTGTAAGTTTGGGCCCTCGGAATGGGTCTTGGGGGGTATAGTACTACACTACGTATACGGTTGATGATATAAATCCTGCATTACCCATAAGGAATATACCAAAATTCCCATAGTTTCGGGTCCTTAAGGTAATGCAGGATTTATATCATCAACAGTATTAAACTCTCTTCAACTACGAGTCGGATTTCCGCAGAATGGGATTTCGACTGTTCAGGCCCCTACAGTCGAGGCCTCCCCTGGCAGTCTAAGGCTTTGCATGAGAGCCAAGTCTCTGAGCACCCTTGTCCTTTTAGAAATAATAGACAGAGCCCTATGCCTATATCCCTTAGTAGGAATTATTTAAGAAGGTCTACTAGCCGGTCTGTTTATTCTTTTGGGGGAACCATGAAAAAGGACAAGGCTGAGTCTCTGCACGTCTTCGCTGACTCGGCGTCGCATGGCACGAGCCGTACTTGTCATAAGGCAAACGTAGGTGGACAAGAATGAACAAGGTGCAGCTACTATACTTGCCCTTTGAAAAAACCTGGGAGCCTACTTGCTGAACCGCTTGTTCCTTGAAGTATTGAAGCCTACAAGCTCAAGAGCGTTCAAGGACTTGGCTCCTGATTTGCCGAAGCAGACCTTTTGGCTGCAGCGGCGAGAGCATTAGCTTGGCCGGCTTTGCCGAGCGTAAACACCGTGAAGTCGGGTTTCTTCTTGCCTCAGCCAACGACGGCGGCTCTTGCTTTAGGCTTCAGGGTTTTGGGCCAGTTTGGGGTGTTTAGAGCTTAAGGCTTTGTTCAAGGCCTCTTTCTACACCGTTTGAGCTGCTGGTCTAGGGCTTGTTTAAGGCTTTAGGGCTTCAGGGTTTCCCACAAGGCTTCTGAGGCCAGTCCTTCGAGCCTTATGGGATTTTTAGGGGTTTTAAGAACTTAATTCAAGTTGCAGTGGCGACGGGTATTTCGAAGAACTATGTACCAGTTTGAAGACGATGAGTCTGATGAGCATGAGCATGTCCTTTGTAAGTATCATCCTCAGGGTCCTTGTGAAGCTGGTGTGGAGCGGGCTGCCGACTCTATGCGGTAATGTAGGGGCCTGAATGATTAGAGTGGCGTTTTGGGGCCCATTATACTCTAATCATGAAAGAAAGCCTCCCCCCGAAATAGCATTGGTATTTATTTCGGCCCCTATAGTAGATAGCATTGGTAATTACTTATTGAGGCGGGTGGCAATACAAGTGTTGTGCGTGAGGAGGCCACGGACTCACGACACAGCTGCTTCGACTCTGAACCTTAAACCCCCAAAACCCTAAACCCCGAAACATAACCCCTAAACCCTAAACCCCTGAACCCTCGAACCCTAAACCCTAACTCTGATTTACTCCCCCTCTGCTACTGCAGGGGCCGTAATAACTAGAATAAGCCGGGTTCCTTTTAAAGGGGCCTACAAGTGAGCCAATAATGCTATAAGGGTCATATACTATAAGGTTTAGGAAGTTTCGTGCAGGGCATGAAAATAACTGGAAGAAGGTTCTGGTGTATTATACTAGAATGATAACGAGGACCCCGCCCCCGCCCCCCCAAAAGACAGATTGTATTGGTCATTTTTTTCGGCCCCTGTATTACCTTCCCTCTCTGCATTCCCTGAATCTTCAGGCTAAGCTCCAGGCCAAGGTAGCAGCCGAAGTAGGGCGACCTGGAAATCGAAGGCAAGCGGGCCAGCTTGGACATCTGACATCTGCCCAGAGAGCCCAAAACCCCTTAATTAAGGAATATACCTTAAATGATAGGGGGATTCAAAGGATGATTTAGGCTATATTCCCTGGTTAAGGAGTATTGGGCTCTCTGGGCGGGAACCTTCAAGCTAAGCCTTGCGCCCTCTTGCAAGAAGCAAGCCGGCGATTGCGACAAGGCTCTTAACTGTAGAGTGGGTAACCTTTGAGCTTTTTGGGGTATTATAGGCCCTATGGGAGTTTCCGAAAACAGGGGACCCTAGTATAGTACCCTAAATAAGATCCTTATTCTAAGGACCCCAAAATAAGGTACCCCCTTATTTTCGGAAACTCCCCTATATAAGCTGCCCCGATTCCGAAACCTACAGTCGGAGCAGCCCGTACCCCGTACCCTCTTTCAGATCCTGCGCCCGAGTGGCAGATGCAGTGGAATCGGCGGCTGTCGAGGAATAGGTGGCCTCCCCTTGAGGACCTGCATGCGGTAGTCGAGATCGGGCGGAGGGCGGGGCGTTGCTAGCATTAGGCTTGGGATTTGGAGGGATTACTCTAGTTTAAAGCCTTTGAAAATACTAGTCGGTAAGATCCTCTTAAGCCCAATAATAGCAAATATGAAATGTCCCTAGGGCCTACCTAGTACTTCATGGGCAACCGTAACGGCCTTGAAATGGGCTCCAAGATAGTGACTGCCAACGGAAGCCCTACTGTGGAGACCTTCAGCGAGAAGCTGTTTTTGCATAGACCTTAGATGTCAAAACATCTCCCAAGAATCGAGCATGGATGCCCGTGACAGTTCACTAATCATCATACTCATCATATTCGGAGGCTTCATAGTTGGTACTGAACACTTTGCAATGTCAAAGGTGATAAACTTTAGTGAACAAGCTCCCAATTGTCCACCCACCCCCCCCCCCCCCCCCACCCCGCGCCGCGTCACTGAAGGAGGCCCAGCCAGTCAGTACCCCGACCAGCATAGGAGCCACGACAACCTGAGCGAAGCTTGCTGGATTTTGGTATAAACTCGGCGTCTCGGAGCAGATTTGCCGTACAGGTCTGAGGGTTTGAGAGCTTCCAAAGTTTCGGCGTGGGGTGTAGGGAAACCCTGAACCCTAAACCCTAAACCCTGAACCCTAAACCCTAGACCTTAAACCCTGAACCCTAAACCCTGAACTCTAAACGCCATGTCGAAGCCCAGGTGCCGTCTCCATCGAAGAAGAGAGCGCAGCCTTGCGAAGCACTTCGCCGGCATCGGCTGGAGGATGGAAGCCTGTGTTTACCCCAAGGCCCAGTAGTAGTTCCTTTTTGGGGTTCATATATAGAATCCTATAGGGCAATCCCAAAAAGGAACTACTTTGGGGCCTATGGGTAAGGTTTAGTACATCTAGGGATCTTGAGGGTTTAGGATTTGGGGATGTTGAGGGTTTAGGTTTACCAGCACAGGCAAGGGTGTAGCTAGGATGACATACTTCGGACTTCGAGTATGCCAAGCCCTTAGAAAGGCGCTTTTTGCAGCCACGCCACATCCACAGCTGCCGCCTACGAACCTTGGCTTCGTTTCGGTACGGTTGATGATATAAATCCTGCATTACCCAAAATAAGGAATATACCCATAACTCCCATAGTTTAGGGTCCTTAAGGTAATGCAGGATTTATATCATCAACAGTAGCACCCTGTGGCAAAGCTTAACATGATACAGCGGTCGACGTTCTCTCATCGATACTGCTACGCCTGCCACACGGCCGGCATGGTCACTACAGGCTAACGATAGTAGCTTCCTTAACATCCCTTCGATATCCATTACCCTTCTCCCCTTGCTCATGTTTGACAAGCAGACTCCCAAAACAAAAACGGGCACAAGAGAAGAACCGGGCATAGATCGCTCCAGAATGCTATGTAAATCCATGTAACCTCCTTCAGCACCTGCAAAATCCAAAAAGAAACGCTTAACTACATTTTTTCTGTTATCCTTCGGTTTGGGACATACTCTGCCCTTGCCTCAGAGCACACAAAAACCCAAAGCCTGAGAATCCTTAAACCCAAAAAAGGCCTCAAAGATACTCTCATATGGAAAGTGTCACCAAAACCCTGATGCCCCCGAAGCACTTGGTGGCCCAAAGCCCGAACATCACGAAATTGGACAGCAGTAACCAGCAATGCCTTGCGAGAAACGAAGAAACTGCCCATGATCCCAAACCCCCCCTAAACCCTAAACCCTAAACCCTAAACTCTAAACCCTAAACCCCAATAAAACACAATCAATATCAAATCCCGAAACCATGCCTTGGCTGCTGCACACAGAATCCGTCTAATCTACTTGATAGCTTGATGAGTTTTCCCGCGGAACCCGGAAACCGTAAAGCCCTCAAACTTGGTTTAGGGTTCACCTTATATTAGCCCTGGACAACCTACCTTTTTCGGGTTCCCTATTATATCTATTATGATTTCCTGATTTGAGTCCTTAAAAAGGTAGGTTCTTCAGGGTTAAGGTAGGGTGTAGGAATTTAATGACTCTTCGATGCTTCCTCGCGGCGGGGGGAGGATAAGGACCTCGATCCCCTTCTCTGCGGCACCTCATCAGACCCAGAGACTCCAATATCCCTTAGTTAAGGAATATACCTTAAATCATATAGGGGATCCTACCATAATTTGAGGAATATTCCGTGATTAAGGGACATTGGAGTCTCTGGGGAGTTTGAGAACCCCCTAAACCCTAAACTGTAAACCCTGAACCCTGAACCTAAACCCCGAACCCCTCAACCCTAAACAACGCTTATTGAACCCGGAACCCCTAAACACTAAACTGCCCTAAACCCTGAACCCCGAACCCAGATCCGAAAGCTTCGGGGCCCGGAAGTTTGAGGCTTCGGCTGATAAGCCTTGGGGTTTAGAGGCTTTAGAGACTTAGGGGTTGCGGATTTAGGGCTTAGGGCTTAGGCTTTAGGGCTTTAGAGACTTAGGGGTTTAGGGCTTTTAGGGCTTTAGGGCTTTAGGGTTTTAGGGTTTAAGGCTTTAGGGCTTAGGGCTTTAGGACTTAGGGGTTGCGGGTTTGTTGCTCAGCGCAGAAGATGAAGGTTCCGGCTTCTGCTCGCTCAGATGCATCAAGAGGAATGCACAGCGAGACGAGGGATGGCAGTAGCAAGATCCTCAAGCCCCACCCAAAAATCCGAAGAACCTAAACTCCTCGAAAACATCCCAAACCCCAAAACCCTCACATTAGTGCCCCCTCTAAACCGCCGAGACAATAAAGCATGATACAGAGGCCTTGACCAGAAGAGAGCTCCTTTACGAGTTTCTTAAAGGGGTCTAGAATACAGGGCTGTGAAAGGATGAGAGAAAGTCTCCTTTAAAAAGTCTTTCACAAGGGTTACTATAAACAGTGATATAGCCGGGGCCTCAAATATCAGGATAGGGTTTTGGGTATACTATCAGTTGAAAGTACAGTAGGGAGGGACTATCAGCGACTACATCATGTTTCATGCCGTTTGAACTATAGATCACGTCGGAACTACAGAAACCTTACCATGGAGCAAACACATGCATGCCGAGGGCACATACGAAGAGATCGTCGAGCATTTTGGCAACCTTGCAACGAAGTCGAAGGGTTCAGAATCTGGGGTTTCGGCTTTGGGGCCAAGATGGACCTATTTTACATCCTACAATTACAAGCCACTCTTATAAAAGCCTTTCATAAGCACAAACGAAAGGAACAAACATGTCGAGCTGAACCTAAGGGGGTCTCCTGGCCGAAAGTTGTTGCAGCCTTGGCATTGACCCTTTATGGTTTGGGGCGTTGAGACTCAGAATCATGCTTATGATGCTGACCATGATCTTGGTGGTGCAAGTAGGTTTGTGAGAAAAGATGGCGATACTGCTACCGAACAATTGTAGAAAGAGTAACCATGATAACATCCTCACACAAACCTGGACGCTCCGGCGTGGCACGGCTTTCATGCCCCTTGCACAACATTTCCAAGCGGCGTCGGCTTTCTCCGTCAGCCGCGCATACTGCCTCAGGAAGAGGGTCGGGGGCTCTGCAAGGCCTGGAGCGCTCGGCTGAGCTCATCTCGGATATCACAATCAGCAACATCCCGACGGCTCATGGTTTCAACAAGAATAATCAGAATAAACACCACAAGAACAGTAACACAAATGATGCGAGACAACCAACCGCAACATATCACTTCCTAATTGAAGCCATAACCGTCATCGCCATCTCGTAGAAGCAATTATTCAATAGCGATAGTAATCTCAAAAAAACACGAAACATACGAACTACCCACCAACATGCCAAACCCCTTGACTGTCAAGAAGCTCGTGCACATCTCCCTGCGGAGTACGCTGGATTCCAGCCGTCAGCACCTTTTGGGCTTGAACGGGATCTCTAGGGAGTTTGTACCACAGGGAGCTTAGGGTTTACAGTTTAAGGTTCTGATTTGGGTTTAACGGTTCCGGGTTTGGGGTTTCGGGAAGCTCTGGTGGTGCAGAAGTTGACGCAATCCTTGGCCGGATTCTCGACTGCTTCGGGCCTGATCTCATCTCTCTGAACCCTAACCACCCAAACTTAAAGTTGATGTATAGTAACATCTTCGCATCCAGCGCGGATTGAGAGCTTGGGCTCGTCGAAAACGACTTCCTTGCTACGATGTGCGCCGGAAGTCCTGCAGCGTGGCCTGCGACGACACAAGGCCTAGATTGGATGATACGCTACAACGTCTAACTTCACCTCCCTGGCCCCCTAAACCCTAACCCCCCCCCCACCCCCCCACCCCCACCCCCCCCCCGACCAAACAACAAAACAGCCCAAGGCAACAAGACCAGCGGCCTCGATCTCAACAGGCTCCGCGAGCCACGGTGCTCCTGCCTCTTTTGTGCAGAGTTTGGGCTTTAAGGTTAGGGTTCAGGGTGTAGGGTTGGGGGTTCAGGGTTTTAGGGTCCAGGGCTTCAATGCTTTGGGATCGAGCTTCGGGCTTCAAGGCTGTCGGGGCTTTCAGCAGGCTTGGGTTTAGGCCTCTCCTCTGTTCAAGGGCCCCCAGGGTTGGGAGCAGTAGGAAGGGATGAATCAGCCACTGTAGACAATATATTCTACTGTATACTCTAATCTAATTATTGCAGTCTGTACCGTGATATTACGGCCAAATACATTATAACAAATAACCTGACCTGGCGGCTCAAAAGAAGAAAGGCCAGATATGTTCCTTGCATCGAGACCTGTTCCTCCTGCGCCAGGATATTTGATTGGTAGGCGTAGGTTTAGGTATGTTTAGGTTTTGGATTAGGGGCTTGGGTTCTGAGAATAGAGACTGAAAACTCGCTATCGCGCTACCTACAAAACCTCAAAAATGAAAAGAAATGGACGGACCTGGAGCTCGCCCCTGAGAACCGTCACCGGGGCCTTCGAACGCGAAGGTGCCGGGCGTCGGGACTTTAGCGAGCTGGGCGTCTGTGGTTAAGGGGTTGGGGGTCCATCTAGCCAAGAAAAGTGAGGGGGGGACGGGGTGATTCAAAACAACGGTATGTTGTGACTTGGAGCTTCTGAGACGTTTGGGCGCGGTCCTAATTATGTCGTACATCAGGTGATAAGAAAATCCGCGCATGTATCTACTAAACTGACGTAAACAGACACATGTGTATGCTCATAGCTGGCACAAAAAGATATGAATCCTCAACGCGTCGGCAGCCCTCAACCCACCAAGCTCCCTCTGAACTTCCCGTCGAGTCACTTTCTAGAATTCATATCCGGGGGGATTAGGGTTTAGGGGCCTCCCGTGTGGCTTGTGCAAATCAAGCACAAAGTGCCTTGGGGGGGAATAGCAAATGCTAAGTCTGTTCGGCTTCGGCAACGAAACCGCAAAATGAAACAGGAGCAAGCTGCTGTGTAGATAAGCGAGCCCTGGCCGAGAACATCTTGCACCTCCACCACACAAGAACGCTTCACCAGGTTTCGGGACCCATGGGCTTAGCTCTCTTTGTGTGTGTATATATATACGCACGTCTTAATGCATGTTTGGCTCGTTTGTATACTGTCTCCCTCCGGCTCTCCCTCCGGCTCTCTCTCTCTCTCTCTCTCTCTCTCTCTCTCTCTCTCTCTCTCTCTCTCTCTCTCTCTCTACAAGCATACTCGGGATACTTACATGCGTACATAGATACATACATACCTGCTTACATATATCTATCTCTATATTCTATTATTCTATATATATATATATATATATGCGGTATCGCCTGCCCTTATCGGCTCACAGACACGCACACACGCATAACACACCCTCACACACACACACACACACACACATCCAAACAAACGAACACACATGCAAACAAACAAACACACAAATAAACAAGCAAACAACAAACAAACAGTGTGTAGGCCAATCGGGAACCACATACGCACATATTAAGACTATTCAGAGACAGAAAGAGAGAGAGAGAGAGAGAGAGAGAGAGAATGGAAACAGAAAGAGAGAGATACAGAATAGAGAGAAAAGACATATACATGCAGATACAGATATAGATACCGATATAGATACAGATGTAGATATACATTAAGAAATAGATATAGATGCACTGCAGATACCAGTACAGAATAGACACAGCTTCGTGATATGTGACACGCATGATCTACCACGGAGCCTTCGCCATATGAGAGCCTTTGCATAACCTCTGTGAGTACCAGTGAACTTGCTGATGTTTGAAGTACCCCAAGTTGACTCACACTCTTGGTACCGAACTTCACGAGGCCATGCCCGAATGGATCATGTCCATCTTTTTAACTGTATGCAGCCTTACCTCAGCCAACAAAACATCACTCAACAGGCCCAGCGAACATCACGACATTGACGGTTTCCCGAGTGTGCCTACAAATTCATCACGGCCAAATTCAGTAATGAACAATGCGTAAGCGACAGCAGGACTCTATGGGCGAACTCGAGATTTTGTCTTACCTTGGCGGAACTCTCGATGCTGCATGCCCTCGCATACATCCACAGAGTAAACTGGTTGACCGACGGGGCGAGCAAATTACATAGAAAGAAATATGTGAGATATGTGTATATATCTCTATATATATATATATATATGTATATTATGCACACACAGCCGTCGAAACACGTGTGGTGCGTATGTGCATAGACATATGTATACATACATACAACAAGTTACACTCTCAGCGGCTAGGCAGCAATGAGGGGCGAAACCTCCCGGTGCATCTGTCGGGGCATTTCCTCCACTGCATACAGGTATGTCGTCCTGGCTGGGCAGGGACAATTTAGGGTTTAGGGTTTCGAGTATGGTAGCTGGATGTTAAGCGCTGCTGGTAACTGGCATTCTAGGTACAAAGAAGGGGACAGGGTTGGGTTTACATAGAATCAAAATTGAAAATCTGCCCGTGCCAAGGTTTAGGATGCACAGGGTCGGTTGGCTTTGGGAAGCACCCAGGTTCCAGGGCCAGAGACTCCAATATACCGTAATTAAGGAATATTCCTTAAATTATGGTAGGATCCCTTATAAGATTTATGGTATATTCCTTAATTAAGGGATATTGGAGTCTCTGGGTCGCCCCTGCTCATGTAGGGCCAGGCCTAAAAACCCATGAACCCTCGGCCCTAAACCCTCCACCCCTCAACCCTAAACACGGGCTTACGGGGCTTTAGCGCTTATGTACACCTGGCCTCCGGCTGAGAATAGGTTGATATGTTGGGCCATCGGGCATCTTGAGGGTACACGTCAGGCCCTTTAGGTGTTGAGGTTTGGGGCTTTAGAGTATGAGCCCATACCTTCAACTGTAAGCTGAGCCTGCGTGCCCTGCTGCAATTCCTAAAGCCCAGAAGCCCTGAATTCGAAGGATCGCAACCCAAGCTGTCAGAGTCCTGAAGAAAAGCTGCGATTCCCGCAAGTCTCGAAAAGACCTGGGTTTTGGTTTAAGCTTCTGCTGAGGGCTTCTATACAGCTTATCTGATGTTCGGGCTTGTAATATACAGTATAGTATCATATAATATAATACAACATGATATAGTATAGTAGAATACAATAAAATATACTACCATGTGGGTAGTTGTCAAGATTAGGGTCCCTTTTTGGGTACCCTAAATATTAGGTGCCGTCGTATAATAGGGGCCCAAGCAGGGGCCCGTCATTTTGACAACCGCCCGAGCCAGGCTCGGGTCGAGGGTGTGCGGTCAACTTAGACACCTAAACTTTAGAAGCTGCCCCCACCCTACCCTGTAATAGTGGTATAATAGGAATATAATAGGGCCCTAATATAATCCTTATAGTCACTATTACAGGGTGGGGGCCCCTTCTAACCTAAAATTCTCAAAAGACTCTATGAAACCCTGCAGATGAAGGCTGGAGTCTAAGGCAGAGCTCTGGTTGAGTAGTAGTTGGCTATTTCAGTAGCTGCAATGCCCTAAGTAGCGTGGTACACAGTATTGGGTTCTTCCGTCGGAAATGAAGAGCATGACAGCCTTGCAGATTTTGCACCCCAGGTTCTATTTACCATATACGCGGATGCATGCAGCCGCGTCCCCCGGCAAGCCAGACTGGGATCTTGTTAAGTGATTACTGCTGATGGTATAAATCCTGCAATGCCTTAAGGACCCGAAACTACGGGAATGATGGCATATTCGTTATAATGGGTCATGCAGGTTTTGTATCATCAACCGTTAGTTCTCTGTGCTGACTTCACTGCGAAGTATGGTCTGTTGTCAGGGTTCTTCCGTAGGTCCATGTCTCTTGGGGTGGTGATCCGCAGGTTCCGGGATTTGTTTCTGTCCGTAATCGTCCGGCACCGTGTTTCAGTCGACGTCGTAATTGGAATTTGAATGCGACACACCAAAACTCTGGACTTCGGCCAGTTGGGAGCTTCCGAAAATTAGGGTACCTTGTTTTGGGTTCCCTATAATAAGGATCCTACTATTTAGGGTACTATACTAGGGTCCCCTATTTTCGGAAACTCCCAGTTAGGTGGAGTCTCAGCCTCCTGACGGCGCTCTCCTCCGTTGCGCAGAATGAGTTGGGAGTCTCCCAAAATAACGGGGTACCTTCTTTTGGGGTTCTTATATTAAGGATCCTACTATTTAGCATACTATATTAGGGTGCCCCATTTTGGGGAAACTCCCAGTTGGTGTCTGAGCATTTCCCGAGAGTTGCAGCCCTTGAAAGTAAACTTAGGACCAAGCCCTTGGCATCTGTCACTGCGTCATGGGAGGAACCCAGAGACTCCAATATCCCTTAATTACGGAATATACCATACATTATAGTAGGATCCTTAATCTGATGTAAGGCATATTCCCAAATTAAGGGACATTGGAGTCTCTGGGAACTGTGTGTTTCCCTGGCAGCTTCGGAAATTCGGCTACACGCCTCGGCCCTCGAACAGGATTGCAAAGGATCGCGAGGCCAATGGAGAGAGTGGGTAAAAAGCGACCAAAACTCATTGCGGGCTTTACCGGACAAGCCACTCCCCATCTTTTGGGGATCCTAGACTGCACTCAAACTGAGTAAATCCCAATCCTGGGACCACTCATATTCGATACTGCGGGTCGTGTACCCTTCGACGCGCAAACCCAAAAAACCATAGGGTCGAGGGTTTATAGGGCTTAGGGTTCAGGGTATACTCCGCAACCCTCAACGCTGTCCCAGGCACGGGGGTCCGGTAGCGAAGCAGACCAGGCCACATCGCTTCCCAGGGAAAGCCGCACTGAGCTGGAAGATGTCCTTCCAGGGAGAGGCGTGGATTACCTATACTATTTGGGGGGCTCCTTTTTGTATCGATCACAGCTGACACGCGCTGAGAGAGATGCGCGGTGTCACCAGCAAGCCACAAACCTCGCCCGAAGACGAGTGCCTTGAACCGTAGAAACTAAAACCTCTGGCCCTAACAATCCAAAAACCCTGTGAGCCGAGCCAGAAACCTGAAGCCGCACACCAATTAGGTGCAGGATCGCCGCAGACATGCCTAAGGCAATGCTTAGCTTGACCGCTGGAGTCTCGACATATACTTGCCACTGACATGAGAACAAAGGCTAACCTTTGCTCGCCTTATGCGCATGGAAATAAGCCCTCTTGTGGATTGAGGCTATTCAGGACCTAGTGCACCGGGGTTTGCGCTGAGGATACCCGAGCCCTAGCAGTCAACAGACCCTTCAAATCCAAAGCCGCAACGCTAAACCGAAACCTCGAACCTCCCAGAGAGCCCAATACTCCTTAATTAAGCAATCTATATGGCTTAAATCATAACATGGAACCCCTTCTAATTTGAGATTAAGGGGTATTTGGCTCTCTGGGCTGAACCCAATTGAACCGGGAGCGCCTTGAGCCTACAACCGAAACGTGAACCCTAATCATCGGGCCCCTCATGTAGGGGCCCAAAGCAGTTATCTATGCTATTGCCGGGGTTCCTTATAACTATAATAAAACTATAGTATAATGGGCCCCAAAACCCGATTCTTTCTAGTAAGGCCCCTATGTTGCGGGGGCTCCTTGTTAATTGTAACTATGGTATAATGGGCCCCAAAACCCGATTCCTGCTATTAAGGCCCCTATGTTACTCAAGCCCCACATCACCGGTGCAAGCCTGATCGCGGGACACGATGAGCTCCGGACTTGGCCTGCGTCCATCCCGTACGCTCCCGGCCCCCTGACTGAGGATCCCTCTTTATTGGCAGGTATATATGTTTAGGGTTTAGGCCTTCGGGTTTAGGGTTTAGGGTTTAGGTGTGGGATCCTGCCCCGCTTCCTTTACGACGATGCAGGACTAGAAGGGCTACCTAGAGGATAACACCTTACCCCTATACCCTTGGTAAACAGGTATATCACTGGTTTAATAGTTGGGACCTCTTCTGCAGAAAACTAGGTACCCCAAAACAGGGAGTAGGGTTCAGGGCTTGAGGGTTTCGGATATTTGCCAAGCCCCGCAAAGCAACGCCCCACAGAGCAACAAGCGGAAGGGGCTGCTCTGGGCTTCGAACCCAGAGAGCCCAATACCCCTTTATTAAGGATATACACGTTAAACTATAAGGAGATTCAGATTATGATTTAAGCTATATATTCTTTCATTAATGGGTAGTGGGCTCTCTAGGAACAGGGATGCTTCTTAAAGCCTGAACGCTAGGTTTAATTAGGGTTGAGGCGTGACGGATTTTAGGGTTAGGGTAAGCCCTGAATCGTAAACCTGACGCGAACGACCATCCCCAGTGAAGGGTAACGTTGGATCCGCCAGCAGACTTCGATTCTTGCGCCATATTCAACGGCCTTAGGGTGTAGTGCCTGGAGTTGAGTTTGGAGAGGCGTGTGACTCAGAGCGATTTCGTTTCCACGGTGTTTGGCGTTTAGGGTACTATGGGCTTGAGGAGTTTGGGGATTGAAGCCGTGAGTTGTGGCCTTTGCTTTTTGCAGGAGGTGGCTTGAGTTGACAGCCACACGGGGACGTGAAAAAGAAGCCTCAATAGTTTCATAATACACAATGCCGGAGGAAACCTCAAAACCCAGCACTACTGATGCAGCCCCCTAAATTGCGCTGCGGCGCAGAAATGACGCTTACTATGGTGGCCCAAGCATGTTAGATGGGGATCTAGGCTTAAGCTACTTCTTGGTTTCAGGTCTAGGGCCAGGGTTGCACATGGGAGTTTCCCAAAATAGGGGAACCCAATATAGTACTTATAAGGACCCCAAAACAAGGTACTCTAATTTTCGGAAACTCCCATATAGGCCCATGCACTCCAAAGCGGAGATCTTAATGTCACCCTCGCCTTAATAAGGCCCAACCCAGCAGCCTAGATCATAATGTAGGGGCCTTAATAGTTAGAACACAGTTTGGGGGATATATTGTACTAGAACCAGAATTTCACAGAGAAACCCCCCAAGAATCTGATTATTAGTAATTTGAAGGCTCCTACACTAAACCATAAACGTAATTCGATCACCTTGGCTCTTGCTGCGGTGCTCCGGAGGTCCGGGACCAGGCCACCGACAAGGGCCTCGATTCAAGGGCTAGTGTTTTTTTCTTTAAGTGCAGTAGCCCCTTTTCCAGCAGAGTACGAGCTTGCTCCAGATGGAGCATGCACTAAGTCAAAAGGCCCTCTCAGACGTCACCGACAGTGTTTAGAACCCAGGATTCTCAAAACTAGGGTTTAGGGTTTAGGGTTTATGGCTTTTTCGGTTGCAGTTCTTGGGGCGATGGGCTTTGCCGGTGGAATCCAGGGTTTGGCTGATTCTCTGGCATGGCATGTGCCAGTAAGTGCATGTGTAGACCTGCTCTAGTCTTACATGCGATGCCCGGAACGGTTGATGATATAAATCCTGCATTACCCATAATACGGAATATACCACGATTTCCATAGTTTAGGGTCCTTAAGGTAGCGCAAGATTTATATCATCAACAGAAGCACCGAACAGCCCGAAGAACCTAGGCCTCAGACCGATCACGCTGCGTTCAAGGATGTGGGACTTTCCGAAAATAGGGGACCCTAATGTAGTACCCCAAATATTAGGATCCTCATTTTAAAGGACCCCCCAAAAAGGTACCCCCAATTTTCGGAAACTCCCATGTAACCTGGAGCCACAGAGGGCATGACCTGATCCTTTCCTCAAGGTATCTTCCGTGTTCCGTTGATCCTGGTCCCTAAGGGTCCAAGTACCTAATGATCATATACTCTCCCCAAATAGTAACCTACAGAACTACTATCCTAAAAACCCAAGAACCTAATTACAGAGTCCTTTGGGCGCTTAGGGGTTACCCAGACCTACCAAAATCCCTTAATTAAGGAATATCCCTTAAATCATATTCGGGATCCTATTATAATTTCAGAAAACAACATAATACGGGCCCATGTTTTTGCACATGGCCAGAATGTGCCTTGAATGTCAATGTCCATGTCTATAATTTACGGGATTATTCCTTAATTAAAGGATTTTGGAAGGTTTGGTTCTTGGGCAGTGGTGGAACTCTAAACTCTAAACGCCGGGACGGCCCCACGGTCTGATCTGTGCGCATGGCCCTTAGCCGGGAGCCCTCTTGCCACAAGAGCCCCACATGGGGGCCTACCCAGAGACTCCAATATCCCTTAATTAAGGAATCGACCTTAAATTATAAGAGGGTTCATATTATGATTTAATTTATATTTCCTTAATTAAGGAGTATTGGGCTCTCTGCGTACATACTCAGAATGTACTTGGGGCTTCTACACGCAATCATATTTGGGAGCGCGAAGAGATAAAGCCTATAAACTCCATCCCGATGTTGAGCCGTCTTATAGGTCTATAGGCATACGGAAGACGAATTGCGCAGCCAGGGGTCGAAGTCCTCCGCAATCAAGCTGAAAACCCTGCGACCCGAGGGCCCTAGGACCTAAACCCCAAAGTAGCTCCTTTTTGGGGTTCATATGTAGAATCCCAAAAGGTAGTCCCAAAAAGGAACTACTTTGGGGCCTCTGGGTAAACCTTGAAGCCCTGAATCTTCAAAGTCAACACGCATAAGCCATAGCCACTCAAAAACCACCAATCCCGTAAAGCCCTAGGAACCAAAGACCCTAAGACCCTACACACCCACAGAGGCCGTTTGAACTTACCGTTGGTTAGTAGCGAATGGAAGAATGGGGTACATTTAGAACTACTCTACCATTCATATTCTTCCATTCCCTACTAACCAAAGGTAAAACTGAGGCCGTTTGAAGCAACAAACGGTGTTTCTCGGTTTCTTCACAGCGGCGCTCGCACGTCAATCTGTCGCCTGCTGGGCGCCTCATGGCCTCGGACAGAGAAGCTGTCTTGTCTGTGGCTGTACCACGGTTTAGGGTTTAGGGTTTAGGGTTTAGGGTTTAGGGTTTAGGGTTTAGGGTTTAGGGTTTAGGGTTGAGAGCCCAATACCCCTGAATTAAGGAATATACCTTAAATTACAAGGGGGTTCATATTATGATTTAAGCTGTATTGTTTCAAGGCTAAGGCTGGTTTGGGGTTCAGGGCTTATGGTTTAGGGTTGTTTGTCGCTGTAAGAGGGTTGCAGGCTCAGGGTTTAGGTGTGACCCCTTTTACTTCACATACAGGCCTTATGTAATGGCAGACAGAGGTCTTGTGAGTATGGCGTGGGAAAGGTTTAGGAGAGTGTTTCAAGGTTTAGTGCTTTGTTGCTTCATTACAAGGCCTTGCTAGCTAGACTGAGGCCGCATTGGCATTTAAGAGGGCTCTCATAAAAGGCATAATGCGGCATAACATAAGTGCCTTGATATCTAGATTGTGGTACAAGGGGTACGCCCATGCTCGGATTCAAGGGTGAACCCAAAATCATAAACCCCAGTCTCCAGCACCCCCCGACAACCCTCTATCATAAAGCTAAATACCCACTATTAATGACCAGAAGGGCTCAAATAAAGGACCCAAGATACCCACGATTAAGGACCATAAGGGCTCTACTAGAGGGTAGGTTGAAGTCGGAGGGCATGGTTCAGCGGGCCATTTCCTTACCTTTGGTTAGTAGGGAATGGAGGAATGGGGTACAATTATAACTACTACGGTTGATGATATAATCCTGCATTACCTTAGAGACCCCAAGCAACGGGAATTATGGTCTATTTCTTATTATGGGTAATGCAGGATTTATATCATCAACCGTATTACTACCATTCTTCCATTCCCTAACTACTATTACTAGCATATTACGACCATATTGCGACCATATAGCTACTATATAGCTACTATATAGCTACCATTCCTCCACTCCCTACTAACCAAAGGTAAGTTTAGATCCCTTATAGTAACCCTTATAGACCCCCTTAAAGGGAACCCTAGCATTCCCTACTAGGGTGGGAAATTTTCCCTACTAACCAAAGGTAAGTTTAGGGTGCTGGGAAATTTTAGAGCTCAGGGCTCCGCTCGGATACTGGAATCGGGGTTTAAGGATTTAGGGGTTTAGGGGTTTAGGGGTTTAGGGGTTTAAGGGTTTAAGGATTTAGGGGTTTAGGGGTTTAGGGGTTTAAGGGTTTAAGGATTTAGGGGTTTAGGGGTTTAGGGGTTTAGGGGTTTAAGGGTTTAGGGGTTTGAGGGTTTAAGGGTTTAAGGGTTTAGGGGTTTAGGGTTTAGGGGTTTGAGGGTTTAAGGGTTTAAGGGTTTAGGGGTTTAGGGTTTAGGGGTTTGAGGGTTTAAGGGTTTAAGGGCTTAAGGGTTTAAGGGTTTAGGGTTTAAGGGCTTAAGGGCTTAAGGGCATAAGGTTTAAGGTTAAGGGTTTAAGGGTTTAGGGGTTTAGGGGTTTAGGGTTTAGGGCTTAGGAGGAAAATCGGTGCCTTTGTTCTGGGTTTAGGATGTAGGGTTAAGGGTTTAAGGGTTTAAGGGTTTAAGGGTTTGAGGGTTTAAGGGTTTAAGGGTTTAAGGGTTTAAGGGCTTAAGGGTTTAAGGGTTTGAGGGTTTAAGGGTTTAGGGCTTAAGGGTTTGAGGGTTTAAGGGTTTAAGGGTTTGAGGGTTTAAGGGTTTAGGGGTTTAGGGTTTAAGGGTTTAAGGGTTTAAGGGTTTAAGGGTTTAAGGGTTTAAGGGTTTAAGGGTTTAAGGGCATAAGGTTTAAGGGTTTAAGGGTTTAAGGGTTTAAGGGTTTAAGGGTTTAAGGGCTTAAGGGTTTGAGGGTTTAAGGGTTTAAGGGTTTAGGGTTTAGGAGGAAAATCGGTGCCTTTGTTCTGGGTTTAGGGTGTAGGATGTAGGGTTTAGAGCTTTGTTCTTAGATGTTTTCAGATGCTGGATCCATCCGATTTTAGGACCAAGAGCCTTTCCAAAAGCTAACGCTGCCAATGCAAGCAACAGTGAGCGTGTGATGGGCTGATGGTGCTTGCAATCTGCACGTCTAAATCAGCCCAAGTGCCGAACAGCTTCGGGGCTTTGGGTTTCCTATACTGAACTTAGAACCCTGGCAAAAATTGTAATTTTGGTTGTTTCTTACGGATTATAATAACCAAAAAATGAAAACTGTTCTAAGTCCCCGTAAATTTCGAGTTTAGCCGCAAACCCTGCAGACAACCCAAACCCTGAGACCCAACTCAAGTTTTCAGCCCAGGTGTCTGGGTGACCAATAGGTTCCATCTTGGCCGGCCTGTTTGGCGATAAAAGTAGGGGCCTACATAATTGGAAAAGTGTTTTGGAACCCCCAAACATAGTATAGGTAATGTTGAAGGCACGTATAGTAGTCGGGTGTGAGTAGGTCTAGGTGCACCTGCCGTTAAAACATTCGGCCTTTAGGGGCTCACGGTCATGGGTCATCGCTGATGCTGGCGCGGCTAAAGGGAACTCCAGAAAGTTGGAATATGGTTTCAGGGTAGGATACCCTATAATTTACCATAGAAGGGTTGGGATAATCATATTCCAACTTTCTGGCTTTTACCTTAAGGACCCTGAACCCTAAACCGGCTAAGGGTTTGGGAATTCAGGTTGGGGAACGTGAACAGGGTCTTGGTCTGCGGGCTCTTCGGGGTGGGAGCCGAGGATGCAGCGCTACCGTGCGCTATCACGTACTTGTCGGGCATCATGGGGAACTTAAGGTTAACCTTTCTGGTTTTTTAGGGATTAGGGTTTAGGGTTTAGGGTTCAGGGCATCATGGGGAACTTAAGGTTAACCTTTCGGGTTTTTTAGGGATTATACAGTGACTTTTCTACCCAGAAAAGGTGAAAGGTTACCTACTCTACTACTAGGATCAGTGCAGGTAAACCATACAACTACAGGCATGCTCGGACACAGCAGGACCCAAAGGGGTTCTAGGTACCCCTACGGCGGAGACTTTGCCAAATGATAGTAGTAACTCCGAATATAGAAACCCTACATTCAACTACGTTGGCACTTCGGACCCCGTGGGGAAGCGCTACATGGATCGCTCAGCCTGTACTGGGGAACACCAGCTTGTTAAGCGAGGGAGTCTGCTTGTCAACACCTTGTCAAGTCCTTGAAAGAAGATTGTCATTATTCAGGCCCCTATACTATGCCCTTATGGTAGCTCTTATAGTATCAATTAAAGGAACCCTTTAACGGAACCCTATTCTAATTATTGTCATCTTCAGCTCCGTAACCCTGAGCCTGGAGTGTGCCCACGGCCACGGCCTGGATCAGTCCTGCAGGTTCGGGATTATGACTTCAGGATTTGGGGATTAAGGCCTGGGTTTATCGCTTCTGGCTATGGGTTTGGAGCTGCAGGCAGGGTTTTGGTATTGAGTTTAGGCTTTCTGCACGGTGTGTAACTTCGGGTTTAAGCATCTAGACGAGGTCCACCATGAGTCGCAGCTTGTCAGAGAAGTTGGGAATGTAATTTAGCGGAGTTAATACCATGATGAGCGCTCCAGAGTGCGAGGCACTGACATATGCTCGGTACGGGAACGACGAAGTCTATGAAGACGACGGCTGTTGGCGCTTGAGTTTCTGGAGCAAGCTTGGCTCAGAGATAATAATTCACTGGGGCCATTCATTGGATCCTGCAGGATCCGGGGACTTAGCAAGTAGGCTGAATTGAATACTACCCTGATGCAGTACACGTAACCCTAATCAAGGTACTTACAATACTCATCACCCAACTTCAGGTACAAATAACTTGGATGGCAATGACTTGGTGGGGGCTCCTGAAGCACAGCGGCTTTGCCCAGCCCTCGTGCAATCTGCACACGATCACAAGCATGTCTTTGTCGGGAGAGGCGTAAAGTATACTGCAAGGTCTCACATTAACCCTAAACCCTAAACCCCTAAACCCTAAACCCTAAACCCTAGCCCTACACCCTAAACCCCTAAACCCTAAACCCCTAAACCCTAAACCCTAAACCCCTAAACCCTAAACCCTAAACCCTAACCCTAAACCCTAAACCCCTAAACCCTAAACCCTGAACTCTAAACCCCTAAACCCTAAACCCTAAGAAGTCTTTGAGCTTTGGACCCATGTGCCCTGTTGACAGGGGGCTTGAAGCACCCCCAACCTGAAAAACTGAAACCAAAATGCGCCGGACCCCAAACCCTAAAACCCTAAAACCACAAGTCCCTAAACCCCAAACCCTCCACCCGAACCCACTCTCAAACCCTAAACTACGTAACCCTAAACCCTGAGCCCTAAGCCCTTTTATAGACCCTGTAAAACAAGCCCTGTATATCCCTTTAAGTGATCCTAAACCCTCCCCCAAGGCCCACCTTCGCGCTGTCGGACCACGGAGTGCGACTGCCGCCTACAAGGGGGCTGCTCCAAATTCTGGCCCGAAGGAACCGATTCTTTTCAAGGGGATCTTTCAGGGCTCCTTCAAGGGATCAAAAAGGGTTCTATAAAGGGGTTCAGGGTTTTTGGGTTTTGGACTTTTTGTTTAAACAAACTCTTCTCGATCTGTTTAGGGCTGAGGATTTTTCAAAAAAACTGGATACCCTAGAGTAAACCCAGAGTGCAAAAATCCGCATGATATGGAGGCCTCAACTTAAGACTTATGAAAACCCCCCGTGACTGAAGAAGAAGTCGATTCAAGGCTTTCTGAAAAGGGCCCTGAATCCAAAACATCCCTGTCTTGAGGCAATGTAACGGTAACTCAGCAAGGAACTCAGAAGCCAGACCACAATACAGATGCTGATTCGACGTTGTTGCTGAAGCTGTGGGCAACAGACCACCCTTACATGGAGAAGCTATGAATGAACTCCCGGAGCGGATCGCCTCTAAGGAGGGGAAGGGTTTAGGCTTAGAAGCTTGGGGTTAAGGGGCAGTCTTTCGGTTTTAGGGTTCAGGGTTCTGGAGCCTCCATCACTCTGCAAACTAACCCTTGTCAGGCATCAGTCCTGGGCCATGGCTACTCCTACACCTCAGAAACCTGAATGGAGAACCTCCACCAAAATGAATCCTGAATACAGGGAGCGGATTGTTGAGAACTTGTGTCTTACCACGGCGAAGCATCACTGATTAGAGATTCTGGATGCATAAGTGACAGAAGCCCTGGAGGTCTATAGGTGAGTGACAAGAATCTGTGCTTTCGCCGGCCATCACAAACGAGGCAGACACGGAGGCACGCGAGCCTAAGATGCGTCGAGTAGAGACGCGGCGTCTTGGGAGCAGGTGGTGGTTCACCGCGCTGGAAATCCTGAAGCCGTGGCATGGCCTACTCATGCTCTCTTCGTCGAAGCTCAAACCATGCCTGAACCCCAGAGCCGAAAGGGCTACAAGCCCTGAAAGCCCTTGAACCCTAAAGCCTGTTTCACACTAGAGTGCATCTGGTTTTCGACTCCCCTCGACATGGTGCTGGACTTGCTGCTCCGTGCCGTACCAACTCGAGAGCATTCGTGCCAGTCGCAGGAGCAGCAGGAGCAGCGCTGCTGCTACTGCTACTAACACTACTGCTTCTAGTAGAAACAAAACTGTGCTCTACTAGTGCTACCAGTACTACATGTACTAGTACTAGCACCGGTATATCCGAGAGCCAACTATCTCCTGAATTGAGGAATATACCTGAAAGCCTGAAATCAGAATATTGGGTCCTTGATCCTGCAGATCAAGGAACGCACCGAGCAATAAAGGGGATTTGAATAATTTGTCAGGACCATGCCCTAGGCATATCACCAGAATGTTGAGCCCTCTGATTCGGAGAAAACTCCTAATCTTGAGCTGGTCAAGCCCCGAGGTCCTTACCCACTTGGAGGATCATTGGACTTAGTAAGTCAGGTTACAAGTACCTTAAGTGGGATTATAAGCGGTTATAAGTATAGTTACCTTATTTATAAACCCCAGTTACTAAGTCCCATGATCCTTTCAGTAGCCGAAGAGACAGGTTCAGAACATGGCAGCGCCTTGGCCGTCTCCTCCACAGAAAGCTTCCGCCAGTCACGAATCTCGTCTCGCCACTTGGAGACCTGCATTGATCTTTACAAGGGTTTAATAGGGATGTGAAGAGGGCTTGCTGAGGAATGCTATAAGGAATGTATAGTTAAAGGTTTCACAAGTGTGAGGCTGCTCATAGAGGATCGCTAAAGCGTGACAAAGAATCCAACAAAAAGGGATCATAATGTCATAATGTGTCGAACGTCTCAAGACAGCTTGAGCTCCTTCGGGGAGTAGCTTCCCCGTACTCCAATGCGGGTCCTAAACCGAGGTCTCATGGGCTGTGTGGAATCGGGTTTAGGGTTTATCGGGGCGCTTCAGCTGGAGGAACGAGAAGTTATTATCAAAATATCCAAGAACCGCTATCACCGCAAAACAAGTTGCTGGTATTACCAACATGTTACGACCGGCCTCTGCAAAGATACCTTGCAAGCGCATGTCGTTCTGGGACGATAAAGACGCTGAGGACCTCGGAACATGATCCAAACCTGTGCATCATGACCGTTCCGACTGCGCAGAGATAGGCTCGGTCAACACCAAGTAAACCGTCGTCAATACGAGTTTCTCACAGCAAGGTTACGTGTGATGCCTTCTGAGCACCGAGACAGAGTTTGCATAACGGTGGCTGATATTGCTCTTCAACTTGACCTGTACCTGCGACACCATTAATCCACCGACTACTTGGAGCTACGACCGCCCAAATCAACTGCCCTGGGCACAAGCGAGAAAAGAACCACGCTACCGTTAAATCCTTGAAGGAATGAGTGGGGATGCTAATTATGTCTAGGCCCGTGCAGAAGGAGGGGGTCAACATCATGAAGCTCAATTACATCCGAAGGTCGTAAACCTCGTACTGAAGCCAAACTAACAAAAGAAGGACCAAGATACTCGAACATTCGGCCATCACAACTATGTGGAGCACTTGAGCCTCTCTCGCCGCTCTCGATAGATGGATAGATCCATAGATAGCCAGATAGATAGAGAGATAGATAGACAGATAGCTAGACAGACATCTAAGGCATAGATAGATAGATGGTGAAGAGAGGGAGAGAGAGAGAGAGAGAGAGAGAGAGAGAGAGAGAGAGAGAGAGAGAGAGATAGACAGACAGAAGTAGAGGAACGAAAAGACACAGAGAAAGAGCATGAGATCGGGAGAGTCTAAGCATGCAGACATACAGGCACGCGAACAAGCAAGCAAATGAACCCAACAAGAAACATAGATACATATATATTAGCCTACATATCTACATACCTACTACATGCCTACATGCACACCTAGTTACGTACGTACATACGTACAGTCATACATACATACATACATCCGTACATTGGTCATTCCTGCATGCATGTATGCATGCATAACATACAAAACAAACCGGTTTGTCGGAACATAGGCACGTTAAGTACATATATGTGAATATATGCAGGCATCTCCATTTCCAAATGTCTACTTGTAAGCATGAGTGTATTTGTACACGCGCACACATACAAATATCTATATACATACACATGAACCTGTACGAGCGTTTGTAGATGTATTTTGCATGTGAAATCTAGGTATTTCCGACTGTATGACAAGCTAAGCACCCCTGCGGAACTGCCGGTGCTTGCTGTGGGCGAGCCATGGCGGCCGGAGGGTTTTGGAAGCTTCGGTTTGAGATTTGAGTGTTGAAGTCTAAGCTTTTGAGTTTAGGTTTCGGTGTGTTTCGGTGTTTGGGCTCAAAGCCCCGGGGTGCGGTGGTGGGCCTCAAGGTTGGGGATTGCGTGGGTGCAGCTTTACTATGGGCGCCTTAATATTAGAATAGAGCTTTCGGGTATAGTCATAATGAGGAACCCCAGGGAACA
The DNA here is from genome assembly GCA_905221615.1 of Symbiodinium sp. CCMP2592. Taxonomy (NCBI): domain Eukaryota; class Dinophyceae; order Suessiales; family Symbiodiniaceae; genus Symbiodinium; species Symbiodinium sp. CCMP2592. The sequence continues at coordinate 216,295 of CAJNDT010005312.1, read as the reverse complement.
CTTTGGGGGGGATAATGTTGGCAAGTGTTCAGGCTTCTATGTTGTTAGGGTTGGGGGCCTCGGCGGGTGGGTGAGGGCCAACAGATGACTTCCCAGGAAACTGTTCCATCTTCGAAAACTTCGTCAGTTTGTCTCTGGGGCCGGAGGAACTAGGATTCTAGGGGCATTAACAGTACTCCGGTCTGACTGTGCTTGTGGGTCGCAATACTTGCTTCAAGATCCCCTTGAGGGCTCTGCTCCTGCCACAAATCCAGGCAGACCAACGAGGTCTATCGCAGTCTAGGGGTCGGCGATGGGGGTATAGGGTTTAGGGTCTAGGCTCGATTGGGGTTAGAGACTTTGTTGCTCAGGGCCGAGGGGTCTGGCGCAAGCCTCAAAAAGCCGCCCGAAAACCCCTAAATCCCAAAACCACCCGACCCTCCAACCCTAAAGCCTAAACCCCTGGACCCTAAGGGCCCTGAACCCCAGACCCTCCTAGACCCTGCAACAAGGATCCCAACTCTCGGTGCTTTCTGGGACCTGTCATTGAGAGATCCTGATCTTCATGGGCCAAGCTCACATAAAACCTTCTAGTATCGGAGCCTCAATAATCAGAATGGGGATTTGGGGTATGTTACACCATATGTATAATACAGGAGGTAATGCCGTCCGAAAAAAGCTTTGGATTAAAACCTGTTTGCTATCAAAGCCTCATAAAGGCCTTCTGAAAACCTTCTGCGAAACACCCTATAAACACCTATCAGAAGCATGAGACAAAGAACCCAAACATCTGAAAGCTGTGAGCTGCAAACAACTTCTGACTTCAGGGTCTGGACTTGAGGGCTTGGGGGTGGAATGGAGAAGTGCAGGTTTTGTAGGGCCTCCTATACATCCTACACGAAAAGCCTCTTGTCACCCCAACACAATGTTAATAAATAGCCTATGACAAGTCACAGTAACGTACGTGTCGTCCTGGGGAACTAGAAGTGAACCTCTGGGGATAATAATATATGGATTCTGATACCCCAAACAGGCTCAAGGTTACCTACTCTACTACTAGGATAAGGCGTATCATAGGTTAAAGATCACCAAGGTAGCCCGGCCAGTGAAACTCCGAGAACCCGTGCACCCTGAGACCGCCCTTCCGTAGTAAAGTGTTTCGGGTTTAGGGTTTAGGGTTGCTGTTGCAAGCAGCTTTATGAGAATAATTGCTAAACCCCCTTTCTGGCAGAGCTGCAGAGAATAGGGCATCCCAATGTAGAATCCTAAGCCCTACGCCAGATCCGTACTGTGGACGCCGTAAGTAAGGCACGCGTTGGCGTTCTGAACCCCCCAAACATATGGGACCCTAAATAATCAAATAAAGGCTCGGGGGCGCCATAGCCTATATCTACATGAAGGAACCCTTAAATTAAGGCATTGACATGAGAATTCTACCCGAGCCCATAGAAACCCCTAAATTCCTGAAGCCTATGTTCTGCCCGGCCGGAACCCGAGGAGTTGCGAAGTTGCCTTGTTCTGCCTCTTGGCACCTGCGCGAGAGGGCTTTCTAGAAGCTGCGCCAGCATGGGGCTTTATACGGCTGGCCCATTATCATGTTTATTTCTATTACGATTATTATCATCATTACCACCATTCTTATTATCAAGCGAGCTGAAGATCAAAAGCGTTTCTCGGGGTTTCTGAGGTTTAGGATTGTAGGGTTTAGGAGGGGCCTTTTTAGTGCTCGCTGGCAACACCTGGAAGGAGAGCGGAGCAGTGTAAGTTACATGCGTAACATGCATACAGTGAACCGTGGCAGATCTGCAAAACGCGGAACCGAGTTTAGCTACGAACATTCACAACTGGGCAACCTACGCAACATTTCTTGTAGATCCATTTGGCAACCCATACAGTAGCCGTCATGTAGTAGGCCGTTTAGCAACCGCCTTACACAGCAGTCCTAATGTAGAAACTTACGCGAGGCTAGACATAGTAATCCCTGATAACCCTTGCGCAAAACCTTCTCGGGTGGCAGCCGATGGCAGCTTCGCTGTTTGTCGCCACGCTGCTGCGCGGGAGCGCGTTTGGAGATGAGGAGTCTGACACAACGCTGCATGTGCTGGCGCGCCTTGAGCGAGCAAGCAGGAGCAGGAGCATCGGGTGCCTGGAAGGGACCCTTAATTCAGGCAAAGGCCAAGGCCACTGCTTTAGCCTTCACCGGTGTATGGGCCGCAGTTCGGCCCAGTGCAAAGCTCGCGAGCTCCGCACCACTGAACGTGCATGCTACCAAGATTCCTAGCATGGACTATTCTCAGTCGAAAGAAAAACGTGTCTGTATATTGCCCTCCAAGGCCAATGGTGGCTCGGAGGATCCTCGGACTCGGAAGCTGCCAAGCGCTTGAAACCAGTGTCCAAGGGAAAATATGGAAGAACTTCTGTACATGTTTGCTCGTGATGAGCATAGGAACAGATTCAAGTGCCTGGTCTGCGTGCCAGGCTACCAAAACTTAGGCCCGCTCAGCTCAGTCTTCTCAGATCGTCATCTCCTCCTTCTTAGACGTCTCGTCCTGCCCCTCCAGGTTTACGAGATCGGCTCCCGGCTTTGATGCCTCAACCTCCTCATCATCATCCCCAGGAAGAGAGTCCAGCTGCTTCAGCTCCTCCTCCGTGAACATGCACTTCAGGGCCTTGCGAATGATGGCCAAGGACGCCATGAAGAACGGGAACACTACGGAGGTTTCCTTAATGGCTTTCAAACCATAGAGAATGCCAAGACAGACTACTTGGACCAAGGTGTACAGGTGCACCCGCTTGATCGGAAGCTTCTGGACGTAGTGGTACTGTGGGTACCTGGCCGGGTCCCAGATGAGCCACAGCTTCAAGCGGTCGAACAAGTTGTTGCCGGTCAAGGATGCAATGCCCATGTAGAAGAACACGCCCTGGAGCACGGCCCGCGGCAAGAACTTCAGCACCGGCGCAAGGAAGAGCGCAAGCCCTATCAGCACATGGATCAGGAAATTAGTAGCGCGCTGTTCCACTACCTTCGTAGGCACCTTGCGCTCACCTTCCGGAAGCTGCTGCACCTCGTAAGTGGTCAACGAGATCACGTGCGTGATGCTCGGCACCGTGGAGGCCACGGAGAGGGGCAGGCCCAGCACTGCGCAAACAGGAAGTGTGAGTGCACCACGCACGAACAGGTCCTAGGGTTGCAATTTATTGGCCCTCAACACGCAGAAAACCTAAAATGAATTCCAGAACATCCTCAATTACCAACCGAGGGTCCAGGTGATATGCAGGAGGCTTCTTCAGGTTGTTGGATGGTCGGTTCACAATCACACTGGTGAGGTTCTGATCCAAGTATCCCAACACTGCAAAGCCAATGGCTGGCAGCACAGCATACGCAATGCCCCAAGCCGGGAACGGGCGGTCGATGCCCGCAGGATTCACGATCCAGGGCCGCTTGCTGCCATCGGACAAGCTCAAGTTCGGGGCGAAGTCAGCATCTACCTGCAACATCCTCAAGCCCGTCTCGTTCGAGTAAATGGCGGCCATTGCTGAACCCGAAACCAAGGCGATGGTGACCGCGAAGTTGGCCCCAAAGTTGCGGATGGCTCGGAATGTCCAGGGTGTACGCCGGAAGCTGGACAAGTATGTGGCCCATCCAAATGTCCATAGGAAAAGCAAACTCTCGAACATGCAATTCGTGAGCGTGAGCCTGCTCTCCGCGAAATTTTCGATGATTGGCCTCACTCCGTCGATGATGAAGATCAAAGATATCAGTCCCGCGAAGATGTCCTCAACGCTGTACAGTCTAGGGTTCAGGGCTGCTTAGGGTATAGGTTTTAGGGTTTATGAACAATGTCCTCACTGAACATGGTCACGTGCTTCATGAGTGCGCAGAGGTCGAACACCGCCACGAGGATAGTGAACACCGAGCACCACATGCAGGTCCAGAAGTAAAATGGCATGAACTCTATGTCGACCGCAATCGCGAGGTCGTAGACGACCAAGGTGTAGGCCAAGAAGGGACCCGTAGCTCCAAGGATTGACAACGGCTGCCCCGCAAATGTTGAGAAGATCAACCCCGATATCGACGTGCTCATTATCATTTCCAACACTCCGAACTGGCCATTCGTGCCATCAAGGAACCGGCTGCCGAAGGTAATCGCAGGGGCAAGGGCTGCTATGAACCTTACTTCTCCACTACCCCAAAAACCGTTCGAAAGGATACCGCTTCAGAATACGACTAAAGTATAAGAACCAGGCTGTAAAGTGAAGAACCAAGGAACAGATACAAGATTGAAGACACCGATTTTTGGAAGTTCTCTGGCATGAAGGCATCCGTCCAATCACTGCAAAATAGCGGCGCCCTCCTGCGAATGTCGAGTCGCAAACCTCCGGCTATGCGCCCGGTGAAGTCCAATGGCCCATAATCCTTCTTCGCGCTGTGGGAGATGTATCCGGACTCGTAGCGGTACACGGCCTCGGCCTCTGTCATTACTGGGTCGGTGAAGGCGGCGATGCAAGCAAGGGCTGAGCTGTGGGCCAGGATAGCTTGCCAAGACCGTGCAAGGGTGAAAAACGGCTCAGCTCATGCCGCAAATTTGCATTCGCCCGAGCAACGAGGGTAAGGCTTCTATGCAGCACGCCCTGCTCATGTACCGGGATCTGCAGAAAGTAACCTGTCCGCAGCGACGATAAATCCACAAGAAACCCGTATGTCTCGGAGCTCGGAGCCCTTGAGCCTTGTAAGGCGAGCGGAACTCTAAACCCGGAAACCCTCTTCCCAGTTCGTGGCCTTTGATCTGGTCCTCCAAGAATCTGCGGTCCTGAAGGCTTGGTGCTTTGAGGTCTTGGGCTTCGGGCTTGGGGTTTTTGGCTCCGGTGCTTTCACATGCTGGACTCTTGCTCACGATTTTTGTGGAAGTCAGCATACTAAAGACATCTAAAGCCTGAAAAAGCCCCCGACTAGTGCCTGCAAAATCCTACTCGAACCCTAGAAAGCCCTTGGTGAAGATACTTAGACTTTGAAGCCCATCGGCAAGCTTCATAGATCCATCTAAACTCTAACAAGACCTTGTCTTTCGGGGCTTTTGAAAAGTACTTGGAGGTTCATGGGTAGTTCTAAGTAGGGTTATAAGTCCCCTACTATGGGTTATAAGTACAGTTACCCTCCTTCTAACCCTACCTATAACTACCCCTGAACCTCCAAGTAGGCCCTAAACAGGGACCCTTAAAGGAGCCCTCATAACTACCCATGAACCTACAAGTAGAGCTCTGGGTAGCCTTCTTTCGATGCTTGGCTTTGGGATTCTCGAAGCTAAGACTGGGCATGGCGAGGTTGAGGTGCTTGGGGCCCGGGTTTCCAGGGAGATCTCCAGTATAACGATTAGAATATGGTTCGCTTTAAAGGGGTCTTTAAGGGATACTATAGGGGCTACTATAAGGATTCAGCACAGGGGCCTTAATGATTAGAATAGGGTTTTGGGGTCCACTATACTATAATTATACTAAGGGGGCCTTAATATTCAGAATAGGGTTTTGGGGCTGGATCGGACATGCGTCTGAGGCGAATAAAGATTGAGATGTCTGTTGCATCCGTAGAATAGGGTTTTGTGGCCCACTATACTATAATTACACTAAAGAGCCCCCAGAATAGTGTTGGTAACTATTTAGGCCCCTATAGTAGTATAAAAACGTAGAATTTAGTCCTTATTACTTCTCGGAAGCCACGCAAGAGAGCGCTTTCTGTAAGATACGGCTTCCGACACAAAAAATCCTGCGGAAACCAGAGCCGGTCCTCGTCTAGGGCTTCTGCTTTGGCCTTCCACTTGTCCACCTGAGGTTTTGGGTTTAGACCCAGAGACTCCAATATCCCTCCATTAAGGAATATTCCATAAATCATATTCGGGATCCTATTACAAATTAAGGTCTATTCCTTAACTAAGGGACATTGGAGTCTCTGGGGAGTCTCCCGAATACGCTCATGCATGATCGGGATTGCTGGTTTAGATTATCCCCTGTATGCTTGTACAGTGCCCAACGTGAAGGCTCAAAACATGCTCCTTTGAGTGGAGTTACGGTCGTGAACCAAGCTTCAAGCCTGTGTAGGCCCACTCACACCCTGAAGCCTCAATCCTAAACCCCTAACCCTAAACCGAAGCCACAGAGAAGAGTCTCCAAAAAGAGTTCATTGGGAACCCAGGGGTACGTGGCAACGTAGTAGCACACGCTCTGCCCTGCCCTTCAAGATACGATCTCCGGCAGATTGGCTTCGTGAAGGGCCCTAAACCCTAGTTGTCGGGTATCATGGGGAACTAAAGGTTAAGCTTTTTGGCTATATAGGGATTATATAGGGGCTATACTACCCAAAAAAGGTTAAAGGTTACCTACGCGACTACTAGGAAACAGTTTAAACACCCCCCTTGCAAAGCCTCAAACCGAAACTCTGGCTTATAGGGCTTGAAGAAGCTTGGGGCGTTTCTGCCTTGAGCAAGACTTTGGCTTTTGGCTTGCGAGGGTTAGGGCTTTGGGCGTATGGAATTTAGGGTTTACCCATATAAGCCCCAAAGTAGTTCCTTTTCGGGATTGGCTTACAGGATTCCAAATATAAACCCCAAAAAGGCCCCAAAGTAGTTCCTTTTTGGGATTACCTTATAGGATGCCAAATATGAACCCCACACAGGAACTTCTTTGGGGCCCTAGGGTAGGGTTGAAATTGGCACCACCGTAAACAAAGCGATTCTGCAGTAGAACATAGCAGCCAGTATAGCGAACGCAAAAACAAGTAGTGGTTGCCAAAGCCCGCAAAACCCGGAAACCTAAATCCTAAACGGCCCTACACGCCTAAAGCTCCAGAAACCTAAAGCCATAATCAAAACCTAAATCCCCAAACCCTGAACCCTGAGGCCCTGAACCCCTGAAGTGCAGAAAGCTGCATTCCAGCGCTGAGGGGCCTCCTTCTTGTAGCCTTTGCAGAGATCATCCAATCGGAGAGCCTTCGAATCAATTTTGTCAATGCTTTTTCGAGCATCATGTCTGCCAGCTCGGACAGCTACGGCCAGAATCATGACTGCTCTGATTAGAACTGTCTGTCATGTTGTGTTTACCACCACCACCGCAACTACTACTACTACGACGACGACTTCTGCTGCTGCTGCTATGCTGATGATAGTTTTGCTACTACTACGACGACTACTACTACTACTACTACTACTACTACTGCTACTGCTACTGCTACTGCTACTGCTACTGCTACTGCTACTGCTACTACTACAACCACTACTGCTACTACTACTACTACTACTACGAGGCTGACGACAACGACGACGACTACGAATACTACTCTTATGGCCAGTATGCAAGATACGCATGCAACTATGTACAAATACACAAACAACTACGTACATGAGCTCAGACATATCGGCTTATCTATCCGCCGACCCACCCATCCACCAGCCCACCGACCGATCTAGTTTCCTACCACTTGTTTACACACGCCGGCACCCACCCATATATATATATATATATATGTATATGCACACACATATACACACACAGAGAAGGTGTGTGTGTGTGTGTGTGTGTGTGTATGCATATATACCTCTCTGTATGTATGTATGTACATATGTACCCAGCCATCTTTGATCTCTGTCGCTCTCTCTTACAGGTCTGTGTCTTTGAGCCCAACTAGCTCACTAGCTATTTTCCTACTCATTCACACTATTGCGGTGTGATGCTTTCTCTCTGTATATATGTTTATAAACAAACCCATATATATATATATATATATATGATGCAAGGCTGCCACACCCCCCCTCCCCCCCCCACCCCATGGTATCCTCCCCCCTTCCCCCCCGCCCCCCCTGTGGTGTGGGGCCTGTGGTGGTACTCTTTTTGCCGCGACGTTCTTATGTGTTACTCCTTGTCTTCCCTCTTGCTGTGGCACCGGTGATACTGCTCAAGATGTTGTGCTGCTCTAGACCGGGACATGAGTCGACAATCAGACCATGCTCAACATCATCCTTGTCGTCGTCATCTTCATCATTAGTACCTTCAAAAGAATATCTGCCACCATCACCATCGCCATACAACCCTCATAATTCAGCATTGCAATTCATGTCAGATGCTGGAAACTACTGAGCCGATTGCCGCTTTCCGCACCAAGGCATAGTGCGACACTCCCGATCCGCGCACAAGGTCAAGGGGCGGGCAAAGTGCGGGCGGGCCGGGGTGCAGGGTGGGTGGGCGTGCAGCAGCGGGGGGGGGTGGGGGTGATACCATTGGGGTGGGGGGGGGGTGGGGAGGGTGGGGAGGGTGGGGGGGGGGGGGTGGCGGCCTGGGACCCGAGAGTATATATATATATATATATATATATATATATATATATATATATATACATACATACAGATACAGACATATGTATGCATGTGTGTGCGCGCATGCATGCATGCATGCACGCGCATGCCTACAAATGTGTGCTTAGCTATAAACACAGATACATACATGCATGCATGCATACATACACACACAAACACTGCCATGTGATACATGCATTCTTACATACATACATACATACATACATACATACATACATACATACAACCATACATCCATTCATCCATAATTACATGGATGCATCCATTCATGGATTCATCCATGCATCCATCCATGCATCCATCTTTGTATCCATGCATGCATGTACACATGCCTGAATTCATGCATGCATACATACGTATATGCATACATACACACATGCATACGTACTGAGAATGTGTCTTGTGTGATGTGCAACTGCTCGTAGGTATTGAATAACACATCTTACGTAGGGCTTAGGTCTTCTTTGGGAGTTTCCGAGAATAAGAGGTACCTTAATTGGGGGGGGTCCTTGTAATAAGGATCCTACTATTTAGGGTGCTACGTTAGGGTCCCCCCACATTCGGAAACTCGCATTTGTTCTAAGAGATAAAGGTACCAGGTACACGTTCGGGTCTGCACAGTGCTCTGGGGTCTGATACCGAGAATCTAATCTCATCGTAATTTTTCGAAAAGGAAAGCTAGAATAGCCAAAAAATCCCTCTCATCGTACTGTTTCAAACCTTAAACCCTAAACCCTTGAAGCCCTAAGGCGAGGCCCTGCACTTGCACCCCTTGTTTTCCGCTCTGGCAACGACTCGCCCCACCCTCACCATGGCTCCATGGACCCGGCCCAAGAAGCGCGGGTACCCTGCTGTGCGGGGGGCTTTGCGCGCAGCTGCCGGGGGCGCTGACGGGTTCTGCAATATGGCTCAAGGTTTTGGACTTTCGGTTTGGAGTTTGGAGTTTAGGCTAGACCTCAGGGCGACAAGCCTACCGATATAGCTGAATACATGGACTTACATGATTTTAAGAGGATTTGGGAGTACTTTATGCTGTAACGACGTACATAGGGGCGATAAGGGAATGTTGCTATGTGTTTCCAAGCCCCAAACCTAAACCTCTCACCCTTAAACCGCGAAACATGTGTGTGTGTATATATCTATATATATATATATATATATATATATATATTATATACATACATACATATAATGTGTGTATACATATATATGTGTATAGCAAACGCACTGCTCATTCCAAGGATCTCTAAACATATATACTTTGACTGTCACTTTAAGAACGAAACCTGTTTACCTGCAAACCCGACAGATCCCTCGGCATGGGAAGCATGCGGAAAGACCTAGGCTATGGGAACTGGCTGGTCCCTCTCACGCAGCCGCGGATGCCGACGACCTTTGCCATGCCATGGTTGAGGCTGTGTTTGGGACGAAGCATAGCAAGGCTTAAGACCTTAGGACTGTGCTTCGCTGGCGTGAAAAACCGTTGCTGCAGTTCTTGCATTTCTCCTGCTGCAGACGAGTGTTTGGAGCATCATGCAAGCAGCAAGCATGTAAGATCAACCTTAGTAGGGCACCAACCATGCAGACCTTATATCACCTTCGCTGGCAATGGAAACACCAGACGGTTTGAGCTCACTGCCGCATTTAGCAGTGAAGCCGAGGTAGACATGTGTTTGCTTCTCGTGCTGCGCATAGTGACTGAACAGTTCATGGTTGACGAGAACCTGAATTGAGGGTCTAGATGGTGCTAACAGTACCTCACGGAACGGCAACCCTACTTGCTGTGCGAAGACTCTGATTCTTTTCAGTAAGTAAACCCTGCAGCTCCTTTTAACAACTCTAAAGCCCGATAAACCGATGGGTAGTTACAAGTAGGCTTATAAGTAGGGTAACTATACTTACTTACAACCCATATTGAGGGGACCTATAACCCTACTAGGATACCCAGTAACCTAAGAAAAAAAAGGAATCTCTTTTTGGTACTGGGTAACTTTATCAGGAACCTAGGACTACAAAAAGGGAATAAGGGTACTACTGGGCATCCTAGCCTACCTATAACTACCCATGAACCTCCAAGTATTGCCACATTTTTAGCAGAGGCGCTGCTCAGATGACGAGGGTCGCCGCACTCGGGGCCCCGGAGGGCAAGGATTGGACCACCTGGCTCGGAGTTTAGGGTTAAATCCTAAACTCCAAACCCTCAAACCCTAAGCCCTAAACCCCCAAACCCGCAACCATAAACCCCGAACCCCCGAACCCCAAACCCTAAGCACCCAAACCCTCAACCCCCAAACCCTGAACCCCAACCCCTAAACCCTAGACCCTCAAACCCTAAACCCTCAAACCCTGGACCCCTAAACCCTAAACCCTGAACCCTTAAACCCTAAACCCCCAAACCCTGAACCCCAACCCCTAAACCGGGCTTGCGGTTTAGGGCCGAGGGTGTTGAATTTGGGGTTCCGGGCTTAGATAGAAGCCCGTGTCCTGAAACAAGAAGGCTGGCACAGAATGTAACTCCCAAAAACTAGACCGTAAACCCCAAACACTAAACCCTGAACCCTAAACCCTAAACCCTGAACCCTAAACGCTGAACCCTGAACCCTAAACCCTGAACCCTGAACTCTAAACCCTAAACCCTAACTAACTCTAAACCGTAAGCGACCCTAAACCCAAACTACTGCTGATGGACAAAATCCTGCATTTCCCATTATAAGGAATATACATACCATAGTTCCCAAAGTTTAGAGTCCTTAGGGTCATGCAGGATTTTGTCCATCAGCAGCATAACAACACAGCAATAAAGATGCAACATGAAGAATAACCGAGCACAAAACAAAACACGAAATACTTAGACTTGACACGAGGCCTTCGCAAGGCGCTGGTAGTCAGGAGTCCCGGCACCGGTGACGGCATCCCAGCCTGGCTCTTAGAGGGCTTTTGCTCTTTTTTTAAGGGTTTAGGGTTTAGGGTTTCTTTTACTAGGTGGGGGTTTTAAAACTTTTGAAAAATATTAGTAAATAAGATCCTCTTAAGCTCAGTAAGTGAATTTAAGGGCCCTTTTTTCAATCTGCACTCTCGCAGCTTGAAAGCCCGTTTGGGCGGGCAGATTGCCTGAGCTCTTAGAGGGCTTTTGGTTGTAGGCTGTAGGGTTTCGTTTACGGCTCTTCTTTCAGGGCTTCGGGACTTTATTAAGGAATCTTGTTGAAGGATATATACTTAATCTACAACGATCCTACTGTCAGGATTTGGGGCTCTGAGTGGACGAAATTGTGTTGTTTTTGCTTGGTAGGGTTATTTTGCGGGCATGCAAGGCAGCGCAGCAGACCCTAAGAGCAGAAACGACCTAGGATTTTCAACAAAGACCTACAGAGCTCTTTCGGGCTGGTAGGATAGTGGGGCTCCTGATATGTAGGTCCATGTAGGTCTGTATCACGGAGCCCCCCTCGAATTGAGTGTTTAAGTAGTAGGTTACTTTGGGCGCACGGGAGCAGGGACGACTATAGGAACAGCGATTAACGTTCGTTTGGAGGTCTCGAGACCCTCCACCCTAAACCCTGAACTGAACCCCAAACCTACACCCCAGACCCTGAACCTACACGCTGAATCTTAGCCATAAATTACTCTAAACCTTCAACACCCTCTCAACCCCTAGCCCAATGGCACGATGCCTCGAAGCTTCTAAACCTACAGGAGCAGAGATATCAGAAATAGAATACCTAAGATGGCCAGACCTGGCCAGTTTTATGGGTGGTTGTCAAAATTATGGTCCTTTTGGGGTCCCTAATATAGCACGTCACCTAATATTTAGGGTACCCAAAAAGGGACCCTAATTTTGAAAATTACCCACATGTACTTATAATCCTAGAGAAGCAGCCCTACATATAACGCCCCCTGATTGATGATAACGCGTTGTATCGTGATACGGACTTCAGAAATTAGCGCAGCATGTCATAATCACGTACCACTTTCCATAGCAACATATCCACCGTCGAATACCTCGTTACAGCATCACATATACCGAGAGAGCACAATACCCCCTTTTGAACATTATACATCGATCTCTGTGATTCAGGCTAGACCGATGGCGCTGAACCTTGAACCCCGTACCCTAATCCGAAAACACAGAAACCTAATCCTTGCCCCGAAACCCTCCACTGAACCTTAAGCCGCGAAAGCCTTAACCTTAACTTCCCTGAACTCTGAACCCAAATCCTTAAACGCTAAATCAGCCTGAACCCTTCCCTCACCCCGACAAACTTACTTTTGACTTACATAAAAATATCACAGCAAAGATCCCTAAAAGGGTATGTTTGTAGGTCCAGGTTAACGAATACGGGGGCCTTAATAATGAGAATAGGGTTTTGGGACAGTTTCTGCTACGATACTAATAAGGAGCCCCCCAAAGACTATAGGTAATGATTAAGGCCCCTGTATTGAAGGTATCGTGCTCCCTGGCTTTCCCCTCCCCTGCCTGCTTTCGCCGGCCAGCCTTCACCGCAGTCGGAGGAGCTGCTGCCTTGGGGAGCTCAGGCTTCCGAGGTCTTTTGTTTAACGGAATCGTCCTGACAATAATCTAGTTCATGGTTGGGATAGGATTAAGAATGTACACTTTTATTCCTTATTGGGTTTAAGTACCCATAAAAATGTAAAATGCTACCCAACTGTGACAAAGAATCCTCCGTAGTGAGGTTTAGGGTTTAGGGCTCGGGCTCCGAGGAAGTTTCAGGGTTTGAGTTTGGTTCCTTTATAAGAGAAGTGTCTTAAAGTATCGTACTCCAAAGGCCAGTGTTTAATATTATTTTTAAAAAACCTAAAAACTTATTCAAAAAAAACACATTTTTTTCAAAAAACCTATGCTTCAGGGCTTGAGGAGGGCTCTGGGCATGAAGGTCTTCGGGCTTAGGGCTTGAGGGGACTTAAGGCTCCAGGGCTCAGCGCCCTAGCCCTAAGGTTTTGGGGGCTTTTAAGAGGGATCCGTAAGGTTTCCTTAAAGGGGTCCAACAGGGTTCTTTGATGGGGTTTAGGGTTTAGGGCTCAGGGCTTTTAGCGTTTTAGGGCCTTTGGTGGGATTTAGGGTTTGGGATGGTTTAAGGCGTTGGGGAACAGAAGCCTCTAGAAGCGCTGAGCCCGTCGCCTTCGGTGATGTCGTTGAAGGCGGAAAGGTGGCTGTAGATCCTCGGAAGCTGTCAGGGGCACTATGCTCTCGTATATCCGTGAAGTGAGAAATGCAGTAAGGCGGTTTAGGGTTTCGGGTAGAAGGTTGATGGTCTTATGCGTTACATTATATGGGAGTTTCCGAAAATTCGGGGTACCTTATTTTGGGGTCCTTATTATCAGGATCCTACTATTTAGGGTAGTATAGTAGGTCTCCTATTTTCGGAAACTCCCATATGTGTCTCTGCGCACATATGGTACAACTGGAATACAAGTCGAAACTACCGTGGGCTCCAGCACACACAAGCTTACTGCTGCGCACTATCTGGAACGGCAGGATACTACTGCACGCTATTCTCAGAAAATGCGACGATACAGCGCAGTCAACTATGGTCTTCTGAGGTCTGGTAAGGCCCTCATGTAAGGTCACACAGCCACATGTATCTACTGTCCGTTGGTAGACATGTGTTCGTCACCATCGTGTGAAGGGTCAAAGGTCCGTGCTGGTTGATGGCTCAACGACGCTGTAGAGGCTTCATGAAATTAAGATGCTACCTATAGTCTCCATTGTAGCTCCTTTTGGGGGTTACCTTATAGGATCCTAATTATATAATTAATTGGTTAAACCAAAAAAAGGAACTACAATGGAGACTTTAGGTATCGCCAACATGACTTCTACCCTTCCTGAACCGTAAAACCCTGCTTGGTAGGTCTATGCAGTGCTGTGAGCACCTTCGTTTCGGGCAGAGGCAAAAGTCAGAGCTACCACCCCAGCTATGATCTTACTTCCGGAGTCTCATCCCTTACGATACCGCCAAGGGCCCTCTACGGTACACCCTAAACCCTGCAGCCCAAGTCCCAAACGATCCAGGGCCCAGGCAGAGGGTTCAGGAAGCCCAGAGTGGAGGCGTTCTTCTGAAGCCGGAGATCGTTCAGCAGGGCGATCTCGTCGCATTCACTTTAGGACTTTAGATGTTTAGGGGTTAGGTTTAGGGGTTTGGGGGTGTAGGGTTTAGGCTTAAGGTTCATCGAACCCCCTTCGATTCTCTTTCTTGTTTGTTCATACGCCTTTTCTCGTAGAGCGGTTGACGGCTTGTTGCGGGCGTGGGTGGTATACTTGCAGGCGCCACCAAAGGCACCTGGACATCAACCCTAAACCCCCAACCCCAAAACCCTAAACTCCAAAACCCCGACACCGCGAAACGCTAAACCTCATGAAACCTTAAGATCCTACAACCGAAACACTGCAAGCACTGAAGTCGATCGAAGGGCGCATGGGCTGGTTACTGGCTCCCGGCTTGGGAGTTTAGGGCGGAAGCTTTGGGATCTTCGCCCAGGGTTGGGCGTTGAAGCTTGGGCTCAGGTTGAAAGACTCGGGCTAAAACACCTGCGCACCAAAATCCGTCGAGGATAATTTTCTGAGTTGTCCTTTAAGCCCTTTGAAAATTATTCTATTCTGGTTCTCCACAAAATAGTAGGGGTAATTAAAAAAGATCCCAAAGGACAACCCAGTTTTTACTTGGGTTAGGAAGTTTAGGAGTTTAGGGTGTGGGTCCGTTTGGGTAACTGACGCACCGAGAAGAATGGAACTGAGAGGCCCACCACACCGGCTGCTGTCGGCGAGGCGCAACTAGTACCGGACCTCAGCACACTTCGAACAATCTTGTAGATTGACTCAGAAAGGGACGACAAGGGGATCCGGTTACCAATTCGCTTGGGGTATTGTGTTGCCGCAAATTTGTGATAACGAGTGCAGAAACAGAGAGAACGCTCGTGGCTGCCTGGAAAAGAACGACTCCAAAGGCATGAACCATTCGAAACAAGCGTATCACAGTATATCCAAACCCCTGGTAAGAATATCCTCTTATGGTCCTTACTATGACCACCTGAACCAACCAAAACCTACCTTTGTGTAGGGTCCCTACAAATTTCATATTCGGGTTTATCGTCAGCACCCAAAGAAAATATGGTAGTTTAAAGTATGATCTACCCCATGCAGGCCTCTACCCCTAAACCCAAAACCCAAATCCTTCTCGGATTCCCAGGGCCCTTGCACCCCGGGCACGGGCAGGCCAGCAATGACCAGAAACCTCGTGGCCTTGTCCGCAACAGTTCCCTTTTAAGGGCTCCCTTGTAGGGGTTCCCTCTTCAGGGTTCCTTTGAAAGGTGCGTAGGGTCTTGGATTGTGACTTCTGAGATCTGCCTGGGGCATAGGGCATGTGGCTCTAGATTAAAAACCGTGCAATATCGATATTGAAAGGTTGGGCTAGGGTTACGGAGGCTTCATGAGGTTTCCACACTACAGTTTAGATATGCCAAGGAACACTAAAGAACAGTACGACTGATTATTCAAACCCCTACACTACAAAACCTTATGAGACAGCAAAAAGCCTGTAACAACCCTTCACAAACCCTCTAAGCGTCTTCTACGTACCAAAATCCCTGTGGTAGGCTCGAGGGTTGGAGAGTGAGTTGGTCCATGGACCTGAGTGAGATCCGACCTAAAGGGAACTCCAGAAAGTTGGAATATGGATTAATGGTAGGATCCCCTATAATTTACCTTAAAGGGGTTACGATAATGATATTCCAACTTTCTCGCTTCTACTGTAAAGGGTTAGGGGACCTAGGAGGGCACGGGTTTCATGCAGAAATTAAGGGTTGCTTTCGGTGCTTCACAAGCTAGGAGGTGCTTTTAAAGCCTTTGAAAAAGATTAGTAGGTAGAATCCTCTTAAGCCCAATAAGAGCAAACATAACATGTCCCAAAGCCCTACCTGGTAATTGAGGATTTTACAGGGTTTGGAAGAAGCTCGGGGTTTGGGGCTACTTCGCGGATCAGGGGACTTAGCAAGTACGGCTATGCTTCGGTTAAATGAACTCACTCGTGATTGCTAGTCCCTCTAGCTACGGTGCTTAAGCGCAACTTATCCACACCAAGGAAACGTCAAGCAAGGGCCCTGGGAACGTGATGGGCCATAGATACCCTCGAAAAAGATGTGGTACAAGCGATGGATGTACGTGTGTGTGTGTGTCTGTATATATATATATATATATATATATATATATGTGTGTGTGTGTGTGTGTGTGGGGGGGGGGGCTCTTGGCTTGTTTTTCGCCTTCGTCAATTGTGTTCTTCATTGATACATGTACATGTGCATTTTTACTTCTACCCGTTTAGTGGTCGATGGGGTTTGAAGCGCTGGAAGCGCGCCCGCCTGTGCGGAGATGTCCGGGTAGGCACGGCCAGAGACCTGGGCGTGGCAAAGAGGGTTTGGGGTTGAGGGTTTAGGGTTTAGGGTTTAGGGTTTAGGGTTTAGGGTTTAGGGTTTAGGGCGTTCTTGCAACATCTTATACTTGTTGATTTCATACTACGTCGTTATCTGTGAAAAGTATACGGTATACGACTTTCCCCTTAATGCTACATTGTGTTCTGACACACGATATTGCATTTTGTGAGCTTCTTGGGCAGGAAGCAAGTATGCAGGCTTGCATACTGATTCATACTCCTGATTTCAGCTTCGTTTCTCCTGTCTCCTACATGTGAGACGGTCGCAGGTAAGTCTGGACCGGCTCCGTAGGGCTTGCAGGCGTTTGGTGTTCCTTTTTTGAGGGATCGTTTCCGACTGCGTACAGATCGAAGAACTTCAAAGCATCCCTTCACGCTAAAAATTACATCCAGGGTTTGAACTGTCGGATGTAGGGAAGACACGGCTTATATGGGGCTCTGATTCCGAAGTTTTTTGTCATCGTGGGCTTGGAGGCCACCCATATTAGTTGTGCGATCTCGTGACCGATATGCTTCTGATCTTGCCTCACCCACAGACTCTGATTCTTGCAGCCTCTCAAGCAATGATAGCTGGTGTGTTACAGAGGCGCTGAAGCATCTCCGTAGCAGCAACATCCACTACAAGTCCACGACCCCAAAGATGCTAACAGCCTACAACCCCAAAAAAGACTGCAAACTCCCAATACGAAATAATCAGCGACGATGATCACACTGCCTGCTAGTGTAAGTGTAGTAAGGTTGAGACAAGAGCAATGATACATGCGACTCATCAACGTATCCAACACGAAGCCCTAGAGCATGCCCGAAACCCTACACAGTCCGTACCCCTGCAAGCCCAAGCGGTGCAAAACCTACACGGCCCGAAGCGGTGAGCCCTGCAACCTTATCTTTTCAGCCGCAAAGCTGCAATTAGTGGCTGCAATATCGGCGGGTGTCAAAATTATGGCCCCGTTTTGGGTCCTTGATATATTTCGGCACCTACTACTTAGGGAACCCCAAAAGGGAGCCCTCATTTTCGGAAACTCCCAACAGAGTTCTACTGTCAGCCGGGAGGCGTTGTATCCCCGGCTCTTGGGTGGCAGGCCCTCGTTCTTGAGGTACGCTGCCACGGCGTCCTTCCTCGGAAGGGTGGAGGGGTTTGGGGTGTCCAGGTTTGCGGGGCGGCCGCTGCTGTCGTCGTCGTCATGCTGTTGAGGAGTAGAAGCGGTCGCGTCAGTGGCATCAATCTTGCACTTCTACCGACTGGCTGCGCCGGGTGTGCCGTCCGAGCTGCTGGTAGTCGGGCATGGGCCAGTAACTGCCTCAAGGTCGGTGGCCAACTGGAGATGACCCATAATCTCCATTCTAGTTCCTGTTGCTGAATTACGTACCTCGGATTTTTGTCCGAGGATCCCAACTCCCAACCATGAAACAAGTTAACCAAGAAGTGAATTACAATGGGGAACCCTTGACTAGCATACGGCTCGTGGCGAGAATGCAAGCAGCATAGCAGCAGTTGCCCGATGAATCAAGAAGACAACTGATGACAGTGGTTTTCAACCATGGGCAAAGATGGATGAAACGTGGAACCGAACCCAAAGCCATGAACCAAAGCCTTAAAGTGCTAGGCCCTCCACCCTGAACCCTCAGCTCATCCGTATGCCACTCGCACTCCCCGAACCTGAGCATGACCACTGAACACTATAGGCACTAAACACCCCCGCCCCCTCCGTGCAAGAACGACGAACATGCAAGCCCCAAATTCTAAACTTGAAGAAATCAACCTCCGAGTAACCCTAGAAGTCCCCTCAACCCCTCATAGGAACCTAGAAGCCCCCCCTAAACCCTAAACCCTAAAGCCAAAACTCCTCATAGTATCCCTCATTACCCCTAAACCCCTAAACAACCTAAACCCCTAAACCCCTAAACAACCTAAACCCCTAAACAACCAAAACAACCCTAAACAACCCTAACCCCTCAACCCCTCGTAGTGGCCCCCATCATCTGCCAGGACGCTGAAGCCCCCGGAGCTGAGGCCGATCGCCTTCTCTGCCTCTACAAGGGGGCTCCTTTAAGGCTTGGGGTTTAGGGTTTAGGGTTTAGGGCTAGGGTTTTGGGGTTTAGGGTTTAGGGTTTAGCGTTTAGGGTTTAGGGTTCGCCAGCGCAGTTTTTTGAGACTGCGCAGAAAGGCGCCCCGAGCATCTCACGCGAAGCCAGCAGCTGCATCCCTTTCTTTTAAGGGGGTTGTCGCTTAAACCGTAAAACTCGTTGTTTGCTCCGCGATTGCTCTCTGTTGGTTCGGGCTAGACTAAATTTAGTCTTTTTTAATGTTAAGGGTTTGCTGGGGTTTGGTAAAAAAACCGTTTCTGACAATCGTGTTTCTCGGGTTTTTTTTCGGGTTGGGGATCGAAACCTTTGAACTTTTTCTGGCGCGGCCGGGTCCCCTCTCGCGAAGTTTCAAGGGTGCGAGGTGGGTTGGGGCTCGGAGGCGGAGGGGTCCGAGTGCGAGCATCTCACCCGAAGGCTTTCTCTGCCTTAAGGGGGTCCATGTTGACTGCGCTCACAGGCGCCCCGAGCATCTCCCACGAACGCTTGCTCTGCTTTAGGGGGGCTGGTCCTTAGGTCCTAAAGTTTTGCGTCTGCCTCTCGAATGTTTTCTGTTTGTTCGGGTTAAGCTAGGTTTAGAGCACTGTGAGTGTTAAGAGATTGCCGGGTCTTGGTGGTTCTTGTGGTTTCACTGCTTTGAGGGGGCCGTTGCTTAAGCCTTAAAAGTTGTCGTCTGCTCCGCGATTGCTCTCTGTTTGTTCGGGCTAGACTAAATTGAGGCTTTGTTAGTGTTGAGGGATTGCCGGGGTTTGGGGGTGCTTGTGGTTTCACTGCTTTTAGTGGGCCGTTGCATAAGCCTTCAAGCTCGTCGTCTGCCCCGTTGTCTGCTCCGCGATTGCTCTCTGTTGGTTCGGGCTAGACTAAATTGAGGCTTTCTTATTGTTGAGTGATTGCTGGGGTTTGTTGCCCGGGGTCGGGGCACCTTCCCACAGCCAGGGCCCGGGGCCGGGGCACCTTCCCACAGCCAGGGCCCGGGGCCGGGGCACCTGCCCACAGCCAGGGCCCGGGGGCGGGGCTGTGGACTGCGCTCACAGGCACCCCGAGCATCTCCCACGAACGCTTGCTCTGCTTTAGGGGGGCTGGTCCTTAAGTCCTCAAGTTTTGCGTCTGCCTCTCGATTGTTTTCTGTTTGTTCGGGTTAAGTTAGGTTTAGAGCCCTGTGAGTGTTAAGAGATTGCCGGGTCTTGGTGGTTCTTGTGGTTTCACTGCTTTAAGTGGGCCGTTGCTTAAGTCTCAAAAGTTGTCGTCTGCTCCGCGATTGCTCTCTGTTGGTTCGGGCTAGGTTAAATTGAAGTTTTCTTATTGTTGAGGGATTGCCGGGGTTTGGGGGTGTTTGTGGTTTCACTGCTTTTAGTGGGCCGTTGCATAAGCCTTCAAGGTCGTCGTCTGCCCCGTTGTCTGCTCCGCGATTGCTCTCTGTTGGTTCGGGCTAGACTAAATTGAGGCTTTCTTATTGTTGAGGGTTTGCTGGGGTTTGTTGCCCGGGGGGCCGGGGCCTTCCCACAGCCAGGGCCCGGGGCCGGAAACCACCTTCCCACAGCCAGGGCCCGGGGCCGGGGCACCTTCCCACAGCCAGGGCCCAGGCCGGAGACCCCGGGGCCGGAGGGCCCGGGGCCGGGGCACCTTCCCCCACCGCTTTCCGCAGCCACAAGGCCGGGGCACCTTCCCGGGGCCGGGGCACCTTCCCACAGCCAGGGCCCGGGGAGGGGCACCTTCCCGCAGCCAGGGCCGGGACCAGAACACCTTCCCACAGCTTGGTAGTAGTAGTTGTAGTAGTAGTAGTAGTAGTAGTAGTACTAGTACGGAGGGCTTGCTGGGCTCTCGGTCAATTTACTTAAACTGCCCTGTGGTCGACCGTTGCTTGCCTTAAATCCTGCGTACCTGCTGGGCATCAAACCAGAACCTGCGCTGGCGCATCTTCGGCCTCTGGCCGTCTAAATTTAGGGCTTAGGGCTTAGGGTTTAGGGTTTAGGGTTGGGTTCCTCTACGGGCCCTAAGGGCGCCTTTAAGGGGTTATTCTAAGGGTTCCTCGAAGGGTGCCTTTAGGGGGTTTCTTTAAGGGTTTCTTTAAAGGGTTCCTCTGTATGGATTCCTAGAAGGGGTTCCTACAAGGGGCCCCTTTAAGAGTTCTAAAAAGGGTTTCCTACAGGGCTTCCAGAAAGGGGTTCCCATAGGGGTGAAAACAAGGCTTCGTGTAAACCCTTACGTTTTGGTTTAGATGGGTTGAGAGTTTAGGGGGTTAGGGTCTGGGGCTCAGGGCTCAGGGTTTAGGGTCTCAGACTACAGGGGATCCCCGAGACTCTAAGTTAGGGTTCCCGAAGGGTGACCTGAGGTAGGGTTCTTTGAACGTGTGGGTTGTGGGCGCTGGGGGCCGAGAGCTAAGGGTTTCAGATTCAGGATCGCGCGCGAGGTTGGGATGATGCACCCTAGCATCTTCAATAGACGGGGTTGCACCACTGTGCGCAGAGACGCAGCAAGGCGCAACCTGGCAGGTTACTGTGCGACACCCAGGAAAGTCAAAGGAGCTCATCAGCTTCATTGACGTCGACGGGGTCAACTGCTGCGATGGAGATGCCCATAGAGAACGCGACCACTAGTGGCCCTCAGAACGGGCGAATGCGGTAAAATCAGCTTCCACCCGCTTTTGCTGGGGACTAGCTCTGTGTGGACTCTCTTGGGGCTCTACACAGGCTGTCGGGGCTTTTGGGATTCCTGGCGCTGTTCGTGTTCAGCCTTCTATGGGGGCCATTAAGGGATGTGTGAGGGATTTAGGGTTCGGGATTCAATGCAAGGATCGGGGGCCGGGGACGTAAGAAATAGGGTCATGATTGACTAGTGAACAGGCTAGTAGATTAAGGGCTCTTTCAAGAAATACTAAGGCTTCGGAAGGGTTCTGTACGGATTCTATGATATACGTGATATACGGACCGTAATAGCTCCAACGGGGTCTTGGGAACGCCAAGGAGTCGTAGAACTCAGTATTCCCGGCGCCAGTAGAAACCCCTCGTAGACCCCTCAACCGCCTCCATTCTTAAAGCCGCCTCGAAGGAAAGTATCGGAAAAAAAACCCTCAACCCTTAACCCAAGGCCCCTCGATGCTGAAAGCCAGGAACATACCGAAAAACCTAAACGCTCTGTTCGACTCTGCGGGAACCTTTGGGAGTTTCCGAAAATTAGGGGTATCTTATTTAGGGGCCCTGATAATAAGGATCCTACTATACAGGGTGCGATTTTAGGGTCCCCTATTTTGGGAAACTCCCACATCGAAGCCGCCTCGCTTCCGGGCTTCGGCCAGGTCTTGCCTGCAGTGCGGTACTGCACTCCCGCTCTCTGGTCGCTTGCAGCGTAGGGTTTGGGGTTCAGGGTTGTGTCTGCCAGGGTTTAGGGTTCAGGTTGTACCTTAAGGTTCCACAGTAGTTCCTTTTTGGGATTACCTTATAGGGTTCTAAATATGAACCTGATAAAGGAACTGCTCTTCAGCCTTAAGGCAAGGTCCAGGATTTGGAGGTTTATGAGCGCCTTTGCCTCGCTGGCCAAACGCGACCAAAAGAATCGGCAAGCACTTTACAGCGTAGCGCTTAGGCTTTAGGGCTTAGGGTCGAGGGTTCTGGGATGGGGTCTAGGGTTTAGGGCTTAGGGTTGAGGCTTTGGGCTTGACAAGCTGAGGGTTTGGGGATTTCGGGAGTACCTGGGCGGCAGACCAGCCAGCCTGTTCTACATCAATATGCCTGACAGTTACAGCTACAGTTAGATGATACACCCTCAACCCTGCACCCCAAACCCTAAACCCTAAACCCTAAACCCTAAACCCTAAACCCTAAACCCTCAACCCTAGGCTCTAAACCCTAAACCGCCCTAAACCCTCAACCCTAAGCCCTAAACCCTAAACTCTGCACACTCGAAACCCTATACATACCGTGAGCCGCTTCTCAACCCTATGAGCCCGATAAGGCTTCGAACTTCGTAAGCCCAACCAACAGACACTGAACTCCAAAAACCCGATAAGCCGCCTATACGGGAGTTTCCGAAAATAGGAAGCCCTGAAAAAGTACCCAATAGTAGGATCCTTACTATAAGGAGCCCTAAATAAGGTACCCCGTCCCATATCCTCTGTAAACCTTAAACCCCAAACCCCGGAACCCTAAGGCCTTCTAAACCGTAAGCCCTACAACCAAGTAAACCCTACAAGCCCTGAAAGCCCGTAAACCCCAAACCTATAAACCCCGATGCGAACCCCATAAACCTTTTAAGCTCTAAAGACTCTGAAAACCCTTTAAACCCTAGAAAGACCATGAAGACCCTGCAAACCCTGTGAAACCCTAAAAACCCTACCATGTGCATCTGCTCCTGAGTGTCACGCCTGGGGCAGTGCCTCCCACAGCTGTAACGTAAGGCGACGAGCCAGGTCCTGTGGCTTCCTTTAGGCTTGCTGGCTTCCCTAGAGGGTAGGGTTCAGGGTTTTGGGTCCCTAAACCCTAAACCCGGGCATTAACGGTTCTCTTATAGGATAGAAACTTTGGCAAAGCAAGCCCCTCTCCGGAGTGACCTGGAAGCCTATGTCCCAACCACTACCTCTCCAAACCCTAGAATACCCCAGAAAAGCCTGAAACCAAAAACACCCCTAAACCCTACACCCTAGACCCTAAACCCTAGACCCTAAACCCTAAACCCTAAACCCTAGACCCTAAACCCTAAACCCTAAACCCTAAACCCTAAACCCGTAAACCCTAAACCCTGGAAGACCCTTAAGGGCTATCAACTCGAAGACCGGACGCTGGTAGTGGAATCCGGTGTCTCCTTCTGGAACAAAGACGTCGCCCTCGCAGTTCCTTAAGGCAAGATGGAAGGGCTTGGGGCTTAGGGTCTAGGGTTTTGGGCTTGGGGTTTAGGGTTTAGGGCTTAGGGTTTAGGGTTTAGGGCTTGGGGATTAGGGTTTATGGCTTGGGGCTTAGGGTTTAGGGCTTGGGGCTTAGGGTTTAGGGCTTGGGGCTTAGGGTTTAGGGCTTGGGGTTTAGGGTCTAGGGTTTCAAGATGGAAGGATCGTAGGTTGGCGGCTTCAAGATCGGGGTTTAGGGCCCAAGGTAAGCAGGGCTCGAAGATCGGCCTAAACCCGTGAGGTTGCGAAAGCCTGTGCTCTGAATGCTAGAAACGGTCTTGATCCTAGACTCTCAAAAAGAAGTCCGCAAGCCCTAAATCATCAGCAGTAGAGACGGTCTTGAATCCCAGACTTTGAATAAGAAGTCCGCAAGCCTTGCAATGCACGAACCTTGCCAAAAGCTGAAGAAAGCCCCTGAAAGGCTCTCGGGTGAAGCTGTGCCAAACGTCGCCCCTTCATCGCCGGAGGCATAGAGCAGCGAGATGCCCCTGACGCCGGCCTCTCTTAGTAAGTATGGTTATAAGTACCTTAATGGGGGCTATAATAAGCAATTACAAGTATATTTCCCACCCATCCAGGCGTTTCCTATTAAAACAAGATCTTATCAGGGTCTTAGTGTGAGCTCTTGAGCAGATTTATACAAGTATTGTCGGGGCTGCTATGCGCACCGAGGCTTTCTTGACGGTCTCTTCAAAAAGCGACGGCTTGGGGTTGAAGTGTTTTCCGGAAAGTGCTGTTATCATTAGAGGGAATGCTGAATGAAAGCAGTGGGGCGTCATAAGATGCTTGCAGGATATAACATGCCGGCCTTCTTGACCCTACTAGATTGTGCCGGGAGTACTGTACGACACAGAGGTTATGAAGGAAAGACAGGAGGCCTCTTTACGCACCTACATGTCGTAGTTTTCAGGCGCAAGTGGATCTTTTTCAAGCTCCTGCCTGCGTTCGCGATCTGGCTCGAGGGTGTTCGGGACAGTGGAGCGGACTTCCCCCCAACCATCGAAGGCTGCACCGCAAGCATGCTATGTCCCTCTTGACATACACTGAGTGCTGAACCCTGTAAACCCTAAACCGTTTAAACCCTTTTTCCGAAGTTACTATAGGGGCCTTAGTAATTAGAATAGCGTTTTGGGGCCCATTGTACTATAATTTTTATACGGAACCCCCAAATAGTATTGGTAATTATTTAGGCCCCTATAATAGGTCCCCGTTCTCCGGCCGGAGCTCTGGGGAGATGCACAGCTGCCAACCTCCCAGCATGGCGCCTTCTGAAACTCCACGTTCAAGCGCTGGGCCGCGGCATAGGACCAGGAGCCTCCACAGTATTTCAACATCTTTATGTGTTTGATTATTGTTATGTTGTTCATGTTAGTTCGTGGTAGTTGTTTTAGTCGTAATTATTGTGATTAGCGTTTTGAAATATTATCATCAAGCGGCTTCTGCTTTCAAATTGAATTCCCAAGTCTCTAAATGGGTAGTTCTCTCAATGAAAACCCTTTTAGGATTTAGGGGTTTAGGGCTTATAGGGTTAGGGGTTTAGGGGTTTAGGGCTTATAGGGTTCAGGGTTTAGGGTTTAAGGGTTTAGGGGTTTAGGGCTATAGGGTTTCGGGTGTAGGGTTCAGGGGTTTAGGGCTTAGGGCTCCTTACAGGGAACTGCAAAGGTTTCTATAGGGTGCGTATACGCGTACTAGAATCTAGTACCCGTATACGAACCCTATAGAAACTCTTGTAGATCCCCGTAGTTCTCTACATGAGGGTCCCTTTTAGGGTCCTTTTGCCGTTCTAGTTGGGGGACTGAAACCGGCGCCCTACGTTGTAGAACTACCCAAATCCTGATGAAGGGTTTTTGGCCTTTTCTGATGATGTGGTATCTGTGCATTCCTCAACCAGATGCGTAGCCATAAAAATTTCTACCGTGGCACTGAAGATCCGTACGGCACAGGCACTGAGGGCCTTCGTCTTCTCCGTAGGAAGTAGAGAAGACCTGGCTGGGGTTTAGGGTTTAAGTTTAGGGTTTAGGGTTTCGTCATGCAAAGGCTCAGCATCCTGGAGAACTGGAAAGGTAAAGCTTGTGAGAGCACGGGCATGTTCTGTTCCCCACCCTAAGGGTCCAAGTACCTAATAATCATATACTCTCCCACATATTAACCTACATAACTACTATCCTAAACCCAAGTACCTGATTATCGGGTCCTTTGGACCCATGGGGTCAGGATCGAGCACCCAGGAACCAAGGAAAGTGTTCAGAGTTTAGGGTCTAGAGCTGTGGGTGCCATCCAATCACTGCTGCCTTCCTTTTCTTCAGCACATCCGGTTGTGAGCTGGCAGGGAACAGGATAGACCAGAAAGCGAGAATATCGAAAGACTGATGTAGGGGCCTTAATAAGAATAGGGTTTGGGGACCCATTAGACTATGCCTATAATACTGTAAGGAGCCCCCTACATTAGGATGTGTATTTTTTGGGCCCCCATGTTACCGCACCTTCGGGACGTCCTTGTCTCCAGTGGAGCTGAGAGTGGTCAGCCACTTCAAGAAGGGCTCGTTCTTGGGGTTGTCCTCTGCAGCACCCTACTTGTCGGGTATCATGGGGAACTAAAGGTTAACCTTTTTGGCTATATAGGGATTATATAGGGACTATACTACCCAAAAAAGGTTAAAGGTTACCTACTCGACTACTAGGGCACTTGTCTTCGAAATGTCAGGTAGTCAGTTGCGCTACCCCAGAAGCTCCAGCATTCCGCAGTTACCAAACCCGAAGAGGTATCCGTATCACCCTACACCTCAAACACTATACAGTCTTTCACTGTCCGTAGCAGAAATCCTAAACCCTTCCAGAACTCTTTGAGGAACCCTTGAAGGGACTGTCATGGGGCCTAAGTTTCTGCAACCCCACTTCTACAGAGTTCTATGCTCGTTCTGCTCTCACTTTTGGGTTAATGTGTTTCTGCAGTGTAGAGGAAACCTAATCCCGTATGCGCTCCACATAAAACCCCCCGATAAACCCTACACCCCTAAACCCCTATGTAAACCCTAAACCCCTAAACCCCTAAACCCGTAAACCCTAAACCCCTAAACCCCTAAACCCGTAAACCCTAAACCCCTAAACCCCAACCCTTAACCCTCAACCCAACAATGCAGCAGAAAAGCCTCTCAACCCCCTCGGTCTAAAAACCCCTGTGGGGGTTCCTTGCTGTAAGTCATAGTATAATGGGCCCCGAAAGCATATTCCAGCTATGAAAGCCCTGGGCCCCTGGTCTAACCCCTCATCGCCCAAAAGCCCTTTAAACCCTAATTCCTAAAGCCTAAAACCCCTAAGCCCTATAGCCCCCTTTACGAGCCCCTTCGGCCGTCCTTGGACCTTCCGGCGAAGCCCCAGAATTCGGCTTCGACGTTGCCCGCGACCCCCGTGATGGTCTCCTCGGACTCTTAATTAGCGACTTGGGGTTGAAAGTCTAAACTTAGGGGCTGGAGTTAGGGTCAGGGTTTAGGGTTCAGTGTATAGGGGTTGAGGGGTTGAGGGGTTTAGGAGATTAGGCTTGAGGGTTTAGGGTTGAGGGTGTTGGATGGCCCCTTTTTCAGTGTACTGAGAAGGGTTCTACAAAGGGATTTAGCGTTGAGGGTTTGGGATTTTGGGTTTAGGGCTTCAAGGGCTTGGGGACTCAGGGTGGGGCTCAGGTTTGGGGGTTTCGGGTTTTGGATTTGGTGGTCCCAGACAATAAACCTCAACCCCAAAGCCTGTCATGTAGGAATCTGACGAAGCAACCTTGGGCCAGTATTGGGGTTCCTTCTATGAACCCTGCTATTTTGGTCTTATAGGCCCAGGGTGTCTTGATCAGGTTCCCACATTACCCGGAACCTTAAACCCGAAACCCTGAAAGGGCTGAAAGATGAACTGTTGCTAAACGGATCCCAAGCCCTGGAGAAGGGCACGGTGATAAGGCAGTATAATCGAATACAGCATCACGGAATAACATAGAATACCATATATCAGACAGTACAATAGAATAAGACCCCATATCAACAAATCCAGCGTCATCGAATGGAACAGAATAGAATAGAATGGAATAGAAGAGAAGAGAACATAAAATGAGGCCAAGCAGCAATGTCCAGCATCGATTCGACTCCGGCATGCCCTCTTCAGACTCAAAGGTGTTTCGTGCTTAGGGAAGCTTAGCTTTTCGATACGGGAATTGGGGCTTTGCAACTTCTCTGAAGGCAGTCGGATGTGTGGAACCAAGGCTCGGGCATAAACATCTGGGTAGTTCTCTAATTTTGGGTGCCTTTTTAAGTCTCAAACATAATGAACAAGACCCCGAAATTCCGAAAGGACCCTAATTCAGAGAACCATTCCTATGGGCTTTAGGGTTTCCCTTCGGTTTCAGTGCTCAGCGCGGGCGGCTAGTTGCGATACCTGCCCTGCTGCAGCCCAACAACCCCTAAACCCTGAGCCCTAATACTGTCCCCGCCCAGCCTGCCACGTAGTCACCGACCAATTTCGGAGGCCCCTTTCCGCAAGTGATGCCTTGCAATGCCAAAACATACACCCTGAACCCAAAACAAACTTACAACCTGAAGCCGTAGACCCAGAAGAAACCGTAGATCCCCAGATGCCGAAAACATCCTCAAAGCCTAGCTACGCAGCCAAAACTGTCAACGCCTAAAGCCCCCGAAGGGGTGGCAGTGTGGTGTTTTCCAGGGAGGCTGTGGCATTGCTCTCAGGTGCGAAGGCTTCGGGGAGGGCTTGGCAAAACGGTTTTAAACAAAATAAACGGGAGTTTCCGAAATTTGGGGGTACCTTATTTTGGGCTCCTTATAATACGGATCCTACTATTTAGGGTAATTACTATATTAGTGTCCCCTCTTCTCGGAAACCCCCAAATACAAACAAAATCACATCCACTCTTGATCGCTGTATAGCCATCCAAAAGAACATACCCTCAAACCCTGTTCGAAATACTATTATCTAGGGATCCGCTGATATAGTAATGCTAGAAAACACACCCCAAGAAATATCTAGTCCGATGCTTCGGGCCTTATCACAAAGCCATACAGGACGCTATTCTAATGATCGCACCCTAAACCGTAAACCCTTGCTTCAGATTTGGGGGTGTTCTGCTTGCTGTTCGGACCCCCCGTCCCACAGCAGCCCGGACCATTCTACGGGGATCTTTATTCTGATTCAAGACCTAGTCAGTCCGTAAGTACCACAAACCACGGTACCCCCAACTTTCAGGAATCCCCGCCACAGTTGAAAGCTTGTGAATCTCGAGCCTCGAATCGGGGGCCTGAAAACCCTTCCGAGAAATTAGGGTTTCGGGGCCCAGGGCTTAGCAGCACCCCCCAACTACCCAACACCCACGATTGAGGACCATAAGGCCTCTACTGTTGGGTGCTTGGGAACCCTAAATCTGAATACTCTAAATCCCCAAACCCTAAAGGCCCCAAACCCCAAGCCCTCAGCTTTCCTAAACCCTAGACCTAAACCACCAAACCCAAAGCCCTAAGCTCCCAAACCCAGGGCCAGATCCAAGTCATCACGGCCTCCGCACATGAGCTTCCAGAAGGCCTCCAAAGAGTGCTCGCTGTAGCCTCCCGCCACGTCAGGGGGGGCCACGGGGCAAGCCCCTCAAGCCTCACCTAGGGTAACCCATACCTTTGTATCTAAAAAATGATATGACCCTAAAACCAGTACATATACTTTTGTATCTTTGTAGCTTAAAAAAGGGATATGACACTGAAAACGGTACATGTACCATTTTGTTGAAGGTGCCTTGGTTTCTTTACGTACACTCTCGAGAATCCTGGTTTCAGGAGGCAGCGAAACCCCCGTGGCCACAGCTGGACTTAGCACACCCAGAATAAGCACGCTGGTCTGTGAGTGCCGGGGTTTGGGTTTAGAGGCTGGTTTCTGAAACATGAACTGACCTCTCTAACCCTGAACTCAAGCGGTGCTTCAAGGTGTTCACCGGGGCTTCCTGTTCGCATATAGAATAGATGATCATCTCAACCTTTCCTGGCGGTAACCCTACTTGGAGGTTCATGGGCAGTTTTAAGTAGGGTGATAAGTAACTTTTACTTATAACCATATTAGGGGACAAATAACCCTACTTGTGACTACCCCTGAACCTCCAAGTAAACTCTAAACCCTATACCCTTATGAACTCCCCAGAGATCCCTTTAGAGGGACCCTTAAAGGACCCTCAGCTGCCTTGTTCCAGGAAGGCCGTGACAGCCATACGATTCGTGGGGGCCTGGCAGCTTCAACGGACCTAAACCCTACCCCAAGGTAGGGTTCCTTTAAGGGTCCCTTTAAAGGGATCTATAGGGATTCTATAAGGGTAAAGGGTCTATAGGGTTCATGGGTAGTTATAAGTAGGGTTATAAGTCCCCTAATTTGGGCTATAAGAAAAGTTACCCTACATATAACCCTAGACTTATAACTACCCATGAACATCTTACGAGTTCAAGACAACCTGGGGTTTGGGGCGCATGATGAACTAAAGTAGAAGCCAGAAAGTTGGAACATGGCTTTAGGAGGATTAGTGCTAGGATCCCGTATACTTTACCTTAACGGCATGGGGATAATGATGTTCCAACTTTCTGGCTTCTACTATATACTTGTCGTTCGAATACTATTCCACGCATCTCACTGCCATCCTCTGTCTCAGAAACTCCTCCAAACTCGATGGTTACGGACAGTATTCAGGTTTCGGGTTCAAGATATCACTCGTCTTGCAAGTTGCCAGCACATCCGCAGCAGGTTGCGAAGGATTTAGGGTTTGAGGTGGGGGTACTGTAGGAGCCATATGTAATAATTGGAACTGGTACTTGGGGTACATTACACTAAACCCAGAATAAGGAACCCCCAAAATAGAATTGGTAATTATTTCCCAGAGACTCCAATATCCCTTAATTAAGGAATATTCCTTAAATCATATTAGGGATCCTACTATAATTTAAGGAATCCTTAATTAGGGGATATTGGAGTCTCTGGGTTAAGCCCCAATAGTAGAGTTCGGGTCTAGGGTTTAGGCTTTTGCTGAGGCACCTTGCCCTCGGCATCGCCGACATTGTACAGACTCCTCGAACACAGGCACAGGATCACTGGGTTCTTGCTAAGGAATAATACTAATAAAAATTAATAATAGTAATAATAATAATAATAATAATAGTAATAGTAATAATAATAATAATTACCAGAGTTGGGAGCTATAGTAAAGGGTAAAAATCTGGTTTCCTTACGATGGTAACTTCATTCATTTGAATCGCTTAACAAGAACACAGGATCAGGACTGCTTAAGCAATTGGATCTCCTCGGGTGCTACAACAGCATCGGGGTGCCCTGGAGGTCTGTAAAATTGGACCCCGAAGACCCTAAACTATAGGTTCGAAACCCCTAAACCCGAAACTTCTACCGAGAACTGTGCCTACTTCTCGAACACCTACAAAAGCATGAAGCCCTCCATAGATGGGAGAAACCCTGTCATCTCAGGATCCTCAAACAAGCAAAGCCAGATGAGAACCCGCGATTCAAAAAACTGTCTAGACAACAAACAAATAAGCAAGCAAGCAAACGCGCGCACACACACACACGTCACGCGCGGAAGAAACGATTGAAAAAAGGAGAATAGCCGCTAACATAAATACACCCAAAGATCCTTACTCTAAATCCTGGACCTATGAAAAGAGCCCTCCAAAACTTGACACTACACCAGAACAAACTCCATTAAAACAAAAGTCACCAGCAACACCGGATGCAATGCTGGCAATTTGAAAACACTCTGTCACAAGCCTTCTGCTAGACCCAAGAGTAACCTAGGAATAAAAAGGGCGCCCTTTTTGGTGTTAAAGGGTGTTATAGGAGAACCTAAGCCCTAAAAAAGGGAATAAGGGCCTACTCTGGGTCCTAGTCTGTTAACACGGAAACAGACCCTGGGGAGGCTCCTGAGGTTCTTCGGCGAGTTCGTGTCGAAGAGCTCGGGATCTGGTTTGGCATCCTGCGACGGTGGCCGGCGGATGCCTTCGCGGCTTAGGGGTAGGGTTTGAGATTTTGGGTTTAAGGTTTAAGATGAAGAGTTTGGGGTTGAAGGGTTAGGGGTTTAGGGCTCTTGGCTTCGGGTTTTGGGTTTCGGGTTAAAGGTTTAAGGTTTAGGGTTTAGGATTCAGGGTGTAGGGCTTGGGGGCTTTGGTTTAGGATTTAGGGCGTAGGGGTTTGGGTTTAGGATTCAGGGTTCGGAAGGTGGCATGAAGAGCCCCTTGAGACCTAAACCCGAAACCTTAATTAAAACCCTGAACCCCTGAAACCTACCCCTAAACCCCTCGACCCTATAAACCCCATCGTAAGAATCTTAGAGATGATGGATCATACCTACCCCTTGTCCTCCGGTCTTTGGCTTGTTGGTTGGCGGTCTTCGGCTCTTTTTAAAAGAGGGCTCAGGATTCAGGACTCGGGGTTTCGGGCGTGGGAAAGCTGCTGTACTTGAAGGATCATGGGACTTAGTAGCTGGGGTTCCTTAAAGGGCTCCTTTAAAGGCATCTACAAGGGTTCTATAAGAGGGTTTTAGGGTCTACTGAAAGGATCATGGGACTTAGTAACTAGGGTCATAAACGAGGTAACTACACTTATAACCACTGATGAGCCGACTTGAAGTACTCATAACCTGACTTACTAAGTCCCATGATCCTCCAAGTAGTGTACGCCCACGGTACTGGAAACTTTCAACGTCTCTCAGAGTTGTCCTTTTGAGAGATCCTCTCAGGGATTTATAGGTGGACCTGAACGGGTTCCTTTAAGGGGTTCTATGGGGTTGTCTACCAGGTTTCCCTTTTAAGGCTGTTCCACCAAGAAGTGGAGAGCTGTAAACACTGGGCAGTCTTCCCTGCCGATGCACCGACTGCGGGAGAGGGACAGAGGTTAGGGCTCGTAGATCGAGAAACTTTGGAAAAAGGAATTTTGGCAAGACCAAGGCTCTTTTAAATCCTAAGTCCTGAACCCTAAACTCTCAACCCTTGCGTGCCTGGCACATGAACTGTCGGTGCGACAAAATCCACGGCAGCCGCGACCTGATATTCAGAATTGGGCATATGTTCTGGCAGACTTTTTCTGGGACTACAAGGGGCTTCTATTGGTAATTACCGCGACCTCTGTATTGAACCTTAACTCTTGCGCCTCCGGTGGCAGCTCGTAGCCCTCGGGTGCACGGAGCAGCGTCTGCCCGGAGCCATGTGCAAGGCGCACGTAGCTGGCATTGAGCATCCTTGGCCGCTCCATGCAAAGGCTGTAGGGTGTAGAAATCTGTAAGCTTCCTGGTGCTTTACAGGGGCTTGCCAAGGCTGTATACGGAAGTTATGAAGGTTTCTCACTCGCAACCTCAATGTAAGAAAACCCACCAACTGTTACGACATGTTACCATACTGTTTGCCGAAAACACCGTATCAAACTATATGGCGCTTTTATTTTACAACCTCATGTAAATCCTTAACAAGCCCCGCGCCACCTCCAGCCCCCGCCCCTGCTAGGTCCCGAACTTCTGCGCCACCTCCACGGTCACAGTGGTCACAAGGAAGTCACCTCTGCGAGAGCGTCTTCGGGAACAGGTTGCCAGCTGATGTATAGCAGCTTTTAATGATTAGACTGTGGAGGTTCTGGGCTTAGGGAGTCTTGCATGTTTGGAGGGCTTAGACTTGTTTTGAAGGGGCGGGAGGGTTGGGGCTCGTGCCATCGTGAGTGAGCGGTTTAGGGTTCAGCGGTTGAAGTGCAATGCAAGTCCGTGTAAAATAGTTCAGGGGAGTTTCCGAAAATTCGGGATACCCGTTTCTGGGAGTACTTATAATAAAATAAGGATACTACTATTTGGAGTAAAAGGTTACGGTCCCCTGGTTCAGTGTTTTCAGTGTCAAATCTGAACGGTTGATGATATAAATCCTGCATTACCCATAATGAGGAATATACCATAATTCCCATAGTTTAAGGTCCTTAAGCCTTAAGGCTTAAGGTAATGCAGGATTTATATCATCAACCGGAAGCAGCTTCTTCTGTGCGGGGTCAACTGTATAAGACTTCTAAGCTCCGGAGGAACTTGGAGCATCACAGAATGGGAGTTTCCGAAAATAGGGGGACCCTAATTTAAGGGTTCCTTTCAAGAGCTACTATAAGGGTACTACAATGGTTCCTTTAAAGGGCTCCATGAAGGTTTAGAGTTTCCGAGTATAGGGTACCCTAATATAGTACCCTAAATAGTAGGATCCTCTTACAAAAAGGACCCCAAAATCTGGTACCCCCCAATTTTCGGATCGAGCAGCATGCAAGGGCACTGTTGGGAGTTGGGAGCATTCCACACGAACAGCGGTTGGGTTTAGGGCTCAAGGCTTTCGGTCTAGGGTTTAGGGTTTAAGGCTTAGGGTTTAAGGTTTTAGGCTCAGGGTTTAGGGTTTAGGTTTTAAGGCTTAGGGTTTAAGGCTTAGGGTTTAGGGTTTAAGGCTTCGTGTTTAGGGTCTAGGGTTATAGGCTTAGGGTGTAGACTGTCCGGGTGTTAGGGTCTAGGTGTACAAGTTACGGGGTTTGTCAGTGGAGGCTGAAGATAGGAATATAGGGTTCACCAAAACCTACTTTCGGGGCCTGAATCATTTAAACAGAGTTTCGGTCTGCAATATCATCTCACCACATACATACAGAGTCATGAACCTTACAGGGAACCATATTTGTAATCCATTTTTCCGAAGAAAGGCTGTGAATCTCAACAGCCCTCACCTCATGCCCCGGACCATCTCCATAACCTAATAATTCCTAATAATTCTCATTGTAAAGGAAACTTATAGAACCCTTTAAAGGAACGCCAGGCCACCGTTGGGCGTCGCCGGCGAGGCCTCCGCGCCGAAACGGCGCAGGAAGCTCTGGACCGCTGCGGTGTGCTCCGGCCTAGTAAAATCCCAGAGATCCGAATACCCCTTAATAATAAGGAGTATACCTTAAATTTTATGGGGCTTAATATTATATGACTTAAGGTATATTCCTTAATTCAGGGGTCTTGGATCGTCTGGGATCTTCGGAGCTTTGAAAGCCTGAGTCCCCCCAGAGCAACGCTCCGCTCCGCTGGAGGAGCAGACCTTGAGGGGATCCTTTGGGTGATTGAAGGTCTATAATGGGGACCCCTACCCTATAATAGGCGATATACTGGGTATATAATAGCTATACTAAGGGTATATACCTAGGGGTCCTCATTAAGGGTGCCGCCTTTTACCCTTGGATTAAGGGGCTGTGGAACGTCGGGGTAGTTTGCATCGGATGTTTGACTCACCCAAAGGCAAGACGATCAGAAGATTCATGATGGTGCACATCATTCTGACAAGTAGAACCGTGGTAGTACATGCATGCAGTTTTCAGGGATGAACGCTTCATGAAATTCTGATGTTATCATCATCAGCATCATCCTTATCATCATCACCACCTGTGCTGCTCTGCCTGCTGCCACGATCATTCGTCTCAGTAAGCCGGCGGTTTGTTAGTTCTGTGCTCGCGACTGTCAGGGTGACAGTGATGCAATGCTGCTGATGGTGCCTCGGTGATGGTGAGGGTAACCCTGCTGATAATAATGAGCAGGGTTCCCAGAAGCTGCCATATCTAGAAAGTATACCCTAAGCCCTAAACCCTAAACCCCTAAACCCTAAACCCCTAAACCCTAAACCCTAATGTTGAATACGTACGAGGATTCTCAGCAGCCACCAGCTCGAAAGATTCCCTGCCTCGGCGCCGTAAGGGTGTGCACAGCCTGCGTGCAAGGGGCGCTCGGTCAGAACTGAAGTCGGTTTCGGGCTCAAGAGCCCTAAACTGGGTTCTTGTTAAAGGATGTTAGTTAAGCTACCATAATAAGGATCTAAACCCTAAACCCCTAAACCCTTTTAGTTAAGTTACCATAATAGGGATCTAAGCCCTAAACCCTAAACCCCTAAACGCTTTTGGTTAAGTTACCATAGTAGGAATCTTCAGTCAAGAATATCGTTTCCTTATTATGGTGCCTTAAACTATAATCCCTTGCCAAGAACCCAGAGGGACCAATACTCCTTATTTAAGGAATATAGCTTAAATCATAATATGCATCCCCTTATAATTTAAGGTACATTCCCTAATTAAGGGGTCTTGGGCTCTCTGTCTGGGAACCCAGTACCCGGAGACTCCAATATCCTTTAATTAAGGAATATACCTTAAATCATATCCTACCATATTTTAAGGAATATTCCTTAATTAAGGAATATTGGAGTCTCTGGGTAAACGTCCCAAGCGCCTCGTTGCTCCAGTGCTGGCCGTACTCGGCGGAGCTGGGAGTGGAGACGCGCCAAAACGCCTGAAAAAAGGGGGCCTTGGTATTTCTACTTGGAGGTTCATGGGTAGTTATAAGTAGGGTTACAAGTCCCTGATATGGGTTATAAGTATAGTTGCCCTACTTATACTATCCCAATCCAGTCAAACGGGGGGAGGGGTGGGGAAGTTGATGGGACATTTTGGTGTTGCTCATCATTCCGACGCACGTATTATTGAGGGAGTTCAATTGCTGGCGTAAGGTCGCCAACCTTCAAACCCTAAACCGTCAACTCTAGATCCAAAACCCTCAACCCAAAAACCTTCGGGATCCCCCCTACAACCCGAAAAACCTGACCCTAAACCCTGGATCCACAAGAGCCCCCAACTCAAACAACTCATTACCCAGAAAGGTTCTCTTCCTCGGGTCCCTGCACTTTCGACTAAGGAACTCCGGCTTGAGATGTGGGGGTTTCCGAAAATTAGGGGTACCGTATTTGGGGTCCTTATAATTAGGATCCTACTATTTAGGGTACTATCTTAAGGGTCCCCTGTTTTCGGAAACTCCCAGATGTGGGCTTGAGGTCTTGAGGACTCCAACGCGGCTCTGGCGCTTCAGGGTTGGGCCTTGAGCCGAAGGATCTGGGAGTTTCCGAAATTAGGGGGCCCTAATATAGTAGCCTAAATAGTAGGATCCTTATTATAAGGCCCACAGAATAAGGTACCCCGAATTTTCGGAAACTCCCATCTAGGTTTTGAGGGTTTAGACTCTTCGGGTTGAGCGCTTCAGGGGTCTACAGGGAACTCCAGAAAGTTGGAATATGGTTTCATGGTAGGATACCCTATGATTTACCATAGAAGGGTTAGGGTAATCATATTCCAACTTTCTGGCTTTTACCTTAGAGTTTTGGAGCTCAGGATTCAAAGATCGGCCTCGTCCAGCTTGTCGAGGTTTTGCTGCCTGAATTCCGGAGCAGCAAAGGCATGTGGTGCTTCCAGCAGAAGTACAGCGAGTGAACAGTGAACAGTTCAGAACAGCCCCAACGTCAAAACACCTCAAATCACCTCAACGCGAAGGTGACTGTAAACCCTGACCCCAAGGCCCAAAACCCGTCAAAAACCATTAACAACTGGATCCTGGAACACCCTTAACAATGCTTTAAACAACCCGAAGGAAGAACAAGGCACCGTTTAAAAGAGAAACCTTCACACGCCCCTGTCAAGAAACAAGACCCCTTCAGCAAAAACCCAAACCCAAGAAGTTAGCCTCAGCACGAGGAACAAGCCCTAAACCCGCCACATTTAGCCCTTGTCCTTCAACCCTCAACAGGGCAAAACAATCCCTGACCCTAAACCCTAGAGCCTTAACCCCAAACCGGCCCAAACCCAAACCCAAAACTTTCTCCGTCAACAAACCCTAAGCCTGCAAACCCTGAGACTTCCTGCCAAAGCCCCCAAACCCCAACACTTGATCCTCAAACCCCACTCCTTCTCTCCCTAAGCCCTTAACCCAAAAACTTCTTCCCCTAAACCCTTTTCCCCGATATCTAAACCCCGAAACCCCTAGATAGATCCCTTAAAAAAGATCCCTTGAAGGAGCCCTGTATAGGCCCCCTTTAAAATCCCTTGAAGGAGCCCTGTATAGATCCCTTCTTACAAGATCCCTTAAAGGAGCCCTATATATATATACACATAAAGATAGATCCCTGTTTAAAAGATGCCTTGAAGGAACCCTATATAGATCCCTTTTTAAACAGATCCCTCGAAGGAGCCCTGTATAGATCCCTTCAAAGATCCCTCTATACAGATCCCTTTTTAAGATCCCAAAGCCTCTTTTCTCCCGGGGCGCCTCAAGGCAAATGTCAGCTCCAACTCCTCCGTCAGCTCAGCCGGGCCTGAGACCTCCCCGGAGACAAGCGGTGGAGTTCCGGGTCTTTTTTTAAAAAGCTGATTCTAATTATTTTGATTATTTTAAGTATTTTAACTATTTTAGTTATTTTAGTTATTTTTATTATTTATGCTCCTTTTTCCCAGACGCATATCCAGCCGGGGTTTGGGGTTTAGGGTTATAGGATTACGTGGTTATAGAGTTCAGGGTTTTAGACACTTAAAGGGTTATAGGGTTCAGGGTTATAGTTATAGGCACTCATAGGGTTATGGGGTTCAGGGTTCTTGGGTTTGGGGTTATTATAGGGACATAGGGTTATAACGTTTAGTTTTATAAGGTCTAAGGATTAGGGTTCAGGGAGTTTTTACGAATGTTACTAGGGTGTGGTGATTCTGGTTAAGGTTTTGGGTCTTTTCGGGTTGATGTAAGGAGGGGTTCGGGGTTGCAGAGTATATGGTGCTTCATTAGGTTTCAGGAAGGTTGTAGTAGGAATATGTCGGGTGTTGTCTGTGTTGAGCAAGGCTTTTGAATGCAGTCTGGGGTTGCCGTTGCATTGCCCTTGCCTCAGGCTTTATTGCGGGTTTGCCAGTCGGTGATCATGGTGTCTTGAGGCTTACCGAGGATGCAGCATGACGCTTAGAGATTTGCGAGGATCCAGGAGGGGTAGGCTTCTTGCTACGTAGGCTATGTGTTCTTCAGGATTTCGGGTTCAGAGCTTCGGGTCTCTATGATAGAAGAAGAGCCGGCATAGCAGCAAGCAAGAAACAAAACACAGTCAGTCCAGCAAATCCTTGTACACCAAAAAAACCCCAAGCTTGTAGTAAGCCTCATAAAACCTAATCCTTAACCCTGAAACCCTAAGCCCCACGACGACCCTAAGACCCTAAACCCTAATCCCCAAACCCGAAACCCCGAAACCCCGATGTAGATCCCCTATAGAACCCTTAAATCCCTTCAAAGGAACCCTAGAGATCCCCCTGATCCCCAAACCCGAAACCCTTGGAGTTCTGGGTGCCTTCCAGGCTGAGGGCACTGGAGGCGGCCGCTCGACGGCCACGGAGGCGGCAAGGAGCGGCGACAGCGAGAGGCCGAGTAGTCGTGCCTGGAGTGGGGGTTGAAGGATCTCATATATATATATATATATATATATACATATATATATATACACACACACATAGAGAGAGAGAGAGAAAGAGAGTAATACTAATATAGTAATTACAGTTAACAACACTAAGAACAATAATAACCATAAGAATCATAACAACAATAACAATAAGAATAAACTAATAATAATCGCATATATAAGGGTGTGTTAAGCTACAGGTACAGGCCTCGACAAGGTGGTGTTTAGGGCTTAGTGTCCTGTTGAGCCATGGCTTCTACAGTTCTGTGTCGCTGCACGGGGCTGCCATTTAGGGCCCGGTCTTGGAAAATGCCGCCAAGCCGCCATCTTTGCGGCAGCAATGCCCAGAGGAACGGAGCGGGAACACGAGCCAAAGCTTCAGGCGGCAGGACGATGGCATGCTAGCTTGTACCCAACTTGGCAACAGCCTCAACGCGGCAACAAGACAAGATCCCAGCATCGAATGATGTGTACTTCGTGGCAACGATTATAACAGCAGTCCTCCGCATACCCCGAACGACTTGTAGCGATAAGAGCCAACACAGTCGTCTTCACAGCCATCCGTCACGGCGCAGGATCAGCAGCAACGGTAGCATCAGCATCAGCATCATTGTACAGATCGTGAAAACCATCAGCACATGTGGGTGGCTGTCAAAATTAGGGTCCCTTTTTGGGTACCCTAAATAATAGGTGCCGTACTATAATAGGGACCCAAAAAGGGACCCTAACTTTTACAACCACCCATGTGAAACACGAGAACAGCAGCGCCGGCAACAGCAGCGGCCGCAAAGACGCCGACACGACTACTTGGAAGGGCAGGGGACTTAGCAAGTCGTTTGTAAGTAGGGTTACAATTGGGGTAACTCCATTTAGGGTACTTATAACTCTACTTATCACCTACTTACTAATTCCCCTGCCCCTCCAAGTACAGCAACAACAGCAACGGCTACAACAACAGCAGCAGCACCTGGCAACAGCGACAGCAACAAAACAAGCAACAGCAACATCGCCGCCGCCACAAACAAAATGGCAACGACAAC
The DNA here is from genome assembly GCA_905221615.1 of Symbiodinium sp. CCMP2592. Lineage (NCBI taxonomy): Eukaryota > Dinophyceae > Suessiales > Symbiodiniaceae > Symbiodinium > Symbiodinium sp. CCMP2592. Next base: position 176,209 of record CAJNDT010005312.1, on the reverse strand, counting down.
AAACGATCATATCACCCGAGGCCCTGCAAGAAAAAAGCACCAGCGAAAAACGTCTAGGTTTAGGGTTCCTTTTTTTTGGTTTAGGGTTCGGGGTTCAGGCTCTGACCAAACCCAGTCCCACTGCGACTAGATCAAGCAGCCGCCGCCTGCGTCATGAAGCGGTCCTTGTTTCACAAGCTACAGGGAACTCCAGAAAGTTGGAATATGGTTTCAGGGTAGGATACCCTATGATTTACCATAGAAGGGTTAGGATAATCATATTTCAACTTTCTGGCTTTTACCTTAGAGGACTACTATACCGAACTTGGAACCTTAGCGGTTTCTTAGGGGTTATAATAGCCAATTTCTAAGTACCCCTAAGAGGAGGAGCTAGAGGAGCCCAGAGACTCCAATGTCCCTTAATTAAGGAATATACCTTAAATCCATATTAAGGACGGTTTAGGGTTTAGGGTTTAGGGTTTAGGGTTTAGGGTTTAGGGGGATGCTACCATCATTTAGGGAATATCCCTTATTTCAGGGATATTGGAGTCTCTGGGAGGGTTTCAAAAGGCAGCTGCTGGGTCTCTGTAAGGCTTCCCTGAAGGGTTTATGGTGGTGAATAGGGTTTACAGGACATCAACGGGGGGCGATTAGCGGGTTTCTCCCTTGTTTACAAGCTCTCGACAAAGCCCCGGGTGAAAACAGACCAAGTTGTGGAGAGAACATTACGGCTGGGCACCCTAAACCCTAAACCCTAAACCCCTAAACCCTAAACCCTAAACCCTAAACCCTAAAGCCTATTGCACGAACAGAAGTCTGGTTAGACTCCACAGCGAAGCCAGGATAGCAGAGGGGCCTGCATACTTATAGCATTTCTGGGGACGGAGGATATTAAACGCTAGGGAAGAGACAGCACCGCCATAAAATCTCTAGTCTGATATGAACTCCCAGCACTGATTGAGATCCGAAACCCACTCGAAAATGGCCTAATCGAAGAACTCTTTTCTGCACACTGACACAGGCCAAACTTCTCCAAAGGTCCAGCCGAGTATGACAGGCTTAAACCGTAAAGTTAAGTACTTGAAACTCCGAAACCTGAAAACCCTGAATCCCAATCCCCCTAAGCCCAAAAAACCCCAAACCCTAATACTCAATACCCTGAGCCCTTCAAAAACCAAGCGAAATGAACCCCAAACCGGAAAGCCCCAAACCCTTCTCCCCCCTAAGCCTGGAAACCTCCAAAGCCACGAACCATAAGGCATACGGTTGATGATATAAATCCTGCATTACCCATAATGGGGAATATATGAGAATTATGGTATATTCCTTATTATGGGTAATGCAGGATTTATATCATCAACCGTAGTCTTCCTAGCTTGGGTACGGCCCCCCAGACAATAACAGTCTATGATAGAACTACTCCCTCTTTTTTATGAATATTATCCAACTGTTACTGAGTGGGGGCCGTACCCAATTCCTAACTATTCAGGCTTCTGTATTGCGCGGTTGAACCTTGATAAGAAACCTCACCCAAAGTACTTTTCAAGCCAATATCGCACTCTTACCAAACCCTGTCTACAACCTGCGGCACAACCTTCGTAAAGCCCTCATAAAGCCGTATAGCAACCATGAGAACCTTTGTACTCGAGATGTTTCGTGTGGTTTCGTGTGGCCAGGGCAGTAAGAACCTGCGTAATGCACAAGCATAAATAAATAAGTGCCAATAGATTCCGGAGAGCTCAAGTTACAAAATATACAAGATGTACCCAAAGCCCTATTCGAAGTTCCTAAGGCCCCCCAATAGTGAGCCATATGGTGACCCTGATATGACAGTCCCCTTTCAAGAGCCCGTAAGGAAGTCTATTCTACATATTGAAGGCCCCCAAAACCCTAAACCCAAAACCCAAAGCCCTAAACCCTAAACCCTAAACCCTAAACCTCTAAACCCCTAAACCCTAAACCCCTAAACGCTTAGAGCCCTCTTTGAACTCTCGGCCGCTTGCCAACTCCCCCTCGAGGGCTTTGATCTTGGTATCCTCGTGGCACAGAGCAGCCGGTTTTAAAGAGTAGGGTTGAGTTAGGGTTTTAGGGTTTACGGCTCAGGGGTCTTAAGGTTTAGGGCTTAAGGGCTCAGGTTTTAGGGTTTAGGGTTTTAGGGCTTTAGGGTGTAGGGTTAGGGTGAAGACTCCCCAGAGAGCCCTAAGAGGATTGCTTCGTAAGGGTTCTATGACAGGGCTTCGGGCGTGGCGTTCGAGGTTGGAGTTCTATGATCATTGTTGCTAACCCTGTGCCTAAAGAAGCCCATTCCACTTCAGTCAGGAGTAAGTGGCTTAGTATAGTAGTTTACGTGATATTCTTGAATTGCCTGGTCAGGTCTTTGGGACTTTGAAGACCGACCGGCTATGGCATTCGAAATTGCAGGACTTAGGGTAGAAGCCGGGCTCATATGGGAGATTCAGAAAATAGGGGACCCTTATATAGTACCCTAAATAGTAAAATCCTTATGATACTGGGCTTTTAAGTAACCAGGGAGAAAAAAGTATAAACTTGTATTTCATAATGGTTCCTTCAAGAAAGAAGGCGTGTTAAGGCACGCCAAAAGTGAAAAGGCACAACATCGCATTGACACGCTGCAAAACAGAAGGCACGCCAGGTGCCAAGAAAGCGCGGAACAAAACCTTCGAATGATTTGACATATGACCTCGTTGCGCAGCTGTCTGTGCATGCGCATGGACACTATCGCTCGCTACATTCGCATGTTTTGCTAATGATATCGGTTCATCATATTTTACACACGGCCCCTAAATGCGGCCCCTCATGTGGCGATTCCTGTTCGCCGTTTATCTTACACACGCCGCCTCCTTACTTGGTGAATCCGGTTCATCATATTTGTTGACCATGCCCCTTCATTTGGCGAGAACGGCTCATCATATATCTTAAACACGCCCCCTCGTTTGGCGATAACAGGTCGTCGTATATTTTAAAAACGCCCCCTCACTGGATGCCGGTTCATCATCTTTCTTAAACATGCCCCCACATTTGGCGACAACGGTCCGCCACATACCTGAAACACGCCCCGTCATGTGGCGATTCCAGTTTACCATATATCTTAAGCACCCCTCATTTGGCGATGCCGGCTCTTCCTATATCACAAAAAGTGGCAGACCGACTGACCGACTGCCCGATCGACTGTCTGCATGGTGCTCGGTGCATGGATCAACCGACCGACCGACTGAGTGACAGACCGGCGTGCTCGTGTAGCGACCGACGGACCGACTGCAGAACGAGCCGTTCCTGTGAGTTTCGCTGTGCAGTTGTTTGTGCGTATGCATTTGATTCATTGCTTCCTGCACTCGCTCCCTTATAAAGGGAGGAGCGGGTGTATAGACCCCTATCGCAAAACGATAGGGGTCTATGCGCCTTATAGGGGTCTATCCCCCAGCCATAGACCCCTATGTATAGACCCTATCCCACCTGCGACACACCCCTGGCCATAGGTACCTATCCGTTTCCCCATAGACCCCTATCGATAGGGGTCTATGGCCTAGTGGATAGGCCGCTGGGAATAGGGGTCTATGCCTTTTCCGATAGACCCCTATGCGATAGGGGCCTATGCCTTTTCCGATAGGCGGCTACTTTCCAGACTCTTACTCCGAAAACTAGGGGTACCTCATTTTGGGGTACTATTTAGAGTGCTGTATTAGGGTCGGTTTACGGGTTTGGGGTTGCAGGTGTAGGGTTAAATGCTTCAGGGTTTCAGGCTAGGCTTTAGGATCAAGCTCAACATCTCAGTGCCTAATGCATCAAACCCAAGATGCTGGCATAAGTAATCACCATGTGCACGCGCATGCGATGCAACTTTGCATGAGAAAGTGCAGCTTAAGGGAAACCACTGTTAGAATCGGTTCCCCCATGTGCACGCTGACTATGTTACGCCTTTTGGCGCGCAGCACGCCTTAGCACTTGACCCAAGTATGGTACTCCAAAGCCCTGTACAAGGACCCCAAGATAAGGCACCCCAATTTTCGGAAACTCCCATGTACGACTCACAGACACTACAGGATGAATGAACTAGGATGCCCATTAACCTTGGAACAAAAAGAGCTCCCTTTTTGGTATTGGGTACCTTTATAAGGAACCTGGGACTACAAAAAGGGAATAAGTGTACTACTGGACATCCTAGTGAAGGATCCCGTTCCTGGGTCCACAGGCCACGAGATTTGTTGGCTATGGTTTAGGATCTTCTACAATTATAAAGAAACATTCCGCGAACTTGAACCATTAGAAGCACTGCGGGACGTGGTCCTCTCTCTGTAGCTGGACACTGTTTCGAAAGTATGGCTTTGATAAGGCAGTTACCATTAGGGGCAAGCGTGCGCCCATTTCCTCACCACAAGAAACTGCTAATTTGCAACTGGACTGGCTCAACTTACATCCTAATCTCTCAGGGCGTCCTTTTAGGGGTTCGGGTTGGGGGGGTCCTTTGAAGGGTTCCTTTTGAAGGGTTCGGGCACGAAACTAGCAATCAGTTGGCCACTGACCTCCTCGGGCCTCATTCCCAGGTTTGCAACCTCCGGTCCGAACTGCCCCGTAGCCGAGCTGGGCTTGCGACCATCATGAGGACTTATAGCACATGGAATGAGGCCCATACTACTACCGTAGCTTAAGTTAAAGTTCCCGAAGAAGAACTTGCAAGACGAGGATGGAGCCTATCAAAGCCTTTTGCAAAACCCTACACAAAACCATTATAGCAGACCAAAGCCTTACACCGTTAACCTTGAACCCCAAACCTTAAACCCCTAAACCCTAAACCCCAAACCTTAAACCCAAAATAAGGAGCCCAAAAAACTGCACAGGCCGAAACGTGCCTCGCGTGTCTTGGCTTCTTCCTGCTCCGCCTGCGAAAGGCTCGGCTCGGCTGCGGAAACTGGGTTTCGGTCTCAGGGTTGAGGGCTTAGGGCTTGGGGTTTAGGGTTTAGGGTTTAGGGCTTAGGGCTTGGGGTTTAGGGTTTAGGGTTTAGGGTTTCTTGTGGTTTAGGGTTTAGGGTTGAGGGTTTAGGGCTTGGGGTTTCTGATGCTTTTGGGGAGGGGGCGGGGGGTTCAAATCAAAAGGTACAACCGACCACAATTCAGACTGAAGGGAGTTTGAGAGGATACTATCACCATCATCGGTCAGCCTATAGATCTCTTGTAGGAAACCTTCTCCTTACAGGAGTCATTGTCATGAAAGGTGGCTTCCCAGAGACTCCAATATCCCTTAACTAAGGAATATACCTTAAATCATACAAGGGATCCTACCATAATTTAAGGAATATTCCTTAATTAAGGGATCTTGGAGTCTCTGGGGGTGGCTTCCTGGATATTGCGGAGACCCTAAGCGCCTTGTGGCGAAGAGCCTTGATCTCCTTTTGGACCTGATCTCAAGCAATGTTTTAGGGGTTTAGGCGTTCAGGATTTAGAGTTTAGGGTATAGGGTTTAGGGTGTGGGGGTTGAGGGGTCTAGTTTAGGAGGTCTTGACAAGTGGACTGGGGTTATGAGGTATATTCCATTAGAGTCACTAAGGTATTTTCAGGAAGCCTTTGAAAAGTATGTGCAATTTTCTATTTGCAATTTTCAGGCTTCTGTACTAACTCCTATAGACGAAAGTCTCTTTTATGCGGCCGTGATACAAAGCCTTTCATACGATTTAGTTTAATGCCGACAAGTTGCAGAAATGAGTAGGAGTTGAGGGGTCTGCCCGGAGTTTGCATGCTGAGGATTGGGAGTGTAGCCTTGCTCTGCGAACTGCACTGCGTGAAAAGAACAGCGGGAATTGAACTACGCAGCTTCTAGCGGAGCGGTCTGTGCACACGCGAGCACTCTTTCATCTTCAAAAGAACGAGATCGTGGTACCCATACGGAGCTCGATGCTAAAGCGCGGGATCAAGCAAGCTCAAGACTTTCCCGGGCGCGCAAGAGGCTAATTCGCTTGTGAACCCAAGAATCTCCTCGTACCTGACGTGTTGTTGTCAGAAAGGATACCACCGGCCATCCGCAAAAGATAGACTTCCATCCTTGCCTGTACTACCGATAGGAAAGGCGATGATGATGAGGAGTCTACTCCAGCGAGATAAAGAGATATGGAAACACATCTATATATATATATAGAGAGAGAGAGAGAGAGAGAGACAGAGACACTGCGTGTGTGCTTTTAGGGAGCCTGACAGCCTCACCGATGGGTAAATGCTCGAGCCCTCGGCTGTGTACATGTGAGTCTTGTACGCCAAGAAGAAGTCCTCCGCAGCAGTCTGTGCAGAAAGGCAAGCACAACCCGGCACACTGCCTCCCCGACTGGAAATCGGAACGAGGCCCTAGTAGTCAGAAAAGACTAGACTGTGCCCCAACAACCTCTTCTAATTGTGATCCGGAAATCCTGTAGCTTGCGCTATAATTACTCATTCTCCTGGTTTCGCAAGGGAGTTCTAAAACCCAGTCTTGAGCTGCCGAAACAAGATAGCCATCGCAGCACCACCTCACCGAGACACCAAACCCTAAGACAAGACTCCAGCAAAGCCGCACTCCAAACGCCCGCCCCGAGAAAAAAAACATGCGAACGGTCGATAGCACTACCAACGGCTGACCCATGGCCACAACCCTAAAGAAACCACGATTAATTCAAAAACGAACATGTGGAGAACGCCCAAACCCTGAACCCGAAAACTTAAACCCTAAACTCTAAACCCTAAAAACTAAACCCCAGACTCTAAACCTTACAGACTAAGGACCCTTGACGCAAAACCCTAAACTCCTGCTCGTGCTCGCGAAGCAGCGCCTTGCGACTTGGAGGAATGGGATTTCACTGAGAATCTGATTTTCCCAAGGGCCCTACAGTTGATGATATAAATCCTGCATTACCCATAATAAGGAGTATACCACAATTCCCATAGTTTAGGGTCCTTAAGGTAGTGCAGGATTTATATCATCAACCGTAGTAAGGGAGTCAGGTGCTTCGGGGCTCCGGGGTGTGGGGCTCGGGGGCTGTATAGGGCTTCTCGGATGCTTAAGAAACGGCTCGATAAGGGTCGAGTTGTATAGCAGCTAAATTTTGAAAACTGTGTCTGCAACACCCTGAACCCTGAACCCTTGACCCTGAGCCCACAAACTCTAGTCTTCAACCCTAAACCCTAAACCCTGAACCCTAAACCCTGAATCCTAAACCCTAAACCCTAAACCCGAACCCTAAACCCTAAACCCTGAATCCTAAACCCTAAACCCTAAACCCTGAACCCTAAACCCTAAACCCTGAACCCTAAACCCTAAACCCTAAACCCTGAACCCTAAACCCTAAACCCTAAACCCTGAATCCTAAACCCTAAACCCTGAACCCTAAACCCTGAGCCCCACAAACTCTAGTCCCTTCAAGGCCTGCGGACCGTCTCCCCCCGGGGCCTCCATCCGGACATCCAGGCTGTTGGCTAGATTCGTGAGGTCCTTGCGTTAAGACACAGGCGGTGGTGGGTAGCAGTAGCGGTAGTCGTCGTAGTAGTAGTAGTAGTAGTAGTAGTAGTAGTAGTAGTAGTAGTAGTAGTAGTAGTAGTAGTAGTAGTAGTAGTAGTAGTAGTAGTAGTAGTAGTAGTAGTAGTAGTAGTAGTAGTAGTAGTAGTAGTAGTAGTAGTAGTAGTAGTAGTAGTAGTAGTAGTAGTAGTAGTAGTAGTAGTAGTAGTAGTAGTAGTAGTAGTAGTAGTAGTAGTAGTAGTAGTAGTAGTAGTAGTAGTAGTAGTAGTAGTAGTAGTAGTAGTAGTAGTAGCACCCCCCCCCTACCAACTACACTTGCTCTCAACCATGTTAAGACAACATCCATTTTACTCGGTATTTACGGCACTTTCGTCATGTGCGATCATCCTAAGAGGCCTAAAAATCGACTTGTCGAGTTTGCAAACTCGGGCTCTTGATTTTGGACTTGCTTCTGGGGGTGGGTGGGGGGGTGGGGGGGGATGATGACGACAGTGTTACGCGAACACACCCAGCAGTATCACCACAAGAGCCGTTTAACTCGGTATTTACGGTACTTTCGTGATGTCAGACTTTGTTACATATTCTGAGCCCCTACTTCTCGACTATGCGTATTAAACTTTGCTGTTTGGAACTGTTTGCAAAAAAACTCGAAATTGGGTGGGGGAAAGCTTCTTCGGGGATGATCACGACACTGTTTTGCGGACACCCTGAACAATATTTCCACACTCAAGCGCGCACACACCACACACACCACTTCAAAAACAGACCCTCCTACGCAGAGGTTGGGCGGTAGGGGTGTTGGCGAGCCCCTCCCACGTACAGCTGGCATCTTTGTTTTTGATGTTTAGAAGATGTTGCGCTTCAGGTTTTAGAAATGTTAAACCCTTCTTGGCAGCACCTGGGTTTTGCACGGTATTTACAGCGTTTTCGTACTATCCGACCACCTGGGGTTTATCAGTTTCTTCCCCGTCGAGCTTGCAACTCCAGCTGCTGTCGCAGTTTTGGGGCCTGAGCCCCTGCAACTTCACCGGCTGTGACAGTTAAGGAAACTGAGCCTCTGCAACTTCTGCAGCTGTCACAGATAAGCAGCCTGAGCCCGTGCATCTTCTGCAACTGTCGCAGTTAAGGCGCCTATCAGCTACTGCTGCCCAGCCCGGATGGAACAAGTGTAGTTGGGAGGGGGGGGGGGGTGGCTAGTAGTAGTAGTAGTAGTAGTAGTAGTAGTAGTACGGTTGATGCTATAAATCCTGCATTACCCATAATGAGGAATATACCATAATTCCCATATATTCCTTATTATGGGTAATGCAGGATTTATATCATCAACCGTAGTAGTAGTAGTAGTAGTAGTAGTAGTAGTAGTAGTAGTAGTAGTAGTAATAGTAGTAGTAGTAGTAGTAGTAGTAGTAGTAGTAGTAGTAGTATTGGTAGCAACTAAATCGAAGTGAAAAAGAGTCGAGGTTTGGCGGGCGTTGTAGGGTCTAGGACCCTTTCTGGGGAATTAGGATGACGTTCGCATTAGCGAGGATTTTAGATTTTGGAGTTGGGCTCCCAGAGACTCCAATATTCCTTAATTAAGGAATATTCCTTAAATTATGATAGGATCCCTTATATGACTTAAGGTCTATTCCTTAATTAAGGGATATTGGAGTCTCTGGGCTTTTGGGTTTCGGGAATTGGGTTCTTCGGGCGAGAGTTGAAGCATAAGCGGCTGAGAAGCGCATATGTAGCTAATCCCATATGCCTGAGGCCCGAATCTAGACCTTCGGTCAGCCCAGAGACTCCAATATCCCTTAATTAAGGAATATTCTTGAAATTTTATATGATTTCAGGTAGATTCCTTAATTAAGGAATATTCCTTAAATTATGGTAGGATCCCTTATATGATTTAAGGTCTATTCCTTAATTAAGGGATCCTTGGGAGTCTTTGGGAGCAGCCCCTAAACTCCCAAGTCTCGAATCATGGCGGCACCACCACCGCCTATCCCAAAAGGTCCAAAGTACCTTTATAGTAGAATGTAGGGTTTTGTATATTAGGAATTACTATTATGATTTAGGGAAGTATCCCCTAGAATGTAGGGTTTTGTATATTAGGAATTACTATTATGATTTAGGGAAGTATCCCCCATAACACTACCTAGGACCCTTTGGGTATATCCTAGTAACATCCACTCTCGAAGGCTTGGGGTTCAGGACGGCTCGGACATGACAGCAACTCTTGCAGGGCGTCCCCGAAGTGCTCCATGATCTTGTTCCCGGCAGGAGTAGCTTCGAGGTTTCGAAACCTTCCGTGGGTGGCTGAGTAAACCTTGAAGGACCCTTAACGGAACCCGTTCAGGGGAAATATATTATATATTCCCGTAGTACCTTAAACCGTCCGTTTGCAAGTACCCTTGCTGGAGGTGACTAACGTTCCTAGCTGCGGGGTCTGTGGCTGCGCGAGATTTAGCTGAACCCTTCAAGATACGGGAGTTCTCCGAATTGGGGTCACGTTTAGGGCCGTTTTATAGCGGTGCCGGACTATTTTGGAGCACCTAAGCAGGGATCCTACCTTCGGGGGTACACCGAATATGACAGTCTTGCCAAAAGTGGGTCTGCTTCCTTGAAAAAGCACTGGCTTGGACAGGGAGGCCTGTTTTTGTCCTTCACGCCCTTGCCCTTCTTGCCAGCTTCTGCATCGATGCCAGTGAAGAACCTTCCAATCACAGCAACAGTCTAAGTGGGCTTCAAAGGAAAGTTCCTCCAGGTCGGTGGCTCTGCCTCTGCCAATGCAAGACTGCTCAGAAGTAGAACAATGTAATGGCAATGAAACCTGGTAACAATGATCGAAGTGATAGTGCGAATCGTATTTGAGCTCAACTACCAATAAGAAGAAGAACAAGTGCAGAGGTAGAAGTGCAAAATCACGGCACTGGTAGCAGCGATAGTTTTCATAAGTTCGGGCTGATCATCGCAATGTCGATGTCTGCATGAGTTCTTTTCTGGTCAAAGTTAACATGATGATATGATTGTTGATCTGAAGTAAAGCCTAACCGGGCCTAACCTCTACTTAAACACCCTGAACTATGTGTTAGGTTTTTTCCCCCAAGACTATTCCCCCACCAATCTTCCTAACTAAAACCTCCTGTTCAATACCGTCATCAAGTGCGACCAATACTTGTGGTAACGCGATTGGATTGCCGACTTCCAAGGTGCTTTTAAAGGAATTGGTGGTGCTTTGTCGGTCGGAATTCAGGCTGTAGGGGTTTAAAGGGCTTTGCACGGTCTTTCGTATGGCTTCTATAGAGATTCTATAAGGCCACAGTTTTGCTTCAAGAGGTTTTGGGTGGGGCTTTGTTACAGGGTTCTTTAAGGATTTGGTCCAAATGACGCTGCTTTTTGATCGTGTCTGATGTAAGAGATAGTAAACCCGAAACTGCAAGCCTTCTGAAGAAGAGTTTTACTTGGAGGTTCATGGGTAGTTATAAGTAGGGGGCTTTTAAGTCCCCTAGTATGGGAGATAAGTATAGTTACCCTACTTATAACCCTACTTATAACTACCCATGTGCTGGAAGCTTCCTGGGGATTTCTACAAACGTAAAACCCTGAATGAAGAGTTCGTTAAGGCTGAAAAGAAAATCATCTCCGAATGGTGGTTCAAGCCCCGTGTTCGAACTCAACAAGCTGAGACGAAGCGGAATTTCTGTGGAGAAAAGCCACCGGACAGGAGCTCTTCCTAGAACTCAGAAGAAGCTGCGAAGAACCCTAAACCCTGAACCCTAAACCCTTAAACCCTAAACCCCTAAACCCTTAACCCTAAACCCCTAAACCCTATAGGCCCTAAAGCCTAAACCGAACCTTCGAAACTAAGAGGCCGCCACGGTTCCGAACCTGCACTCTTTGGAGGCCTCAAAAGGTGGGAGGAAGGTAGGATTAAGGATCCCCTCTACAAGGACTCTTATTTGGGGTTTACCCCACCTACCTTCATCCTACCTTTTCAAGCCCCTGAACTCTCCCACACTGGCTGAGAGTGGCGCGTTCGGCTGGCCGACTCATCGTCGACGGGAGCCTGAGGCTGCAATGAGGTACGGAGTTGTCCTTTAAGCCCTTTGAAAATTATTTTTACTACTATGGTTCTCTACAAAATAGTAGGGGAAATTGAAAACAGATCCCAAAGGACAACCCAGGTTAAAGGATGGGCGAAGAAATATCTAGGATCCATGCTAAACTCTTATAGTACCTCTACAGTAACCCTTGTAGATCCCTGTTAAGGGGAACCCTACTCGAATTAAGTTTGCACATATTATACAGCCCCTGACAAAACCCCTATGCATAAACAGCCTTGAATTACAGTGTCAAGTTGAACCGGCGTTTGAGGCTCGTAGCTGCGATCCTCGACGGTGTGGCTCCCAGCTGGTCTTTGAAACTGAACTGCAACTGAAACATGGACTGAAAAAAAGCATAGGGTTCAGTGTTCCTTTGGTTTAGCTCGCTGGCTCGCTCGCTCGCTCTCTCTCTCTCTCTCTCTCTCTCTCTCTCTCTCTCTCTCTGCATAAGGGTTTTATCGAGGCCCTGAAAGCTTCTCGGGGGCGGTTCCTGCAAGGGTTTAGGGCTTAGGGTTTCTGGTCTCTATACGAATTCTCATGGGGGTCTCCAGAAAGCCCTTTATGGGGCCAAAAAACCGGGGAACATAGTAAGTAGGGCTATGGATTGGGATAACTACGCTACGACTTACATGCACGATCACCACACGCTCAAAACTATCGGTGGACCTTCAACCACGGCACTCCAACAACAGAAGCAAGAACAACACCGATAATACGCAGGGAGGGAATGACAACAAGCACCCAAACCCTGCCCCAAGGCTTTGCTGTTGGTGGCCTCGGCTCGCTCCTCGGCCGCCGGTGATTGGGGCGGCTCCTTCGAGCTGCCCGGGGCTGCCGGGGCTGGGACCGATATGAGTTACGTACGGCCCCCACTATTACTGAGTGGGGGCCGTACGTAACTCATATCGGAGTTGAATCATATTCATAATATAGATATAGTAGGACCTTGTATCGGGGCCGTACCTAAGATATGAGGTTTCAGGCTTTTTAGGGCCTTAGAGTTTAGGGTTCGGGGTTTAGGCTGTAGGACTTAGAGTTTGGGGTTTAGGGTTTAGGGTTCGGGGTTTAGGGTCTTTTGAAGCTTACGCTTTAGGCTTTAGAGTTTAGGGTTCAGGGTTTGGGCTTTAGGGTTCAATTACTGCTAAGGGTTTTAATTCGGGTTTAGGGCCTGAGGGTGTAGGGTTTCGGAGTTTGGGGTGGGTGTAGGGGGAGTGTACCGAAAGCAACGCCATAAAATGCACTAGCGATACTAGCTTCATGCTGTGGGAAAGATCGGAATAATGGACTATAAAACGTATACATCTCCTCAAAAGGCCCAAGGGCACCTGACTACTCTGTGAGAATCATTGTCGGCTTTCAGTATGAAGAGCAGGGTGCTACCTGTATGAAGATTGAATATTCTACAATGAATGTTGTTGCTCTAATCCTTCTGATTGGTCTTGCGGCCCATCTTCAAAGACAAGGGCTTGCACAGTATTCTCAGTTTGTTTGGTATTGCGCGGTTTGAACATCAGTACTACCATTGCGTGCACCTCCTCGGTTTAGGGACTGCCGACTAAAGTCCTTGCTGCAGAGTGTCACGAGCCCAAGTAAGTAAACCCCAAAGCAAAGAGTGTAAAAGGCCGCTGCAAGAGGACGTGCGCGTTTAAAGGTTCAGATTCAGAAGCATTCAAACCTCAGAAGTCTCTCTCTCTCTCTCTCTCTCTCTCTCTCTCTCTATATATATATATATATATATATATTGGTATTAGTATTAGTTTTCGTGTTAGTATTTGTTTTCGTATTAGTATTAGTATTAGTATTAGTATATTTAATGATCAGAGCTTGCGCGCGTTTGATTGGGGTGTCTTCAGTCTTGGGGTTCTCGGAGCTGTAGGTTTCTGGGTGTTCAAGCGGTTTCGGGTTTTGCTACTGAAAATGAATCCTCGAGGAGGATGCTGAAACAAGGGATGCTAACTCGGAACCCCAAAAGCCTCAATAACAACCAATCGTCTTCCTTAGGGTTCCTTAATGTAGAAGTATACCCAGATTAACATGTACCCCAACACCCATTGCCCCTGGACTACCCCAACTTCAAACCTCTTAGTAGGTCTGCGAACACTTGAAGCAGATTACAACGCCTGACGCAACCCTAAACCCTAAACAAACATGGGGAGTTCTCTAAATGAGGGTCCCTTCTGAGGGGGGTCCTATTGATAAGGGTGCCGTACTATTGCTGGGACCGAAAAAAGGGCCCTACTTCCGCAAACTACCCACATGTCAACTCGGGAATTCAGCAGCCGAAGCTGGAATCGAGCTCTCCTCTTCCGCCATATCTGACACCTGGACGAGCACTAGTAAAGCTGAACAGCGCTTAGGGTGTTTTCTATAATTCGATTGCAAGGTTGAGGGAATGATGACCTGTTCATTTAACAAAACCTCGTAAACAAAAAGCACATGAAGGTTTGTTCAATGTTGGAAGGTGGCACACATCGCGCATGTTCGCTGGTGCTCTTCGGTCCGCCTTTCGCAGTCCCCAAAGTTAGGAGTGTGGTTTGATGCTGTAAGCATATAATATGAAGGACCCCTAGTGAGGAAAAGTTATCAGATCATGTCAGGTCGCTACATTGCACTTCCCCTCTGAAAAATGCGCCTCATTTCAACGCTCCTCCGCATTCTAGATTTATAGTCTCCGGGTTGCTGGGGACTGTTCCGAAGTAGGGTCCCCGGTGTCGACCTTATCATACAGAATGACTGCCAAAATTCACATCCGAAGTAGAGAAAGCACGCCTGACCTGCTGCTGCTGCTGCTACAATTGAAATTGCAACCCCTACCGCTACTGCTACCACCACCGGGATGCCCAACATCTACCCCGACCCTGCTGCGGGAGCCTACGGGAGCTGCAGAGCCCGTCTAGGAATGCTGAAAGCACTCGGTTTTACCCTAGATGCGTGACGTGAGAACACAATTGGCTGCTCAGAGCTGCTTCGCTGCGGCCTAAGGCCTGATCGGGCTTCGGAAGGCTTTTGCGAATGAAGTACCTATGTCTGCCTGCGCTGGGAGCAAAAGCGCGGAGAAATGCAACAGTTTTTCGCTATTGGAAGCTAAGGATCCTCAGTGGCCGACAGGGCGTAAGCTATTCAAAACGTGCCATGATCAGCTCGTCCACAGCGCAAGAAGGGATGAAGAATGCTGTGCCTGAACGGCTCGACCAACAAATCCCAAGAAGGCCATGCCACAATGGGGTGTCTCACGACGACGTATCGAACTCCATGTTGATGTTGCAACCCTGAAAGCCTAAGTCCTAAAAGCCGCAAAGCCAATCCCCGCAAGCCCGAAAACCCTTGAAACCCTGACCCCTGATCAAAAACCCATAAGCCCTCAACCCCAGAAAAACTCTCAACCTCTCAACTTGAAAACCCCTAAAGCCACCAAACCCCTAAATCCAGGAAACCCGGAAAGAGATTGTCTTGTTTTGCTCCCGAGCAAGCAGCATCAACTGTATGGAGCCTGGGCACAGTGAAGTGTGGATGCATGAAATTAGGCGTTCAGGGTTTAGGGTTTAGGGGTTTAGGGTTTAGGGTTTAGCGTTCAGGGTTTGGGATGCGCAGAGAGGTCTAAGGTTTGGGATGCTAAGGCTCCGTGCATCTCCTGAGCTCTTCGAGAAAACGCAGCCGGAACCGCTCTATCAAACTGCACCCGGCTGCAAACTCCCATGGTGGCCATCCCTCAGAAGTTCGTTTGCTACAAAGATTCCCCAAACCCGAGTAGCCCAGGTCATGACTGCGATGGACAGCTCCACGCCTCGTAGTTGTCTTGTTCCGTTTGATCATGGAGCAACGCCAGGAACTCCACGACCTTTTCATCAAGGGATCGCAATGCTTTAGCCCTAGCAAAGCCGCCCCCCAACCAAACCGCCAATCCCAAACTCTCAACCCTCAACTCCCCTATCCCCGAAAAAAAACAAATCTCCTGCACCTCGGCCAGACGGGTCTACCCCGAGCTTTGGGGGCGCCGGCGCAGCGGGAGCAAACGGGACCTCGGAAACGGCACAGACGGGCGGTCTTGCATATCAGTTCTTTGGGGGTGGAACGTTGACAGGGGTTCTGCATTGCAGGCTTTTGGCGAGTTAAGGGTTTGGGATCGAAAGGAGATAAACAAAACATGTGCATATATGTATGCATATATATATATACATATATACATATATATATATACATACACACATATTAGTATACATATACATATGTGTCGAGCGCACATAAGGACATAGATGTAGATAGGTGCCTGTGTATAGATATACATGTGTTGTATATACATATATATATATATGTGTGTGTATATACACATGTGTACTCATACATACATACATACATACACACACACATACATACATACATACATACATACATACATACATACATACATACATACATACACACACACACATACATACATACATACATACATACATACACACATATATACACACACATACATACATACATACATACATACATACACACATACATACATACATACATACATGCATACACACATACATACATACATACATACACACATACATACACACATACATACATACATACATACATACACATATACATACATACATACATACATACAGACATATATACATACATACATACATACATACATACATACACACATACACACATACATACACATACATACATACATACATACATACATACATACACACATACATACATACAATACATACATACACACATACATACATACATACATACATACACACATACATACATACATACATACACACATACATACATACATACATACATACACACATACATACACATACATACATACATACATACACACATACATACATACATACATGCATGCATACGTACGTACATACATATGTTTATATACACATATACATATCAGGTACCACTGTAATCCATATTCAGGTATGGTGGGCAATGTATACCCCCCTACTCGAGGATCCTGGGTGCCATAACTATGGCTGAAAGTCCTTGGGTCCTTGCCCAGAGACTCCTTAGGGTTCCTTAAAGGGATCTATATAGGGTTCCTTTAAGGGATCTATAGGGTTTAGGGGATTCTAATATCCCTTAATGAAGGAATATTCCTTAAATTATGGTAGGATCCCTTATATGATTTAAGGTCTATTCCTTAATTAAGGGATATTGGGAGTCTCTGGGTGATCTAATGCCATGAGGGACGTATGTGTACTCACCCCAATCATAACCTACTTAGCTCTAAGTCCCTGATCTAGGGCCATGTGCAACACATGTGCAGTCACCCCAAGCCTAACCTCCTTACTCAGATAGAACCTGGCCCTTTCAGACAACCCTAAAGGCTTCTTGCATAACTATAAATAATAGCCCTGCTTCCTAAGCTGCCGATCGCCGAGGTCTGGGACACTCAGCGAAGTATTACATGGGTTGTTCTTTAAGTTCGGGTGCCTTTTCGGGTCCTTTTTACAAGAATGCCGCGAATGTGTGGGTGGGACCTAAAAAGTTGCCCTAATTTAGGGAACCCACATGATTGCACAAGGCCCGTTTCCACAAAAATTTAACATATTCAGGTCCTCAGTCTCCCCGCGAGATCTTGCCGTGGTAGTAGCGCAACGCCTTGGGTCAAGCAGAAAGCTATCGGAAAATGACCGAAACAAGAACTAATGGTGAGAGAACGAGTAGCAGTGATAGTAATAGTACTCGCAGAAGTAAGAGTAACCATCACAACAGTCCGATTGTTGTTCATAATCTGCCCAAAATGCTATAACAACGCGCATGCTAAGAGCTACTCGGAGCAAGAAACTCAACTGACACACTAACAATGATGTTAGCGGGGTCTTCATAAACAAAACCGGATCTTATTGGTCTCGATGACGGGTTCATCGGGATTTGCAGAGCTTCATAGGGTGCCACAGCGTGCATCAATGATTAGACAAGCGGTGCTTGAAGATCTTGACGTCTCAAACGAACACCGCGCGCTTCAAGTTTAGGGTTCAGGCTTCAGGGTTTAGGGTTTCGGTTTAAGGCTCCTTCAAAGGGATCCATGAGGGTTCCTTACAGGGATATATAAGGGTTCGATAAAGGGGTTTAGGGTTTCGAGTTTAGGGTTGAGGCTTCAGGGCTTAGTCCAGGGCTAATGATCGTGTCCTAATGAGTAGGATAAGGTTTTGGAGTATAGGAAGTGCGGTTGGCGAATATGGAGCTCGGCGTTGGCAACGACTCAGAATGCATCAACATGTACATGCATATGTGTATATATACACACATACACAATACATGTATACATATACATATGATTACGAGATATTAACTTATATACTGTCTTTTCAAGGAATGGGGACGTAAAGTGCCAGGCACTGGGTTTCCGGAGTAGGTGGACCGATTTTGCTCTGCCGGGCTTAAGTGTGTTGGGTTTTGTTGGTCTTCCTACTTGTCGGGTATCATGGGGAACTAAAGGTTAACCCTTTTGGCTATATAGGGATTATATAGGGACTATACTACCAAAAAAGGTCAAAGGTTACCTTCTCGACTCCTAGGTTTTCATGGGTAAGTTCAGGGTCTGGTGTCAAGAGTACCGAAGCGCTGGCTCTTTGTGTGAGGCATTGGACTCCGGCCGGTGACACACGAAATCCAATTCTCTGGGGCCTCCGACCATCTGCAGCGCAGTGTCTCCGGTTGCATCCTGGTTTGGGGGTTGTTGCTTAGTTTAGGACCAGCGTTTGTTAGAGCTTGGGGTTTATAGTTTGGGGTTCAGAGTTGAATCACAAAATTGCACCCTAAGCCCTAGGCCTACCAAGTTTGGTTCTGGGTTTAGGATGCAGGATTCTATAATATACCTGAACCCTAAACCGCAGAACCCTCAAATCGCTGAACCCCAATACCCTAAACCCTCCGGAATATCACTTCAAGAATCCCCGGGACTCCTGCGAGACCCTTCTAGAAGGGCAGGGCTACAAGGGCTATGAGGGCATTTTGGTTTAGGATTGAGGGCTTAGGGTTTAGGGTGTTATAGGAATATGGGTAGCAAGCCCTTTCGAAGTCCAGTTTATGAGGGTGCCGTACTTTTTTGGGAACCTAAGCCGGGGCCCCTTATAGGGTGTTTTTTACAAGTCCCCCCTCAATAAACCCAAAACATACACTGCACTCACAAATCTCACAGTATTCCGAAGGAGCCCCCTTTAAAGAACTCCCCCATAACGAACCCTCAAGAGTCCGAAAGAACCCGTTAAGGACCTCCGAAGAGAATCCTCAAAGAAGCCTTGATTAAAGGGCACCTGAACTGGGCTCGTTAGCAAGAACCCAGTGAAGCACCCCTTAAAGAACCCTCAAAGACCCTCAGGAGCTTAGCGTTTTTGTCAAGAGCCGGGTTTCCGAAGATAGGGGACCCTAAGATAGTGCCCTAAATAGTAGACTCCTTACTTTTGAGGCCCCAAAATAAGGTACCCTAATTTTCGGAAACTCCCATATATGTGATATAAAAAGAAGTGCCTGGAGATCGACATCCGCACGGGCCTCGAGCAAGGCCTTCAAGCACTTGCACTGCTCCATTATTGAGGGTGTGGTTTTAGCTACTATCTTTAACTATTACTGCTGAGGGGTTCTAAATGGGAGTTTCCGAAAATAGGGGACCCTAATCCAGTGTCCTAAATAGTAGGATCCTTATTATAAGGACCCCCAAAGAGGAACCCGAATGTTCGGAAAACCCCAAATTGCTATCATAGGCCATTAGGAGGTCTTAGGTGCCATCTGAAGTTATTGGGAGTCGAAGCCTTCGCCTCTATCTCTTAAACGGTTTAGGGTTTAGGGTTTAGGGTTTAGGGTTTAGGGTTTAGGGTTTAGGGTCTTAGTTGCTATCTCAAACCAATTACGGCTGCTATCTTAAACGATTGGGGGGTCTTACTCGCTTAGGGGCCTTAGCTACTATCTTACACTACTAGAGCTTCGTAGTAGTTTACCGTTTGGGGTTTGGTTTAGGGTCTGTAGCTTGTCCTCGATTGCAGGGGTTAGGAGCTCATACAGGGGCCTTGACAGCCAAAGCGGACAAGAAAGACGAGCTTTGGAGATTTCTGAGCTAAGAACAAGCCCCATTGCAACAGAAAAAAAAAGTGCCTCCACCGCCAGGTCACTTCCGTGCGTGCAGGCCTCAGCGAGAAGGCACAGCGGCATGCAACAGAATGTAGCTCTTTTGCGGCTTAGGTTTGAGCATCTGCATTCGGGACTCAAAGCCATGGGTGCAGAGCTTTCTCCTAATCCATGAGCCCACCCTTTTAGGGCTCACTGAAGCGGCTGTCTTCAACTTTACAGCAGCCCTAGACCTCAGTTCGGAGGCCTCAGCAACATGTTCGTCCTGACAGTACGCCATCATAGTGTATACCAAACTGTAGTCTAGTTGTTCATGTCCCTCGATTTCAGAATTGGATTGTCTCTTCCAAAGGAGTAAGCATGGGCTAAGTCTACGGAGACTCTGCAGCCATGGGCTTGGGGGATAAACTCTTCTTTTGCTGCGCATGTGCTCGCAACAAGAGCTGCCGCGCAAACCTGGAACTGGACAGCATGCGGTGGCAGGTGCACCTCGCGGACTTGCTGATCTAGACCCTGGTTCAGCCCAGGAGTACACACCTCTGTAGTAAAGAAATGGCAAAATTCGAGCAGCATCACACAGGTCTTCGACTGGTGCTTTATGATCCTACTACTCCTACCTACCTCTAAATACTACTACTAATCACTACTCATCACTACTACTAGTCATACAATGCATGTCTGCTCATCAAGAGTTACTACCACTACCACTTAATACAATTACTATTACTAATACTATTACTGTTACTCTTACTCTTTCTCTTACTCTCACCCTAACACCAACACTAACTCTTACTCTTACTCTTACTCTTATTCTTACTCGTACTCTTACTCTTACTATTACAACTACTATTACTTTTACCTACTACTACTACTACTACTACTACTACTACTACTACTACTACTACTACTACTACTACTACTACCTCTTCTTCTTCTACTACTGCTTCTACTACTACTACTACTACTTCTTCTTCTTCTACTAGAAGTTACTTGTTACTACGAGTTACTAGCAGCAACAGCAGGCCCCAACCAGGCTCTCGATCCGCTCGCCTGCACTCCGCTGCCCCGCGAACCTGCGGCAGAACCGACCCAGAAAGCCCAGAGGGATTAGGGTTTAGGGTTTAGGGTTTAGGGTTTAGGGTTTAGGGTTTAGGGTTTAGGGTTTAGGGTTTAGGGTTTAGGGTTTCTGAATGTAGGGCCTAACTTATAGGGTTCCTTTTAAGGGATCTATAGGGGTCTAGGGTTCCTTTAAAGAGATACTTACCTTTGGTTAGTAGGGAATGGAGGAATGGGGTACAATTACTACTATTACGACCATTCTTCCATTCCCTACTAACCAAAGGTAAGCTAAACAATTACCGATACTAATTTTGGGGGTTCCTTAGTTTCATTGAAGTATATAGTATACCCTAGAGCAGGCTGAAGATGGTTATAATGCAACGGGGGTCCATAATACCATGCATATTATCAGGAACCCGCAAATAGTATCAGTATCAGTGTACATGACCCTCGACCCTAAACCCTAAACCCTAAACCCCTAAACAACCCTAAACCCTAAACCCGATGACCCAATGACCCTAGACCCTCAGCCCTAAGACCCTAAACGCCGTATCCTCCTTTCAGCCCGAAATCCGACACGCTGACAGGAACAAGGAATGTCACGAGATGGGAATTTCCGAAAACTAGGGGTACCTTATTTTGGGATCCTTATAATAAGGATCCTACTATTTAGGGTGCTATATTAGGGTCCCCCATTTTCGGAAATTCCCGTATAGAACCCGGTGTAAGATTTGCAAAGGTTTGGGGTTCCAGATTTGTAATGACGGTTCTTGATGTTATCGTGACTTCTCAGCAGTGCTAACAGAGACAGTAACCTGAACCCACCCACCAACCCACCCACACAGTGGAGAAAGCATCACACCTTTGCCATTGAGAGGGGAGCACTGCCAACGCCCTGCACACGGGCAAGGGCACGTACCAACCCAAACCACAATGTACCCACCCAACCACACGTGGGGCAGCGGCTACCGTACCATTTGGGGGAGGGGAGCGGAGGGGCCGTGGGCCGCTGCACCATCAAGATCGATTGAAACAGGTATAATAGATAGATAGAACCGTACAAATGTGTGAGCAAGCCTGTACGCATATCTATGTGCACGCCATAAGTCTGAATGTCTCTGTGCATGTACAGATGTATGCCTACCTGCCTGCCGGCCTACTCTCGTGCATGCATGAGTCCGTGCATGCATGCAAGTGTGCACCTTACATCTTCGACCTTTGAACCCTCCTCACAAACACTGCATGCTGGATAGCTGAATGAAACTCAGAAGAAAAGGGTACTCGTAGGCGTATGAATGGGAAATAGGGAGGGGTCTTAATGGTTTAATGGTTGGTGGGGCGCACAGATTGCCCGCGCTTTCGTACGTTTCCGCCATTCGATGACCGCTTTGCGTCCACCCAAACCCCATCAAATAAACAGAGCATCCATGCCCGAACCGCAAAAACGTCCACCCGGACCCCATCCATTACCAGAGCTTCCAAGCCCGAACCGCAATAATATCATTGCGCACTTGTGCCGCGATGCATCCTAAACTTCAGGCCATGAATGTGCAGGCATGCGCATGAAGTGCATGAAAAAGCCGCCAGACCAGACGACGTCAACCACAATCCGGGAGTGCCATGTCGTAAAAACCGCGCGGGCGCTGTGCTCCTTCAATGAGCCTTTGAAGGAGCGCTTAGGGGAATGCTTGAAGGAATGAACCCTCATAGCAACCTTTATTCCAGAGCTGCAGGTGAGGCGAATGTTGAAGCGCATGTGTTCCGAAGGGGCTACCAGAAGGGTTGCTATGCGTCCTCCGTCAAGGTCCAGGTTACTTTCAGGGCTACTACCAAAGCTAGAAAGACAATGTCGAATGAAGGCTACTGTACGGATTCTACATGAAGTTTAAGATTTTAGGATCATCAGCCCGCCTGCACCCAGAAAACATGGGGCCACCCAGCGCGCCACACTTCAAACAGTGGATTCCGCGGTGGCCCTGCCATCAACACTCATACCAGAAAGAAGTCAGCGAGTGTGTCTGTGTTGAGCACACAACAGTTTTCGGAATCTTCTTCGGGATCCGATTCTAGCTCAAGCAGATTATGCCCTTTCCAGTCCCTACATAGATTCCCCACAAATTACACCCACACCCTATCCTATCTTAAAGCCCGTGCATGATTAGCTTCCTGGGCTCCTTTTGAGGATCCATGATGGGCTTTCTTAATACCATGCTTCTGGAAGGTTGTACACAGTTTCTACAATGCCTTAACAGGGATGTAGACCGATTTATGAGGCTGCTTGGTAGGGTTTTTAAACTGTTCTACAAAGTCATTTTCTTTTATGAAACCCTAGATCCTGAACCCCCTACATGATGGCAGGCCCTAAGTCCTAAACCCTATAAACCCAATGACCCCCAAAATGCAAAGTTTTCAGGAGAGGGTTCTACAGTTTAGGACCCCCCCCCCCAGCCGCCTTTTGGCCTTTGAAGCTCAGCCGGACTTCGGCTGCGCCGGGGCAGCGGCATGGTAGCGGCATTGGGCAACCTCCGCAAAAAACTTTAGACAAGGCCTCACAACATCCTGCGATGTTTTCTCAAGTTGTAGTGGAGTTCACAAGATCCTTGGCTTCGCGTTTAGGGTTTGGGGAGAAAAAGGCCCCGAAGATCGAAAAAACATCCACATACGGGATTACGAAGGAAGGTCATCATGTGGCCTGCCTTACACGAAGGTGGGAGGAATCAACCGTGAACCTGGTGACCACTAAGATATGGAGTTGAGGGACCTGACCAGCCCTGTCATCACAACTTGCACCCGAGCTTTGAACCCTTAGTAAGCATATCCCGCTGCAATCCCTCTGTACCGATACTATGGTATACCCCAAGACGCTATCTTGACTATTGCCGATAAGAACCGTAACGGACACCCGATGAAAACTAGCAAAACGTGTACACACCCGACTCTAAGTCTTCTAAACCCTAAACCCCTAAACCCTAAACCCTAAACCCCTAAACCCCTAAACCCTAAACCCTAAACCCTAAACCCTAAACCCTAAGCCCGCTAATGTCAGCCCATCTCAACGACCCACGGCACCGTCCAGGCCACCAGCAGCGCATGCCTTCGACAGCTGGGCTTTGGGATGTGGCTTCGGGACCCCCAAACAGCAAAGGGGACCGGAGTGAGTAGATTTCAACCAAAGGATGGTTGCAACCTGCTCCCTCATGGCTCAATATACATACATACGATATACATATATATATATATATATACATATACATATACATATATATATATATATATATGAATATATACATATAATGCTCGCATGCTCACGTAGCCTGTGGAAGTGTACCCGGAGCCGCAACCAAAACCAATGCCTCCCGAGCCATGGACCTCACTGTCAACGTCCCCTCATGCAGGCGCCTTCATTTTTAGAATAAGGCTTTGGGGGTTTCTGCGGCCCCAAAACGCTATTCGGATTATTAAGGCTATTAAGGCCCCTACATTATGGTATTGTATACGCCCCAAAACCCTATTCGGATCATGAAAGTCCCTACAAAATAAAGGCTTCAAAAAGGCCGAAATAAACCCTGAAACCTAAAGGCCCCTACAGTAAAGGCTTTGAAGGCCGAAGCTGCAGCACCACCAGCCATCCCAGCGTGCTCGGAACCGTAAAGAGCCCACTGAAGATGCTGAAAGCCACTCCTGGCCGGATCGGCTTAGGGTTTAGGGTTTAGGGTTTGGAGTTTAGGGTTTAGGGTTTAGGATTTAGGGTTAAGGTTTAGGGGGTTTGGAGCCTCTGAGCCTTCGACTTTGCCTGCGGGGCGGACAACCGTCATGTAGGGAGTTTCATATTTCAGAGTATTATACTAAGGCCGGATCTGCGCCGCTTTGGGAGCCTTTGAGCCGTCGACTTTGCTTGCGTTGGGCTTAGGGTATCTAGGATGCTAGGAATAAAAAGGGCTCCCTTCTTGGTATTGGGTAACTTCATAAGGAACCTAGGACTACAAAAAGGGAACAAGGGTACTACTGGGCATCCTAGGTATAGGATTTAGGGTTGAGGGTTTGGGGTTAGGGCCTCCCATCATGTAGGGGGTTTCATGTTTCAGAGCAGGGTCTTGCGGTTTAGTAAAATTAAAGCTCTACGAGGGCTAGGAAACCCTAAACCCTAATCCCTTTGAAAGATGGATCAGGGTTCAGGGTTTTGGGGGTTTGGGATCTGTCTAACTCTGACCCAGCATTGCTCTTTTCAGGCTGCTGTGGAACAGCTGGAGTCTCTCATAACTTCCTGTAGCGAACCCCGAACCCGACATGGGAGTTTCCGAAAATTAGGGGTATCTTATTTTGGGGCCCTTATCCTGCTAAATAGGATACTACATTAGGATCCCCTAATTTTTGGAAACCCCCACATGTCGCCTGAAACGGCATAGGCGGCAAGCTTTTTGGCCGCCCGGTCGATTCGGAACTCCTCGTTGTGCCTCGGCAGTTCTCGGTGCTGCAGGGTGCAGAATCGGTCTGGCAGCCTTGTTGGGCCATAATCATAACCTACTCGCAGTAGTACGTGTCACCAGAACTAAGAATCATGTCCTGAGCTTCCCAGACCTTCCAAAATCCCTTACTTAAGGAATATCCCCTAAATCATATTAGGGATCCTAGTATAATTTAAGGTATATTCCTTAACTGAGGGATTTTGGAAAGTCTGGGTTGTCGACCTCTTGAACTGCCACTGTTCTGGTCAATTCCACATGGGAGTTTCCGAAAATAGGGGACCCTAATATAGTACCCTAAATAGTAGGATCCTTATTACAAGGACCCCAAAATAAGGTACCCCTGTTTTCGGAAACCCCCACATCGATGCAGTGGTCCCTCGTCGGGATCGGGTCTAGCGTTGCATAGAGGTCTTATTTTCAGGATTCTATGAGGGTTCCAGGGGGTGCTGCACAGGTATGTGGCTTCGCCCATGTTCATCGGAATCCTCCGTTAAGCAGTTTTTCTCCAAAGGCAAGTTCGCAAAAAGTCGCACGTTTCGGCTTGATGTGGTGATATGTTCGGGCTTTCGCAACGGCCTTGCAGGTTTTACCAGTGTTCCGCAAACTGCTTTAAGGCGTTTCGGGCTTGGGGATATTGAATTGCCGCCACTAGTTGACGTTTAAGTGGCCCTTGATGAGGTGTTGCCCAAGAGAAAAGCGCACTCCGAGCGGCAAGACTTTCATCGCAAAGTATGTGGCCAAGTACCTCAGCACGAGCGCTTGCGAGCAGAGTCTCTGTTTCAAAAAACACTCATTGCACATGGCTGCACCGTCCAACTTCTTCCAAGTCTGCAAACCGCGAGTTCAGCATGCAGTGAGTCAGGACACCATGCTTGATCAGAATGAAAGGTTTCCGGGCAAGCTGCAGTCGTGCCCTGCCCCCTGCAACAAGTCACGGTTTGGCTTATTTCGACGCAGACGGCAGCCCGGTCACATCTCAAACCCAGAGACTCCAATATCCCTTAATTGAGGAGTATACCTTAAATCAGATTAAGGATCCTAGTACAAGTTAAGATATATTCCTTAATTAAGGGATGTTGGAGTCTCTGGGAACTGGTGGTGAACCAACCGGATCGTGCGGACCCTGAACCTGAAAACATAGCCTTGACGGAACCATTGTGCGAACCCTTACAGCCCTTAAGGGGCACTAAAAGGAATTATAGCATACGGTAAAGAGCACTATAAGGTCCTACCACAGAGCCCCTTTCTAGGAACCCTTACCTAAACCCCAAACCCCCTAAACCCCTAAAGGCCTAAACGCCCCTGTACCTCTAGGCCTTCTCTAGGAACCCTTACGGGCGCATCATCAAAACGACGAACCCCGAGGTTTCCTCAGCCCGAGGCGCCTTAGCGCCAAAGGCTGAGCCCGAAACCGTCTGCCCCAACTAGGGTTAAGGGGTTCTTATGA
The DNA here is from genome assembly GCA_905221615.1 of Symbiodinium sp. CCMP2592. Classification (NCBI taxonomy): domain Eukaryota; class Dinophyceae; order Suessiales; family Symbiodiniaceae; genus Symbiodinium; species Symbiodinium sp. CCMP2592. Next base: position 149,569 of record CAJNDT010005312.1, on the reverse strand, counting down.
AGGAATCACAGTATAGGGATCCTTTAAGGGCTCCTTTAAGGGATCCATAAGGGTTCCTTTAAGGCTTTAGTATTTAATTTTAAGCCCAGGGTTCAGGGTTCGGGGGTTTAACGAATATGGGCCCGAAGCCCTAAGTCTGATACAGGCCCGAAGCCCAACAAAACCCTGAAGGCTGATGAGCCTCCTGTGCTGCCCGAGATGCATGCAGCAGGTGCTCCCGTAGACGGATTCCACGCGAGTGCCAAGCCTAGCGATAGGGCTTAGGGTTCAGGAAATCCGACCCCTAAGCAAGCGAGCCCCCAGTTAGGGACCCCAGTTGAAACGCACCCGTGTCCACAATTTCGGGGCCTAGGAGGAGTAGTAATTCTTCAGGCCCCTGCATTTTGCTCTTGCTGGTCAGGTCTACTATGCGTAGACCAAGTCTCAAATCCTTCCAAACAGGAGAGACTTCGCAGCACAAGGCTTGTAAGGTGTTGATTGTTTTGTATGGGGTTGGTGTGGTTCGGGCTAAACCCAAAACCCTCAGGCTCTGAACACACCTAAGCCCCGGCACATTCAAATCCCTGGACCTGTGGCCTTAAGCTCACAACCCATGAACCAAGCTTCCTAAGACCCTAAACCCTAAACCTGTTTTCGGAATGGGCCCTTTTGTGCAGTCATCCGACTTCCAATAAACCCGGGCCTCACCAGGTGGTAAAGGGGGTTGAGGATTTGGGGGCCTGCTGCAGTACACTATATAGATAACAAAAAACCTGAGGAATAGCATTGGGAAATGTTGAAGCTTCTCTAGTTCGAAGGTAGTAGCATTAAGGATGCTCTGCATACATTGCCCCACGTACCTTCATCCCACCGGTAGGGCCCTTCGATTGTTCCGGGCTCCGAGAGAGTTCGCGGTTCCCGCCACTCAATCCCCATTCCTGGGGTTCCTCATCTTGGAAACACCTGAAGGTTTCACAGAGGAATAATGTCATAGTTGTAGAAGGACTATGAGGGAATACTACTACGAATTGGTCCCAGCGAAACAGACTTCCTCTAGAACACATCCGCACATCTTCATCTAAACCCTAAACCCCTAAACCCCTACAGCGAACCCCGAAAGTTGGAACATGGATTTAGGATGCTTGGTGCTAGGATTTCCTATACTTTACCTGAAGGCCATGAGGATTATGTTCCAACTTGCCGGCTAGTACTGCATAGGCATAGCCTAAACCCATCCTCAGCACTCCTCGTCTCCCTGGTTAGTAGGGAATGGGGATTGGATTATGGGGACCATTGTTGGGGATTTGAGAAGGGACTACTATATAGGGATCCATTCCCCCATTCCCTGCTAAGCACCAGGGAGTGGTGTAGGAACTTGATCTGGGAACCCCGTCTCCTTCTCACTGACATTCCTTAACTTACAGCGCCCGGGTTCAGGGTTTTGGGCTTAGGGACGCTTGGGGTATGTAGATCCCATTACATTTCGCACTTTCAACGAGGAATTGCTGAATCAATAATGGCGAGCAAAAGTTCTTAATAATAACACAACAGCTTTTAAAACAGCGTCTTCCTATGCTAGAAACCTTCAGCCATCGCCCCGTTGCGAACCCCTCATGGCGGGGGTGTCGTCATGATCGGGCAGCATCTTATCGCGGGCCTTCTCTGAGCACGGAAAGCAAATTGAGGTGTGGGGTTCAACTGCAGATCATATACTTGCACAGATCCCCGGTCAGTCATCAGCTCAGAGATGTCCCTAAATGCCAGATCCCGACTGGCTTCAAAAGGAAATACGGGAGATGCCGTTGCCAATTCGACGCTTTCACCGCCTGACATCGGCGATGTAATTCGTATGTTGCGAAGCTCGCGGCTTCGAAGGAGCCTTGTCACAAGTAAGTGCAACTTGCCAAGGAAGGTTTAGGGTTTTAGGATTTTGGATTCATGCTTCTAGCTCCCTTCCGGGTTCGCATGCTGCGTCTCCGGTATCCCGACGGCACAGCAGAAACCAATAGCCAAGAGCTGTTCAAACGCAGGCGGCCGCGGACACCCATGCTGGAGCCACTCTCTTAGAGAACGGCCCTTTTCGAGGCAACCGGGGACTTGAGCAAGACTTGACAGAAGTTCATATAGGGGCCGATATGAGTAGCACCGACCCCTATGGTATTCGTCTCTCTTGAAAATCCAAGCTCCGCTAAAGCAGAGTCGGAAAAGAGACTTCGCTTTTGAAGGTCGCACCCAATCTACCTGGGAGTTTCCGAAAATCAGGGGTACCTTATTTTCGGGTCCTTATGTTAGGGTCGGACCCTGTTTTCAGAAACTCCCACCTGATGTAGGGCCCTTTTTTATTAGACCCTTGACTAAGGGATCTCCTATCGTCCGACTCCTGGATTCACTCGAAAAGGCAGGTCGCCTACCTCGAGGGTGTGAAGCCGCTTCGGCTACCCTTCGCGGTAAGCTTCGGACGGAACCCCACTCGGAGGTTCATGGGTAGTTATAAGTAGGCTTCCATATTAGGGGACTTCTAACCCTACTTGTAAGTACCCATGAACCTCCAAGCAATCTCTCACGCTCTCAGTTGCTTGAGCGTACGAGGCGCCCGACTTTTAAAAACATGCGGAGCCGCCTTTTTCCTTACTGGCCAATTTTGCGGCAAGCACGGAGTGGCTGAGTCGAGTAGATGCAAGCGAGGATGAGCCACATGCAGGACATCACAACACCACCAGCCAGACCTTCGATCTTCTTTAGGAACATTGGGGCCACAAGGTTTAGGGCCTAGGGTTTTAGGTCTTTTAATTGAACTCCTTGTTCGACAGATCTGCAAGCATCTCTGACGGAGACCATGGGGCTTAGGGTCCAGGGACGTCACTTAATCTACTACATTGGGGATCTATTGTGAATCACGGGGTCTCCTCCTACTGGCTAAGACACCATCATAGGTATCTATGTATAGCAAAAAAGCTAGGCTTCCGTTTGATCATGTAGCTTCGACATTCAAATCCTGAACAAGTGCCAAGAAACTGCTCCCGGTCCTCCGAAGAACTGCCCGGAACGGGATCCAAAAGGTGAAGGTCAGCAAGAGGATCAAAGATTGCAGGAAGGGGATGACGACCCATCTGGGGACTGCCTAAGGCAGCGCAACAGGAACAGAAGGGTTTAGGGTTTTGGGCTTAGGGTTTAGGCGGTTTAGGGTTTAGGGTTTGCAAAAGAAGCTGCCCTAGACCGCGGTCTTGCAATTCACTCTAAGGCCGTGGCTTTGCGGATCTTCTTCACACTGAACCGGCAGCAGAAGAAACACAGCCAGAAGAACAACAGGGCTGTCGCAGCAAAGGCGCCTTGGCCGGCAATGGTTGGGAGCTCGAGCCTTTTCGCGCGACAAGAAGCTGAGCCAAGCTCGTAAACGGAAATCCCCGTGATAAACTGTTGACCAGCCCTTTCCGAGGTGCCATAGGCCATGAACCAGTGTTCCACACCCCAACCCCGCAGCCGCACTCGCCCAAGGTGAAGGTAATGCGGAAACACCGCTGTCAACAGTGGCAAGTAGAGGGCCATCCTGTACCTGCCCAGAGAGCCCAATGCCCCTTAAAAAAGGAATACACCTTAAATTATAAAGTGATTCATATTATGATTTAAGCTATATTCCTTCATTAAGGAGTATTAGGCTATCTGGGTGCTGAGTGATTTTTTGCCACTGTGATTTTTTGCGAGAGTGTATTCAAATTGCAGGACCCGTTTTGCAAAAAGCTGCAAGGACAGGAGCCCGCCCGCCCCGGGCCCCCCTACCCAAAATCCTCAACCCCTAAATCATCCCAAACCTGCAGGAGCCCAATACCCCTTAATTAAGGAATATGGCTTAAATCATCAAAGGAATCCCCTGATAACTTAAAGTATATTCCTAGGAGGGGCTTTTGAAGCCCTTGCAAAAAAATTAGTAGGTAAGATCCTCTTAAGCCCAATAAGAGAAAACTTATTCCTTAATTAAGGGGTATTGGGCTCTCTGGGGAGCTGCAGGAGCCTTGCAGGGGGCACCCCCGCGCCGACCATCGGAAGCACCTGAAGAACTCAGATGGCTCGGCAAACTTAGTACCGGGGGGGGGTTTGGGGGGGGGGGGGGGCGGTTTGGGGTTGGGAGTTTTGGGTTGATGGTTTAGGGTTTTAGGGTTTTAGGGTTTTAGGGTTTAGGGCTTTTAGGGGTTTAGGGTTTTAGTACCGAAGTTTGGGGTTCGGGGCTTACAGGTCTATATCTTCTTCGCCTTAGGGTTTAGAGGGTTTAGGGCCTGGGGTGGAGGGTGTAGGGTGTAGGGTTTAGGGTTTAGGGTGTAGGGTGTAGGGTTGAGGGTGTTTAAGTTGAAGGCTTAGGGTTTCGGGCTTAGGGTTTATGGTGCGGGTTTAGGGTAGGTTTACGGCAGTTTAGGGTTTAGGGTTTCAGGGTGTAGCGATGGGGAGACTTGCTCAGTTCAGGTGCTGACGAGCTCAGCCGTTCTCGGACGAGGGCATCGAAACGAACCAGGTGATGGTCCTGTCCAGTCCAAAGGCAAGGGGCGGGGGTTTATGGTTTAGGGTTTGGGGGTTTAGGGTTTAGGGGTTTAGGGTTTA